>JAHRHZ010000036.1:1699855-1770543 GCA_024137785.1 Ginglymostoma cirratum
CCTAAACCCTTCATCAGAAATGAAGGGTTTAGGCCCGAAACGTCAAGTTTTCCTGCTCCTATGATGCTGCTTGACCTGCTGTGTTCATCCAGCCCCATGCTTGTTATCTCGGATTCTCCAGCATCTGCAGTACCTTTTTATCTCTGATACAGCAGGAATAAATAGGTCTTTTTTCTAAATGGCAGGCAGTGACTAGTCGGGTGCTGCAGGGATTGGTGCTAGGACCCCAGCTGTTCACAATATATGTTAATGATTTAAATGATGGATCTAAATGTAAGATCTCAAAATTTGCAAATGACACAAAATCAGGCTGGAGGATGAGCTGTGAGGAGGATGCGGAGATGCTTCAGTGTGATTTGGACAAGCTGAGTGAGTGGGCAAAGCATGGCAGATGCAGTATAATGTGGATAAAAGTGCGGTTATCCACTTAGGTGGCAAAACAGGAAGATGGATTATTAACTGGCTATAAATTTTGACGGGGGGAGTGTGCAACATGACCTAAGGGTCCTTGTACACCAGTCGCTGAAGGTAAGCATGCAGGTGCAGCAGGCAGTAAAGAAGGTAAATGGTATGTTGGCCTTCATAGCAAGAGGCCTCAAGTACAGGAGCAGGATTGTCTTGCTGCAATTATACAGGTCTTTGGCGAGCCATCACCTGGAGTATTGTGTGCAGTTTTGACCGTTTTAGGACATCACTTCTGCTTCAGCCCTCTCCCAAATCCAAACTGCAACTGATTTTTCCTGGCAAACACGCGCCCAGATAAACTGAAACCAGAGAACCCTCTTAAGCTGCCTGGTATCGATGATGATATAGCCTGCTCCAGGCAAACTTTTCAGATGCTAAGTCTCCAACTAAGGCTACCTACTGTTTTATTTGTCCTTTTCTGATTCTATAAAACAATTTGTGTAACCTTCTTTTAGATGCTCAGGAAATCACTGAAGCTCATCATTCAAATTATCTTGCCTTGCTAGCTATTATACTCTGAAAGCTACATAACTTTCATCCTTTAAGTACAGTAGACATCAAGGTACTGCAATTGCATTTCTCCCATTTTGGGCTGTTAAACTTTACTTTCTAAAACTAAAAATGATTTAATAAAATACATGAAACATGACCTAAACATTAACGACAAGAGTGCAACTCAGAGAAACAAAGGCAAATGATTTTTACCGTTTTTATTGATTATGCGAATTGCAAAATGGTTATTGCTTACCTGAAGATCACAATACTCATTTAGAGTCACAAAGTGTTCCAGCATGAAAAGAGGCCCTTCAGCCCATTGTGTCCATGCTGGTCAGTAAACACCTATCTACTATATTCCCATTCCCCAGCACTTGGTCCATGGCCTCGTATGCGATGGCATTTCAAGTGTTCTCCAAATACAACTTGAGTGTTCCTGCCTTTCCCGTGCTTTCGGGCATTGAGTTACAGGCACCCACTCACCCTATTACCTTCAAGGATCTATGGACATGAGCACCAAGGGCCTGTTGTACTCCCAGTGTTCTACAACTGATTGTGTACTCCCTTGCCTTGTTAATCTTCCCAAAGAGCATCACTTCACACTTTGCAGGGTTAAACTCATCTGCATTGTTCTGCGCATCTGACTAGCATGTGTCTGTCTTCCTGTAGTATAATGTTTTCCTCCTTGCTATTAATGCGTCATTAATTTTAGTGTCAACTGCAAACTTATGGATCAAACCACCTCTATTTGTGTCTGAGATATAGGAGGAACTGCAGATGCTGAAGAATCTGAGAAAACAAGGTGTACAGCTGGATGAACACAGCAGGCCAAGCAGCATCAGAGGAGCAGGATAGCTGACGCTTCGGGTCTAGACCCTTCTTCAGAAATGGGGGAGGGGAAGGGGATTCTGAAATAAATAGGGAGAGGGGGGAGGTGGATAGAAGATGGATAGAGGAGAAGATCGGTGGAGAGGAGACAGACAGGTCAAAGAGGCAGGGGTGGAGCCAATAAAGGTTGAGTGTAGGTGGGGAGTTAGGGGGTTTCCCCGATCGTAGAGGAGGCCACATCGGGAACAGCGGATACAATATAGCACAACTCTACATTGGGGAAACCAAGCGGAGGCTTGGGGACCGCTTTGTGGAACACCTATGCTCGGTTCGCAACAAACAATTGCACCTCCCAGTTGTGAACCATTTCAACTCCCCCTCCCACTCCTTAGATGACGTGTCCATCCTGGGCTTCCTGCAGTGCCATGATGCCACCCGAAGGTTTAAGGAACAGCATCTCATACCCCACCTAGGAACCCTGCAGCTCAATGTATCAATGCGGATTTCACAAGCTTCAAAATCTCCCCTCCCCCAGCCGCATCCCAAAACCAGCCCAGCTTGTCCCCGGCTCCCTAACTTGTCCTTCCTCCCACCTATCCCCTCCTCCCACCTCAAGCCCCACCCCGATCTCCTCCTTACCAGCCTCATCCCGCCCGCTTGACCTGTCCATCCTCCCTGGACTGACCTATCCCTCTCTCCCTATTTATTTCAGAATCCCCTTCCCCTCCCCATTTCTGAAGAAGGGCCTAGACCCGAAATGTCAGCTTTCCTGCTCCTGATGCTGCTTGGCCTGCTGTGTTCATCCAGCTCGACACCTTGTTATCTCTATTTGTGTCTGTATTCTTAAATTTATATATTATTTCAAAATGAGTGCATGGGAGTCACTGGCTAGACCAGTACTTTTTGCCTATCCCTAATTGCCCAAACGGCAGTTAAGAGTCAGTATGTAGGCCAGGCCAAGTAAGGATGGCAGATTTTCTTCTCTGTAGGAGGTGAGTGCAATAGGTTTTGTTGACAGCTGACAATGGTTTCATGGACATCACTAGACTCTTAATTCCAGCTGTTTTTTTCAATTGAATTCAAATTCCACCATCTACCATTTTGGGCCAGGCCACCTGGACCATTACCTCCCTCTTGCATGTTTTTTGTCCAAAAAATTATGTGTTCAACATTTTAAAACATCCAGTGCAGTAATTTTATCCTGAGTGTGATAAAGTAATTTAATGTACCCCTTTCTTATTTTGGGTGTATGGATCTCATTATGTGCTACTTCATCCTATGTCACGTTTACTTCAATCTTCACGATAAACTCTGAAGTGGAATGATTATTCAATAGTTCTGCTAATCTTCTGAACATGACTAGTTTCACTCTTGCCAGCTGTAATCCCACTCAGCCTTCCTTATTCTTGTATTGATGAGAGAAGACCAGGATTTAACAATTGTGACCTCTTCAGTGCAATCTCTCTTGTATTTCCTTGGAGTTGAGCTTCTCTTACATCAGAAGATGATGCATGTTTCTAGGTGAATGACTGGTCAATAATGAATGAATGTGGCTCAGGCAAAAGTGTGAGGCATGAGACATTACATCCATCAAGCTGATACTTGTTGTGCAAACATCCTAATCTGTGTCACGGCCACTGTTCATTGTCCACAGCGATGAATGTCTGAACTATTATTTTTCTCAAGATTATTGTGTTGAATTTTTCAATGTTCACGTTTTTGAGGTCATGTGATGAGCATCAGTTTGTTTTTGTAATTGTTGCAATCTGAGTAAAATTGGATCAAAATGTACAGTTGGAATTCAATGCTTTCCCAGTTATTAAACAATTCACATGAGGTGATGACTTTAAGAGTTAAATGTGAGAGTGCAGGAGAGGGAAGGCACAGCATGAATGATCAAAGATGTAGCACGTTCGGTTGTGTTAAATTTTAATTGCCTTGCCCCGGTTTATTTCAGACTAGGATTGTAGAACAGTTCTTCCACTTTGTGTGCACTCGCATTCTGTAAGTAAAAATGCAGGGTGAGTGAAAATTGTGGCTGCAAATGTTGGTTTTTCATTGCAGTGGGTACGGTCTGTTTCACTGCAGTTTCAGCCCCAGCAACAGCACCGATTGAAAAGGAAGCATTGTTCCAACCTCTCCATTTAATGGGATTCAGACAATGGAAAATGAATGTTGTCTGACTTTTGTGTTTTGATTCTTGGGCAGCTGAGGGTATTTCAATGAAACTTGACACCTTGATTTGTTTTTTTTTTGAACTGCATAAACCAAACTCCACTGTATTTACAGGTAAATGAAATCTTGAGTAACTCGCCGCATCTGGAGGGTTGCTATGGAAACTCGTGATGGTTATGTGGTGTGTTTGCATGACGTTGGAAGCCTCTGGATTTTATTTTGAGAGGTTTTTAGCCAGCGCTATCTACAAAGAGCAGCTTCAACTGCCCAAATGCAACACCAGGCCTGTGTGTACCGATTGTGCATTTAGACGCGCTGTGAGTACCTACACCACTCTCTCTGTACTTGTTTCACTCATCACTCAGGACAGCTTCTGATATCTATTTTGAAAGATGAATAATTTGTATGCAGTAAATATGGTTGAATATGCTGCCCAGCATCGTTTTTACAAGTCTTGTCCATTTCCACAACACTAAACATTACCTCAGTCTTGAATTGTAGCATCACCTGCCCCACACCTACAACTCCTGCATCCAGTAGATATTTGTTGGTTCACCAACTACTTTCATTCCCCTTTCCTCTTGACACGTTTTAAAACACATTTTGAAAATCATTTTTTAAACCTATTTTTCATTTTAGAATCATTTTTAATTTGACTCAAAACTATCTTTTTATTTCTCTATGTTTTGTTTCTTTTCCCCTTTCTTCAGTATTTAACTCCTAATTTGGAATCGGTCCATTTAAATGCTTAGTTTTACTCTGTAACACTAAATTCAAATATTGCAGTTACTTGTAATTTTAAATAGATTTTTCATTTTTGCGCAAGGAGTAAGTTTGAATCATCAGGTGTAGGTTGTATCTTGAGCAAGTGATACTTTGAGAATAAACCTTTAATATCAGCAATGTATTCTGCACTTGGGTAGGAGTGGGGAGCACAGAAGGGTCCTTGGACTCAATGTTAACTCTGCTTTCTCTTCATGTATGCTGTCAAACCTGCTGAGTTTCTCCAGTAATTTATGTTTTTGTTGCTTGTTTTACGTTTACTACTCAATGCTGATTGTATGAAACGAGTTTGTACCGTTCAAAACAGGGGATTTAACGGTATCACGAGAGCTCAGCTGTTTAAGGGTTGATGCCCAGGAATAACCCCTTCACAACAAGAGGGAGTGGGAGTCCAGAAATCTCTGTCCATCTGCCCTCCACATTCCAAAAATGCAAAACGCTGTTGTGTTTCAGGAGGTGATTTGAAGGGCTGGTGGGGTTTAAAGCTGAAATGAAATTTTTGTTAGACCAGGCTGTCAAAACTTAGTACCAAAGCTGATGGATGCAGTCAGGTCATACATACCGTGTACTTGAATCGCAAATTATCTCCTTGAATATAGTCATTGAATAGTTGCAGTGTGGTGTGCCGTGCATGTGATGCCCTATTGCAGGGGCAGCTCAGCTACAATTGAATGTGCCTTCTACCTGTACTCGGGTAGTGCAGTCTGGATCCAATACAATTTCTACTGTCTTTTTTTCAAGAAAGCATTTCTCCTCCCGTGCGGCCTTTTGGTTCTTTTGTTCATGACCTTTAAATTCTGTAGCTGTTTTATAATTGTTCTTTCGCCACGCTGTATGCAGATTCTTACTGTGTGCAGTACATTGGAACATCATGCAGTGTTGTATAAATACACATTCTTTCTTCAAGGAATCGGGATAGAAGGGGAAAGCTTGTGAGAGATGCTACTTGTTTCAGGCAGGTTGACAATTTAACATTCTCTGCCAATATGCAAAGTACTGGCACTACAGTATTCCCTTCCAACATTTTTACTTGCTCATTGCAAACATTTCAGACTTGACTCATAGCCCAATTTCCCTCAGCTTGATTTAAGACTACTAACCAGCCCAAAGATTAGGGCCACATCTACAGTGGATTGCTAAAACGTTGCAGAAACTGAAGAGTCAAGAAGATAGCAGTTTAGGGCTTGAGTCTTCAAAATGTGCAGACTCACCAAGGCAAGCTCATTTGTAGTCTTTTTCTTCTGCTGGTTTGTGACATGCTATTTTGGAGAAGAGAGTCATGGCACAGAGATTTGTGGTGTTGTCTGGTTGCTGAGTTTTTCATGGCTCTGGGTGTCATACAGCACTTCTCAGAAAGTCCTTCATTGGCTGTAGTGTTGTGAAGTCATTGTTCTAGTGTCAAAATGCAGCAGCCAAATGATGCACAGCAAGCTCTCTCAAAACAGCAATCCAGTCATGACCAGATAGCCTGATGTTGATTGTGGAGCAACTATTAACTGGGACACAGGAGAACCCTCCCCAAAATTTGTGTGAAATAGTGCCATGGGACATTTTAGGTTGCATTCTGTTTAACACCTCTCTTGAAAGATGGTCCCTCCACCAATGCAGCACCTCTCTATATTGCAATGTGAATGTTGTCCTTGACACTTGTATCTGGAGTGGGGTTTGATCTCAAGCCTGTGACTCTGAGGAAAGAGTGTTACCCACCGAGTCATGACTAACACCAGGAATTGATGATATCACACTAATTGGAATTAGACCAGTTCACTGACTCTGAAATTGACCACCAACTCCTTGTGGTGGTCTCTCTGTAAAGGAGGAAATGGAAGTCTCTGGAAGATTTAACAGTTTCAACCTTTTTCTTATATCAGAAGTGCTCTTAGGTACAACTGAACATTTTTGAATTGATCTGAGTCTGAATTATATTCATCTGTTCACTGATCTGAATTTGCTGTACTTGATTGCTTAAGATCCCGCAAGTGATCAGAAAACTGACAACATTCTAAAGGTTCCAGATGTGGACCTAGGTTGAGAACATGTTTAGAAACCCTGTCATTGCTGAGATAGTCCTACAGCATTTAAACAAACATGTTGCATACTTAGAACTAGTGATAAACCAGATATAATCATCACCTTTCTGTAAATTTTATATTATTGGCGGATAAATTGAACACAAGTCAAATTCAGTTCGTTTTCTCTCTGTGTTTAATGCTGGCATGAGAGCTAAAATGAAAGACAATGTTTAATTTCTTCTCTAAACTGTTACTTGCCTTGGGCTTAATTTGCCTTGCCTCATCAATGTATACTGACATTGTTGTTATGATCTCACGAGGAAGAGAAATCGGCTGCCTATGTTTTAGCCCTCTCTCAGTCACAGCTTTCCTTATTTCATTTTGGTGCACAGTTTCAATTATAATTTGCTTGAACATGAGGTAATCAATTACTATGGCCTTCTTAAGGAGAAGAAAAGGGAATTTTATTACTGTCTAACCTCAAGTGAAAAAAAATGGAAATGTGACATTAAGCGCAGGAAATAATTTTAAAACGGAGAGTGTCTGGTAAAAGTAGAGTGAATAAAGGTTATAGAATTAAAAAGTCCGTTGAATTCATGAAACCACTGCTGTACGCTTTGAAGTACTTACAGACTTGTACCCTTACCAGTGGAATCTATATATACAACACACAACACCGTTCTGAGGAAGAGTCACTGGACCAGAAACGTTAACTCTGTTTTTAACTTCACAGATGCTGCCAGACCTGCTGAGCTTTTCCAGCAGATTTGTTTTTGTTCCTGATTTACAGCATCCACAGTTCCTTCGCTTTTTATTTGAATCTATGTATACCTTTTTGAGGTCTTGATGAATGATGGTTTTGCCAATTTGCTTTTTGACCAAGCAGAGAGTTCCCAAGATGAAGAGAGAAACAGACAGAGAGGGAGGGAGAGAGGGAGAGAGAGTCTTCCAGTTATTGCCTACAAATCAATTTTACCTTCTCTATACTCTGCTGTTCAAAAACAGCAATTGAGAAATAGCTCAGAATGTATTCCTGAGTCCAGCTCCACTGTTCTTCAAAGCTTGCTTGCTGGCAGGTGAGCCTATCATCTACCAATGTGAGAAATGATTATAAGTGTGAATTAAAATGGGTAATTGAAGTTTCTTGATGCTGACTCATTTGCCTGGTTTCTGTGCCTTCAGGTACAAATGGAAATGTCAGTGCAGCTTCCATGCGGATCTGGCAAAGCTCACCTCATTTGGTGGTCAGGTGACCAATGTGGCTGTGCATCTTCATTTCCATTAAAATGTATTAGTCCATGGAAGGTTTTTGGGATAACTGTCAGATGATGGAAATAAAACTTGGACAGTGTTGTATATGGACTGGCATATCGTCATGCATAACGAGTCACTGGCCAACATTTAGACATGAATATTTCTGTGAAAAGCAAATTAACAGATCTAACATGATTTCTTAAGGTTTTCTTTGTATTTATTTTGGAGAATTTTGAAGCCACCAGATGCCTATGTTTGTCAAATTCTGACCTCTTGAATATACCCAATTGCATCTGCATGGACACTGTTAGTGTCCATGTCTTCAGTTGCCTAAGCCCTAAGCTAAGCGTTCGTCCTCCCTGTGCCTCTCAGACATGTCTTGAAACATATGGCCCCTTTGACCAAGCTTTGGTCACCTGAATATTGCCTTAAGTGTTTCACAATGTGTCATCCTTTTGTTTTATGATGTTCTTCTGCTCTTGTATGATTTAGTTACCTATGAGGCGCAATAGAATTGGTGTTTGAGGTAAAGCAGTTTCTAATCGTATCTGGATGAAAAATTTCTTGAGAGTTCTTCCATCAAGAGCATGCTGTGTTAACACCTTTACATAGCCATTACTTTTGCCGCAACTTTGCCTTGTCTGTTTCTTTTAACTCTCACTGAGAGTTAAAATCCTGTGGGGACCATCTACCCACTGGTACAGGCACTTGATAACCATTCTTTATGTACGAGCCCAGGCAGTGGTTTGTCACTTACCCATTCCAATGCATTAAGGTATCCCAACAGCTTCGATTCTATCTGCCCTCGGCCTACACTGAGATTCTTGGGTTTGCTTTTGGCCATCGGTCAGCAGTGAAAAGTCCAATTATATTTTGTATCCAGACTGCCTCTCTACAGTCCACGCCTTCCCAGCCTACCCTTTGCCCTATTCCCAGGCTCCATTAATCCTTCAGTCAGATGGTTCTGAGTTCAAATATAGTGTGTTTACTATATGTCTAAACCAAATTGTGTAAATAATAACTAAGGTTGTTAATGTCACAGCAGAAGCAGCTGAAATGTTTATGTTGCTGTTGCAAAAGGTGGGTTCTCCTCCAAGCCACCTGCTATTTTGTAATGAAAATATATCCCCATTCCTGGGTCAAATAATGGGACTCCCTCGTTAAGAGCATTGTGGGTGTACCCACAACCCCACCCCAATGAACTGCGGTGGTCAAGAAGTCAGCTTGCTGCCACTTTCTGAAGGGTGGTTGAGGATGGACAGTAAATGTTGGCCCAGCCAGCAATGCCCACATGCTGTGAATGATTTTGTTCTTAAAATCGTGTCCAGAGCTAGTTTAAAGGCACAGTTTTCATGATTGAGCATCTGACTCAAGCTAGTTGATTAAAGTTAACATTCAAGTACATCTGTACAATTTCTCCGTAGAGTTTCTGAAATCCAAAACATCTTCACTCCTCTCTTCCTTAATGGTGACACCCTTGACCAAGAATTTGGACATCCTTCCTGCCATTTCATTATGTGGTCGTGCCTGTTTTGCTGGATAGTACGCCTGTGCTTGTGCTAGGTTAAAGGTGCTGTACAAATGCAAGTTCTTGTTGCTGGCAATAATGAATTAGCAGGCAGGTTGCAGAGTTTTTGATGAGTTCAATGTAATGGAGCATAGTAAATTTGGTGGGGGGGAGTGGGAGGAGCCTGGAGTACTCCAATCCAGAGGAAATAAAGCTATGGGTGATGGTCTCTGCAGTGGATGAGTAGAAGTGAGCGACAGTGCCGGTGGACGTGTGTTCAGAAGTTTATCTTGGGGTCACTACAGTTGCGAAAACAGTTGTTGAGCTGTGGGCAGTTGCTGAGGAGAGGGACTGAGCAGTCTTCACAACTGAGAGAATGGTGACGATGTTTCAAGAGTATGTTTGTAACACGTACATATCTCTTTTTTTTTAAATGCTAAATAGAATGGAGGCATCGTGTCTTGAGCTTGCCCTTGAAGGGGAGCGACTATGTAAAGCTGGCGATTTCAAGGCTGGAGTAGCATTCTTTGAAGCAGCCGTGCAGGTTGGGACAGAGGACCTGAAGACTTTGAGCGCCATCTACAGTCAACTGGGCAATGCCTACTTTTACCTGAAGGAGTATTCCAAAGCTCTGGAATATCACAAGCATGACCTAACACTAGCCAGGTGAGTTCAGTGTAAGATTAAGTTGAAAACTCTAAAAAGAAAATGATTTGCAGCTTGATTCATGGAGAATTATTTTGCAAACGTGCGGTGTCCCCCGGAAGTTAGGGTTAGGATGCACTGTTGATCAAATTCCCGGCTTATCTCTGCATGGATCTGTTGTATGCCCCCTGTTTTTGCCCTTAACTGGCTTGTGTATGCCCCTAACAGTTTCCGCAATGGTGCGGTGAAAGATGCAAAAGCTACTTTGTAGTTTTGCATTTTTGCTCCTGTTGCAAATATATATTGTAGTAACATAAATGTATCTGAGCTTGAAGGGCACACAATTTACTGGGTACTGAGTTTAGTAAGTACTGTGAAATCTGCTCATGCCCAAAGAAAAAGGCACTGACTGAGACAAACAGGGTCCAAATAGGGGCAACATAATGGATCAGTGGTTAGCACTGCTGCCACATGGCAGCAGGGGACCCAGGTTCGATTCCATCCACGGATGACTGTCTATCTGTGTGGAATTTGCACATTCTCCTCCTGTCTGCATGGATTTTCTCCAGGTGCTCTGGCTTCCTCCCCTGGCCCAAAGATGTGCAGGTTAGGAATATTGGTCATGCTAAATTGCCCATAGTGTCCTGGGATGTGCAGGCTAAGTAGATTAGCCATGGGGAATGCAGGGTTACAGGGACAGGGTGGTCGCATAGTTGTGGGTGGGATGCCCTTTGGAGGCTCAAAATGGATTTGATGGGCTGAATGGCCTGCTTCTGCACTGTAGGGATTCTATGATTCTAAAAGAAAAACTTCTACGCTCTTAGAGATGATCATTATCACGTGTATGTGTTAAATGTACACGTAGAGGTAAAGTTGTCATAGACTTACTAGTCAATAGGGCTGCTCTCTTATTAGAGAGAGATGTCTGGCAGTAGTTTAACCTGAGGGTCACTACACCTCGGATGAGGGGAGAGATTGAGAAGCAGAATCCTTCGTGGTATCCTAAGCTGATGCAGGAATTGAAACTACATTATTGACGTCACTTGGCATTGCAACCAGCAGTCCAGCCAACTGAGCTAACTGACCCTTGCATGAGGCATCATTTGCCCAATGGACTTGCTGCAGAGAAATGCCCCATCAGCCTACTCTTGATGAACAGCAGAGTGATGGAGGGGTTGTTGATCAAGTAACACTTACCAAGGAATAACCTGCTCACTGAACCCCAGTTCCTGAACTCATTATCGTCTTAGTCCAAAAATGGACAAAAGAGTTGAACTCCTCAGATGAAGTCGGTGTCCACCCTTGACATAAAGGCCGTATTTGTCTAAGTATGATATCAAGACGTACCGCACAACTGCCAGATAACTAACATCTCTAATGAGAGATTCAAACCATTGCCTGTAGACATTCAATGGCATTATGGTTGCTGAATTCCCTATTGTCGATTACTTGGCGGCTACCATTCACCAGAAAGTGAAATGGGCCAGCCACGTAAATACTGCTGATACAAGAGCAGATCAGTGAGTAACTCCTGTCCTAACTCCCTCAAGCCTGTCCACAGTCTGTGACGTGTACATCGGTAGTATGATGGAATACTTCCCCATTTCTTAGATGGGTGCCGATGCAACAAGACATCAGAAGGTTGACACCATCCAGGACAAAGCAGTCTGTTGGTAAAATGTCCACAAACTGACTCCCCTGCTGATGCACACTGCTATTAGTGTACCATCTACAAGATGCACTGCAGCAACTTGCCAAGGTTCCTCTCGTACCACCTCTCAAACTGTAACTACTGCTGCTGAGAAGAACAGGAGCAGTAGGATTGGAACTTGAACTGGTGGTCTTGTGTCGCACTTCATCTGACACATGTTCACTTTGTAGTGAGAGGTTGGTCTAGTGGTATTATTCGCTGGCCTATTAATCCAGGGACCCAGGTAATGTTCTGGGGATCCAGTTTCAAAATCCCACCATGGTATTGGTGGATGGACAAAATTGAATTTATTAAAACCTGGAATTAAGAGTGTGATGATGACCATGAGCCTGTTGCTGAATATTGGAAAAAACCCAACTGGTTCCCTGATGTCCTTTAGGGAAGGAAATCTAGAATCTGTACCTGGTCTGATATACATGTGACTCCAGACCAACTGCAATGTGGTTAACTCTTATCTTTGCTCTGGGCAATTAGGGATGGACAGTAGGTGCTGGCCCAACCAGAGATGCACACATCTTGTGAATGAATAAAATAAACCCGTCCCTCCAGCTTGCCTATACCCTTTTGTGCAGGTACAGTGTAAGCTACTTGAGTTGAAGTGGGTGCAAAAAGAGGGAAACATGGGAATAATGTTAAATTGAACTGCCATTTTTTAAAACAGTTAATAAAACAAAAAGGATCTTTTTTTGAATTTGTTGGCATGTGAGCTTTGTTGGTGCGGTCAGCATTTCTGACCCGTTCGTACTTGCTCTTGAGAATGACTTTGTAAATAGAGGCATTGAGTTTAAAAGCCTGGAAGTTATACTAGACCAGTGTATAAGCTCAGCCTCAGTTGGAGTTTGTCCAATTGTGTGTTGCTACACTTTAGGAATGACACGAGAGATTTTAGAGAGGGCACAGATGAGATCTATCAGAATGGTTCCAATGTTGATGAAATACAGATGCCAAGTTAGACTGGCAATCTGGGCCTGGTTTTCTGAGAGCGAGGAGGAGATTTGATAATGCAGTTTTGAAAATAAAAAAAATCTGCAGGGTTTTGAAAGACGAAAAAGAAAGGAACAGTTCTGATGGCTGGAGAGTAGAGAGGTGATTGGCCAAAGAACCGCACTGGACAGAAGGAAAAAACTTCCTTGCACAATGTGATTAGGATTTGGAACGTACTGCTTCATGAAAATCTTCAAAAGGGAATAGGAGAATAGAGTGACAGAGTCATAGAGACATACAGCTCAAAAACAGGCCCTTGGGTCCATCTTAGAACCATAGAATCCCTACAGTGTGGAAACAGGCCCTTCGGCCCAACAAGTCCACACCGAACCTCAGAGCACCCGCCCAGACCCATCCCCCTATAACCCACCTAATCTTCTTCATGCCAACCAGTTTTCCTAAACTAAACTAGTCCTATTTGGTTGCATTTGGCCCATATCCCTCTTAAACCTTTCCTATCCAAATATCTATCCAAATGTCTTTTAAATGTTGTAACCGTACCTGCATCTACCGCTTCCTCTGGCAGTTTGTTCCATATATGCACCACCTTCGGTGTGGAAAAAGTTGTCCCTCAGGTCCCTTTTAAATCTTTCCCTTCTCACCTTAAACCTATGCCCTCTAGTTTAGGACTCCCCTATTCAAGGAAAAAGACTGGCTATTTACCCTACCTATACCCCTCATGATTTTATAAACCTTTATAAGGTCACCCCTCAGCCTCCGACACTCCAGGGGGAAAAAATGTCCCAGCCTGTCCAGCCTCTCCTTTATAGCTCAAACCATCCAGTCCTGGTAACATCTTTGCAAATCTTTTCTGCACCCTTTCCGATTTAATAATATCTCTGCACCCTTTCTGATTTAATAATATCCTTGCAATAACAGGAGACCAATTGCAGTAATGCAATGAAAGAACCAGAGAGGGCACCTGGTTGAATTGCTGGTGAGATAGGCTCCTCCTTTTCCTGTCTATAATTCTATCTCAATGATGAAGTGAATTCTGTCCTGCTGTGAATGCTGAATCAAAATGTCCTTTTTGCGACTGAAAATCTTTACTCCGTGTACAATGACCATTTTGCAAAAGAAAACAATTCGATGCGTCTGCCTTATTTATCCTGCCACACAAATTTATGTGAAGCTTTGGGGAATATCTTGTGCTCCATTTCAGAGCACCTAGCCCCAGTGCTGAATCTACTGGATATCCGAGTGGTAGGTGTTTGTACATGGTGCGTTACTGGTAATTCAATACATGTGTTTAAGTCTCAGTAACAAAGCTATCCAGAATTAATCTCTCTCCTTTCAAAAGGACCATTGGGGATCGGATTGGTGAAGCAAAAGCCAGTGGAAACCTTGGAAATACACTGAAAGTACTTGGAAGCTTTGATGAAGCAATTGCTTGCTGCCAAAGGCACTTGGATATCTCAAGAGAACAGAAGGATAAGGTGATCTTGATTTCAACATCAATCAAAATGTTTTAGAAGTTAACCTGCATCCTGTTAACGGTTGATTCATGTGCAATTTGACTTCAAGGCCTAGTTAGTAATTAAAGGTGTTGGGTCACCCTTTCTGAATCTAACTTAGAAAGTTGGGTCCCAAAATGTGCACAGTCATGTCATCAACATGATACATGCGCAATGTCTGTGAATAACACATAAGACTAAGATGCTAACCTGCGTTCAGGTACAGTACAGATCTGTTGTGTATTTCCAGAACTTTATAAAAGCTGACCTTTTTCAGCAACTTGTTGTTTTTGTTCCTGATTTACAGCAACTGCAGTTCTTTTGGCTTTTATTTAGGATTTTATGTTTCTAAACCACCTATTGGGGCATGCTGTCCGACAGCACATGGCAATTTACCCACTACGCTATAATGATAACAGATGTTGTTCTTTCTTGTTCCAGAGCTGGGAGTGCCAACCTCCTCAGTCTGTTGTAACAAGTGCAGTCAAAAGAAGACATGAATGGTGTGCACCAGGTCACACCCTCAAGCCGATCATTGTACTGAAGCATAACAATCTAGTGTTTATTCCAGCCAGATGGAGAAACTGAATACATATCAAATTAAAATAAAACAAGTGGGTCTAATTGTGTAATCTTTCCTCAATGACTTGATACAATGCTGTTGCTGTAGCCATTGACCAGAGACGGAGCACAATTTAACATCTTGTTACTACAAGAGCTGTAAATCATTTTAATTTCTTCTACGATTAATGCTTTACAAAAAGATCTCCTGATCAGTTTAACCATTGGGAATACATCAGAAGAATTTGGTGAAGAAATTGAATGGAGAAGGGAGAACTGGTGCATCAAAGCTAAAAGTTTCCATTATACTGTTTGATTCTGGTCAGCTTGTGAATCACTGGTGTAGCTTTTGTGGAGGATGATGTGTAGTTTATTCTGGGTTTATTATTTGGCTGGCTGCATCTAAAGGTCATATGTTTATTCCTCATTACCGATCTGGGTTTTGTTAAAACACTGGTGACAGGAGCAGAATGAAATCATGATGAAATTCTCAAAGTCACCACCTGATGATAAACTGCTTGTGTCTATTTAGATGTTTGACAGCTATAGGCCAAACCTTCATCAGATCTGCTGCATACTATGCACTCAGCCAGCTGCTACAAAGCAGCTCCACTTACAGAGTGTAGACTACACAGCTTTTCATTAAATCTGATCACTTGACAGTAATTATGCATTAATAGCAGCAATTTCAAAAGCATCCTTTTGTGGTCCAGGTCAGATGAGTTATGTCTATTTAAGCAATACCACTGTGCAGTCTGTTGTTTACTTTGTTATATAACATCATAGAATCATGGAATTACACAGCATGCAAGGAGACCATTTGACCCATTGTGCCTGTGCTAGCTCTTTGGTTGAGTTTTCAAATTTTATTTTAATTCACTCATGGGATATGGGGGTCTCTGACTAGGCCAGTAGTTCTTGCTTGTCCCTAGTTGCCCCTTGAGAAGTTGGTGGTTAGCTGCCTCCTTGAGCCACTGCAGTGGACATGCTGTAAGTAGACACACAATGTTCTTGGGGAGGGAGTTCCAGGAGCTTGACCCAGTGACACTGAAGGAAGGGTGATATACTTCCAAGTCAAAATGGTGAGTGGCTTGGGGAGGGATCATGCAGGCAGTGGTATTCACATGTTATCTGCTGCCTTTGTTCTTTGAGGTGGAGGTGGTTGTAGGTTTGGAAGGTGCTGTCTATGGAGTCTTGGTGAATTTCTGGAGAAACAAGGAAGAGGAGCAGTTCTGTATGATCTGCGCACTTGTATATGAAATTAGAAATTAACATCCATTTGTTCTGTACGTGATGTATTAATCCTGGAAACTGTCAAATCAATATTCATCTTTGTAGCTTTATTTATTACAATTGGTTGAGATATGCAACAGGCTTTGTTGAAATTCTCAAATCAGAGGCGATGTCATCTTGTCTTGTTGGAATTCAGCAGTTTCTAGAAGGACTTTTGATTCATCACAGAATAGTTCCGAGACAAAGTTTGATTCTTCTAGCCTTTCTCTCTTCAGGGCTAAATCCAGGAGATGAATGATATCAGTGTCTATATTGCCCACAGACTTTCCAGTGTTTAGTCTCAATCTTTTGAGTTTGCCATGGATAATTGCACCCTCATGAATCAGTCACCAGATCACTGGAAATCTGCCATCATGCAGATATTTGAGGTTTTCTGGTTACAAGGAATAATAGATTTCTTTCCTGCAATTAGCTACAGTGTGGCAGTTTCATTAAATAAAATGCTCGGTTTCTTTCACTACCAGAATGTTAAATGATCCACTATTAACTAAACTGTTCGATTACAGTGCTGAGAGCTGACACTCATCAACATTTGAAAGAGGGGTCTTGATCTTTCAAATGAAAGCTGTTGTATTTTAAATTCCATAGTTATTTGCGATTATGTAATGCTTTGGGTGATGAAGTTAGATGACAGAAAAGATCCAAAATGTAAAAAGGAGGTGTGTCATGAGAGCTTTATTAAAATGATTGTTTTTTTAAAAATATTTTCCCAAAAGATATGGAAGAGTGCAGTGAGGGATTAAGGGAAGTGTTCAAGGCTCTGACACTGATCATGGAACACTCCAGGTAGTGGTGTAGCTACTTGCTTGAGCCTTTCAGAAGTTAGAACATTTATCATCCACAAATGCTTGACCTTCAGCGAATTTATGTGCATCCAGTGTTATGAGTTGTGCCTTTAGCAGTAATTTGTTACTAACAGCTGATAGGAAAGACCATTTATTTAACAGCCCTCAAATAATGGTTCTGAAAGAGTACATGTTCAAGTCGCATTAATTCCATTCACCCTAATGATGTCTCATCATCTATGGGTGGAGATATGGTTGTCTTACACACAGCCTCGTTGGCGTTAGATGTGATATACCTAGCTCCTGATGGTTGTAATTATACCTAACTAGTGAATGATAATTGTACCTATTGCTGTCAGGCAATAAGCTATACGTTCATAGAATCCTAGAATCCCTACAATGTGGAAGCAGACCATTCGGCTCATCATGTCCACTTTGACCCTCCAAAGACCATCCTCCCCGGATCCCTCTGTCCTTGTAACTCGTCTAGCCTCCACGTCCCTGGACACTGTGCAATTTAGCATGGTCAGTTCACCGAGCCTGCACATCTTTGGTCCGTGGGAGGAAACTGGAGCACCCGGAGGAAACCCACGAAGACACAGGGAGGATGTGAAAACTCCACACAGACAGTCACCCAAGGGTGGAATCAAACCCAGGACCCTGGCGACATTGTTATGTAAGACAAATGCTTTCTTCTTGTAGAGACTCGACAGTGGTCTGTCCTCTACCACTGGTTATTACACAGGCCTTTAGATTTAACACCAAAAAGTGGATTTTTGGCAGCAACCGACCCCAGTTACAAGCCTCCATTTACTGGCAACCAGAAGGTACCACATGCTGTATTGCTGAGATCTGAAAATCAACAATCATCTGTGATCATTAAAATGAAGTAGAATGGACGGAAGGAAGAAAGCTAATCCAAGCTGTAGAATTGCACAATTGGATTTTCAACTAGTTGTGCTGATGCCCCTCCTGCATCTCTGCTGTCATCAAGACTGCCCATTTTCCCCCTCTGTTGCACCCATGACATTACTTGTCATCATCTCTGCCTTAGCTCAGCTGCTGTTCAATTCCCCTCTCCTGACTGTTATTTCTAGATTTGATTATTCCATTACTAATTTGGCTTTTCTCCCACCTTGCACCCTTTATTGCGTTTGAAGTAATTTAATACCCTACTGCCCATATCCCAATGTTGAGCAAGTCCTGTTTAACTGTGCTCATTGATCTACATTGTCTGCAGATCCAGCAGTGCCTTAATTTGAAGATTCTTAGCCTTGTTTTCAGAGCCCAATGTGGTCTTGTGCTCCCTATATTCAATATTCTGAAAGCTCTATGGTCCTCCAAATCAGACCTGCTTTGTATGTAGGCTTTTCATTACAGCAGCATTGACAACCTCTTCGTTCCACAATCTAGACCCTGAAGCTTGCAGTTTCCTTTCTGCCTCACTGTCTCCTTGTCCCCTCTTATGTAGCTACTTAGTCTACCTGATATTTAGTATGAGTTCCTACGTGGTTTGGTGTCAAAATGTGTTTGTTAACTTTGTGTGAAGCAATTTTGGATGTTCTGTTGTGTTAAAGGTTATCAGTGTAAACTGTTGGGACAGAATGTCTCCACCATGTGTTTGAATTTCAGATTATGTGCAGCATATGTCTTGAAATTTCTATATTTTTATTTCACAATTGTAGGGATTATTTCTTTTTTTTCCCCTCTTGCTTCCTACACAATTGGACTGTTTAGTAACTAATTAAGTCTCTGCCTTGCCTTTGAACATATCTTTGAGGGATACCAAGTAACTTGATGAATAACAGTGATGGTGTTAAGTTGTACAAAATAATCCATCTTTGACATCGACAATCATTCCTTAATGATGCATGTGTAGTTGAGATCAAGATACTCTTGTATTTGCTTTGTGTTGTTCCTACTCCCTGTAACCCTATATCTCCCATGGCTAACCTACACATCCCTGGACAGTATGGGTAATGTGGCATGGCCAATCCAACAAACCTGCACATCTTTGGACTGTGGGAGTAAACCGGAGCACCCAGAGGAAACTCACGCAGACACTGGGAGAATGTGCAAACTCCACACAGACTGTCGTCCGAGGGTGGAATTGAACCTGGGTCCCTGGCGCTGTGAGGCAGCAGTGCTAACCACTGAGCCTCCATGCCGCCTCATTACTGATCTACATAAGGGGCTGCTTTTGCCCTCTTGTCTTTGACCCGGTTCAAATTGTGGTGTTCTTAAGTGAATATTTTGCTGATTAATTTCTGATAACTTTTTATGGACGTGTAAGAATGTCTTGAGGAAATTGCCAATTGCAGTATAGCTTCATGTTAACAACCCATTTCGAACATGGGAGTGTATTGCACACAAAGGCAAGATTGATGGCCAGATATATAAGCTACTTAAGTGGCTTAACCCACTTCCCCAAGCCACGAATTGGAAAGGCAAAATCATGTGGGTCCTGGAAATGTGAAATGTAAACAGAAAGTCCTGGAAATACTCAGTCAGAAAGAGTTTGGATTTGATAGCATTTTCATTAGAAATGGTTGAGCTCTATATTTCACATTCAACATGGATTTCAAATAATCATCAGTGCTTGCTCACTTTTGAACAGCAGCTGCTGGTGTTGATCTTGCCGTTGCCATTTACAACTCACCTACTGATGCTTAACTTGAGTGATTCGCACCCACTTTGACCCAGCGGCGATCACCTCTTTCATCATTGAAATCTCTTTCTTGCTTTCCACCCTATCATCATCTTTCCGATTGTTCCTCTTTCTCCTCCTCTCCCAACCTCTCAACCCCTGAAAACCTGTTACATTTCTAAGTTTTTTCCAGTTTTGATGGAAAAACACAGACCTAATATGTTGACTTGCTTTCTCTCTCTTCAGGTGCCACTGATCTTTGCAGTATTTCTGGCTTTTTGTTGTTTATTTGCTGCTAATTGGGTTCACCTCCTCTGTGCTGCGTGTGATAAGCAGTAGATTGAATTGCATTCAACTGCATACTTGTGTTCCTAGTGTTTATTACTTGATTCCTAGATCTGAAATAAAAACAGGAAAGCCAATAATGCTGTGTTGAACATAGCTGATCTTGCTTTTCCTGCACTCCCACACTTAACACTACAGCTGCTCGCCAGAGAAATTGTCTTCCCTTGTGTGAATTTCTAATCTTTTATGCAAAATTATTAATTGTAATTTTCCATTGCATAACACATCTCATTCCTCTCTCCCAGGTTGGTGAAGCTCGAGCGCAGTACAACATTGGGAATGTTTTTCACGCCAAAGGGAAACAGCTGTCCTGGCTTATGGCCCATGACTCTGGAGACCTGCCGTCTGAAGTAAAGGAAACTTTAGAGAAGGCCACCGAATACTACGAGTGAGTAAAGCAGCATCTGCACCTCCAGCTTACAAATTAAATACTCCGGGAAGAAGAAAAGGCAGTCGAAGCAGATGTTCAAGATGTGTTCTGGCTACGCACGATGACCATAAAATACAGCATTCCGCCTCATACAGTCCAGAGCCAAAGAGGACATCATCATGCTTATTTTTCTGCTAAAGCTTTGTGACCCTGGAAAAGTAACACAGTTTGTGCACTAACTCTAGATCTCATTGCAAAACTAACAAACCTTGAGCTCCAAATACAATAGCTGGAACCCACAAAACGTGATTGCCTGAACTCCAATATTTTGAATCCAAATATTTAGACCATAAGTCCACAAAATACAGGAGCAAAATTAGGCCATTCGGCATGATCAGATGCTCCCCCATCTGATCATGGCTGATATATTTCTCACTCCATTCTCCTGCCGTCTCCCCGTAACCTTTGATCCCCTTACTAATCAAAAACCTATCTATTTCTGTCTTAAATACAGCCAATGACTTGGTCTCTACAGCTCTCTGTGGCTGAGTGTCACAGATTAGCCACTCACTGGCTGAATATATTCCTCCTCATCTCAGTTCTAAAGGGGTCATCCCTTCGCTCTAAAGTTGTGCCTCACAGGAGGCTCCTAAATAAGATAAGAGCCCATGGTTTTAGGTGCAAGATACTGGCATGGATAGAGGATTGGTTGACTGGCAGAAGGCAGAGAGTAGAGATAAAGAGATCTTTTTCTGGATGGCAGCCAATGAGCTAATGGAGCTCCACAGGGACCTGTGTTGGGGCCTCAACTATTCACGTTATATGTTGATGATCTGGACAAAGGAACTGAGAGTGTTGTTGCTAGGTTTGCAGATGATACAAAGGTAGGTGGAGGGACAGGTTGTGTTAAGGAAGCTGCAGAAAGACTTGGACAGGCTGGGAGTCTGGGCAGTGAAGTGGAATGGAATACATGTGGGAAATGCATGTTGGTAGGAAGAAGAGAGCAGGGGAAAAGCTTCAGAAATTGGAATCTCATAGGGACCTGGGAGACCTAGTTCAGGCTTCACTAAAGATCAACATGCTGGTTCAGTTGACAAAAGCATTCCAGAAATCCAAATAGACCCATGGCTCTCCTTTGTCTAACTTACTTGTTACCTCCTGAAAGAATCCTAACAGATTTACCGGCATGACTTCCCTTTGACGAAGCCATGCTAACTTGGCCCTATCTTAGCATGCACATCCAAGTACGGGCTGTAAAATCTTACCAACAACTGGGGTCAGGCTAACCCACCTATAATTTCCTCTCTTCTGCCTTCCTCCCTCCTTAAACAGGGGTGTCACATAATCAATTTTCCTGTCCTCTGAGACTCTCCCTGACTCCAGTGATTCCTGAAAGATCACCACCAATGCCTCTACAAGCTTTCTCTCCATCTCCTCCGACCTGTTGTGATTTCACAAACATCTGTCAAAGCCATAGCCCCCACTCCAAGGAAAATGGTCCCAGTTTCTTCAATCTGTCCACATAATGGAGGTTTCTTATCCCTGGAACCACTACTGTAAACTTCTTCTGCGTTCTCTCCAATGTGTTGACATCCTTTCTAAAATATGGCACCAAAAATTATGCACACTACTCCAGCTGAGGTATAAATGGTGCCTGATAAAATTTCAGCATAACCTTTTTGCTCTTATACTTTAAGCCTGAGTAAATGAAACCTAGAATACTCTTTTTTTTAAATTGTTCTGTCTCCCTGTTTTACCATCTTTACTGACTTATGCACACATGCACCCAGTGTCTCTGCTCCTACATCCCCTTTAGAATAGCACCTTTTCATTGTCTCATGTCTCTTCTTGTTCTTTGTACCAAAATGTATCACCTCAAACTTCTCTGCATTAGAGTTTATCTGGCAGTTGTCCACCCTCTGCCTTTTGGAGTTGAACACTTCCCTCCACGTGGTTTACAATGTTCCCAAGTCTTTGTATTGTCCACAAAACTTGAAATTGCCCCTTGCACACCAAGATGTATATGAGGGAAAGCAAGGGTCCCAATAGTAACACCTGGAGAACTCCACTCCAATCCTCCCTCCATCATGAAAAATATACATTAAACATTACTATGTTACCTATTATTCATCCAGTTTTGTGTACACGTTACAGCTGATCTTTTCACCCCATGAAGCACACATCATCAGCATTGCCCTCATCAACCCTCTCTGTCAACTCTTCCAAAAAAAAATTCCAAGTTATTCAGATTTAACTTTCTCTTAATAAATCCATGCTAATTCTTCCTAAGTGTTAGGAAGAGGAAGGGGTGGTAGAGGCGGGCACGATAGCATAATTTAAGATGTCTCTAGACAGATACATGAATGGGCAGGGAGCAGAAGGATACAGATCCTTGGAAAATAGACGACAAGTTTAGATACAGGATCTGGATCAGTGCAGGCTTGGAGGGCCGAAGGGTCTGTTCCTGTGCTGTAATTTTCTTTGTTCTTTGTTTTTTGTATCCCACATTTTTTCATGCGACTATTAACTCTACCTCAAATAATAACTGGGTGGCTCAGTGGTTAGCACTGCTGCCTCACAGCATTGAGGACTGGGGTTCGATTCCACCCTCGGTGACTGTCTGTGTGGAGTTTACATGTTCCCTTGCCTGTGTGGGTTTGCTGCGGGTGTTCCAGTTTCCTCTCACGGTCCAAAGATGTGCAGGCTAGGTGTTAGCCATGGGAGATGCAAGGTTACAGGGATTGGATAGGGGAGTTGGTCTGGATGGGATACTGTTGGAGGGTCAGTGTGGACCAATGGACCAAATGGCCTGGTTCCACATTGTAGGGATTCGATTAAATGTTTCTAGCAGTTTCCGCACCACTGACGATAAACTAACAGGCCTGTAATTGCTGGATTTATCTTTACAACATTTTTTTGAACAAGGCAATAACGTTTGCAAATCGCCAATCCCCTGGCACCACTGAATACAGAGAAGATTGCAAGGTTATGGCCAGTGCCTCTGCAGTTTCCCCTTCCCCTTCCACTTCCTTTTGATATTCTATCTCATCCCAGCCCTGATGTCTGATTAATTTTAAGTAGACAGTTTACCCAATGCCACCTCTTTATCAATTTTAAACCCTTCTATTGATGGAGTTTCTACCTCTCTCAACACGAACTGGGCATCATCTGTCTCAGAGGTAAAGACAGATGCAAAGTGTTCATTTAATATATCAGCCATGCCTCTTGCCTCTATGTCCCTAATCAGGCCTGCTCACCTTTTACCACCTTTTAAGATAACAAGCATGGGGCTGGATGAACACAGCAGGTCAAGCAGCATCATAGGAGCAGGAAAACTTGATGTTTCGGGCCTAAACCCTTCATCAGAAAAATGTTTTGTTATCTCGGATTCTCCAGCATCTGCAGTTCCTTTTATCTCTTTTACCACCTTTTTACTGCTTTTGTGTTTCTAGAAGACTTTAGGATTTTCCTTTGTACTAGCTGCCAGTTTTTTCTCATCAACCCTCTTTGCTTCTCTGTAATCTTTCCCACTTCCATGCTGAACCTTCTGTATTCAGCTTACTTCTCAATTGTGTTTACGACTTGATTCAGGTCATAACTGTACTTTTTCTTCTCTAACTTGTACACCATCTCTTTTGTCATCCAGGGAACACTGGACTTGTTTGTCCTACCTTTCATTTTTTGGGAACATACCTCATCAATCCCTAAACAGCTCTAATTTCCTTGCAGATTTGTTCCTTTACACATCACCGTCAGTCGGTGGTGTGTAGATTAACAGGACAGTGTTAGATTGGCTGCGGCTTATTCCTTAGCTCTGGCCAAATTGATTCTGTCCTCAAACCCTGTGAGACATGTTTCTCTAGCACTGCAATGTTTACCTTAATTAGTACTGCCACCCCTCCATTTTAGCCTTTCAGATACTTTCTGAATACCTTGTAACCAGGAATATTTATCACCCAGCCCTGCCCTTCATTGAGCCAGGTCTCTGTCATCACCAAAACATCACAATCCCATGTCGCAATCTGTGCTTGTAACTCCCCAATCTTATTAACCAGACTCCAGGCATTCGCTTACATGCTCAGTAACCCTGGTTTAAACTTCATTGCTTTCTCCTTTACTCTGGCTTCAACTTATGACTTTCTATTCTCTAGTGTTTCATTTTTAAGTTCTTCACGGGATGTGGGCATCAGTGGCCAGGGCAGCATTTGTTGCCCATCCCTAATTGCCCAGAGGGCAGTTAAGAGTCAGCTACATTGCTGTGGGTCGAGAGGTCAGACCAGGTAAGGATGGCAGTTTCCCTCCCTAAAGGACACTGGTGAGCCAGATGGGTTTTTCCAGCAACCAACAATGGTTTCGTAGTCATCATTAGACTCTTAATTCCAGATTTGTTTTGAATTCAATATCTGGTTTTGAACCTGGGTCACCAGAGCATATCTAAACTTGGATTAATAGTCTAGCAATAATAGCATTAGGTTGTAACATCCCTGTTATTCATCTCTCAAAGCATTTTATGTGCCCTGGTATTGCCCTCTAATTTTCTCTCTTGCTTCTCACACCCCTGCCAAGTTATGTTTCAGTCCTCCCAGCAGCACCAGTAAAGTGCCTCACAGGGAACTTTGTCCCAGTTCCATTCAGCGACAAACTGTCTGGCTTGTACAGATGTCATCTTCCCAGAGCCAGTCCCAGTTTTCCAGGAATCTAAAGACCTCCCTCCTGCACCATCTTTGCAGCAACATATTCAACTGCCTTATCCTTCCACATTTACTTGCACACGGCACTGGGAGAAACCCAGAGATTACTACGTCCAAGGTATTTTCTACCTAACTACTCAAACTCTGATTGCTGGATCACATTCCCTGACTTAGCTACTTTGTAATTACCAATGTGGACCGCAACCTCTGGTTGTTCTCCCTCTTTGGAAAAATGTCACGCAGCTGCCCTGTTCCAGACCCTGGCATCACAGAGGCAACAAACCACCGTGGAGTGACATTGACAAACACAGAAATGTGTGTCTGTTACCCTAACTAAAGATACCCTTCCACTCTCCATCCTTCACTGCTGTACAGGGATGGCACGGTGGCTTAGTGGTTAGCAATGCTGCCTCTCTGCACCAGGGACCTGGGTTTGATTCCACCCTCAGGTGACTGTCTGCATGGAGTTTGCGCGTTCTACCTGTGTCTGTGTAGCTTTCCTTTGGGTGTTCTGGTTTTCTCCCACAATCCAAAGATGTGCAGGTTAGATTTGGCCTTGGGAAGTTGCCCTGTAATGTCCAGGGATATAAAGTTTAGGTGGGTTAGTCATGGAAAAGGGACAGTTACAGAGATAGGGTAGGGGTCTTGGTGAAATGCTGTTCAGAGGGTTGGTGAAGGCTCAATGGACTGAACAGCTTGCTTCCACACAGTAGGGATTCTTTAATTTCTATTACATTTGGGTCCCTGTGGTACCACGGGCTTGGAATTTGCTGCACTATTCTGAGATGCTCTTGCCTTCTCCACTATCCAGTATGGAGAACTGGTTATGAGCAGGACTTCTGGGGACTCCTGCATTCCCTGCCTGTTTCTCTTTGTCTGGCGGTGACCCAATCCCTATCTGCCTGCCTGTCTCTAGTTTGTAGTGTAACCACCTATCTGAATGCACTAAGCATGTGATCCTCTGCCTCAGGGATGCACCACGGTGACTGCAGCTGCCTCTCAAAGCTCCAAAACCCAGAGCTCAAGCTTGTGCAGCTGGTGACTCTTCCTGTCGGTAGGTTCCCTACAGTTTAGTGAAGTGTTCGCAACTCCCCACTGTTTACAGCATGGACATTGCATTTCGCTGAGTTGCCGTACCATACTTCACTGAGAGTAAGCAAAGTAAAAGTAATTTTATCCTCACTCTGTACTCTTCACTGTAAACTGGAGATTAGTGAGAAATAGAGATCCCCCAGCCTCACTTTAAGGTAACCACTCCACAAGACAAAAAAAAACTGCAGATGCTGGAAGTCAGAAATAAAGACAGAAAGTGCTGGAAAAACTCAGCTAGTCTGGCTGCATCTGTGGAAAGCAGAGTTAATGTTCCAGGTTCAGTTACCCTTCAGAACATATTCAGAAAGTTCTGCTTTTTCTCCCCAGATGCTGCCAGACTTGCTGGGTTTTTCCAGCAATTTCTGTTTTTTGTAACTGCTCCGCAGTGTTGGTTAGGTGAGGAGGCAGGGTCTCTAAACTGGACTTGAACCCACGCTTTATTCTGCACCCCACTCTAGTCATCTCGCCAACTGAGCTAACCTAACCTCAGGGTATGATAATATCATGTGTGTATTACAGAACTGGTAATCCAGACACATGTACGAATGATCCAAAAACATGAGTTCAAATTCCACCATGACAGTGGTGGAGAATTTGAACTGTTATTAAATTAGTTTGAAAACAAACAAAGCTAGTTTCTATAATAGTGACTATGCGGTAACCAGATAGACATTAAAACCCATCTGCCTAATGTCTGTGAAATATGCTGCCCTTACCCTTTGCCGTACCTGTGTGACAAGACCCCTGGCAATGTGACTCACTTTTACCCCTTCTCAGTAAAGTCTAGCAAGCTGTTCAGATGTACCGAGCTAATGGCCGTGTGTTTAAGAAGATAGTTCACCACCATCTGATTAAGATAATGCCACCAACAGAGAGTGCAGTCAGGGATGTAAGGAAGTACTGACCTAGAAAGCACCACCCGCATCCTGAGAATTGGGAACATTGAAGTTCCTAGCTTTTATGGCTTATTTTCAGTAGCCAGTTTGCTTTCTCGGATAGTGGATCAAAGCAGTTCCAGCTTAAAGAACTTGCACTGAAGATAACATTCATGTTTTTTTTCAAATGTAAACCAAGGGCATTGGGTTCACGGAGTATGTCGGAATCATCCTTGAAATGTGGCAGTGCGTGCAGAATGTCTTTCCGTTGAGGTCATAAATTCAATTTAAGCTCTGTTATCAGGTGCTGCGTACGTATTGTGTATCTTGATTTCCTCCACAAGCCTGACCTCTTCCAAAACTCTGCTACTTAACTCACCCAAGTGCCTTTCACCCCGTATGGCCTGTACTGTGCGACTTCCACTTTAAGCATTGCGTTGATTTTTAACATTCTCATTCTTATTTTCAAGTACTCTCATGGCCTTGTGACCACCTCCCACCCATCTCACCCATCCCACCCTGTGACCGTCGTTTGACGTCTTTGCACTCCAATTCGAGCATCCTTCCCCATCCCCATTTGAATGATTCCACAAGAGTGGTTATCTCTGTTTGGTCCTGAAATTGGGCAGACATCCGCTAAATCTCTTTAGTGTGCATCTGTTTTTCCATGTTGTACACCCTGTGATCTTAACAGCTGTCCTAACCTCCATCTGAATGAGCACAGAGATTGCTTTGCTCTCTTATAATCCCTACAGTGCAGATAGAGGCCATTCGGCCCGCCAAGTCTACACTGAGTCTCCAGAGAGCATCTTATCCTATCCTTGTAATCCTGCATTTACTACCTAACCTGCACAATCCTAGACACTGTGGGCAGTTTAACACGGCCAATCCACCTAACCTGCACATTGGACTGTGGGAGGAAACTGGAACACCTGGAGGAAACCCATGCAGATATGTGTATTCCACACAGAGAGTCACCCAAGGCCTGAATTGAACACGGGTCACTGGCACTGTGAGGCAGCAGTGCTAACCACTGAGCTACTGTGCCAATCTGAAGTCTGCTTCTGTGCTTTGTCGATTTTTATTTGATAACTCTCCTATGAAGGGCCTTGGAATGTCTGCGTTATTGAAGACAGAATATAAATGCAAATTGATTTTGTAATGGATTATGTTTGAAAGTGGAGGTAAACTACTAGATATCTGACTACAACGCAGTTGCCTTCTTCACTCAATGAGACCATTTCAGATTACTCAAAGAAAGTTGTGCACCTACGTGTTAAATAAGTTTTAATAGTTACGTGCATTGGGGCATCTAATGGATGTGAAATGTCCCAAATAGATGGAAGTTTTCTAATTAATTTCCTCATTTCTTTCACTGCCTGAAATTCATTTCTCATTTCTTCCTAGGATAACCAGAGACCAGGGACAGTATCTTCTTGTTAGGGTGAAGGGCAAGGCTGGTAGGTGTAGTGAATGCTGGATGAGTAGAGAAATTGAGGTCTTAGTCAAGAATAAGAAAGAAACATATGTCAGGTATAGACTGCAGAAATCAAGTGAATCCTGATGTCCCCACAAAGGCAGTAGGAGTATACTTAAGAGGGAAATCAGGACGGCAAAAAGGGGTCATGAGAAAGCTTTGGCAAATAGGGTTAAGCAGAATCCAAAGGGATTCCACAAATACATTAAGAACAGAAGGTAACTAGGGAGAGAATTGGGCCTCTTAAAGATCAGCAAGACCTATGTGTGGAACCGTAGGAGATGGGGGAGATACTAAACGAATAATTTGCATCAGTGTTTACTGTGGAGAAGGATATGGAAGATAGAGAACATTGGGTAATAAATAGTAACCTCTTGAAAAATGTCCATATTACAGAGGAGGAGGTGCTGGATGTCTTAAAACGCATAAAGGTCGATAAATCCCCAGGATCTGATTAGGTGTACCCTAGAATTCTATGGGAAGCTAGGGAAGTGATTGCTGGGTCCCTTACTGAGATATTTGTATCTTTGATAGCCACAGGTGAGGTTCTGGAAGACTGGAGGTTGACTAATATGGTGCTACTATTTAAGAAAGTTGGTAAGGAAAAGCCAGGGGACTATAGACTGGTGAGCCTGATATTAGTGGTGGACAAGTTGTTGGAGGGAATCCTGAGGGACATGATTTATATGTACTTGGAAAGGCAAGGACTGATTAGGGATAGTCAACGTGGCTTTGAGTGTGGGAAGTCATGTCTCATTAACTCGGTTGAGTTTTCTGAAGAAGTAATAAAGAGGATTGATGAGGGCAGAGTGGTGGACACAATCTATATGGACTTCAGTAAGGCATTGAACAAGGTTCCTCGTGGTAGATGTCAGCAAGGTTAGCTCACATGGAATAGAGGGAGAATTAGCCGTTTGGATGCAGAACTGGCTCAAAGGTAGAAGACAGAGGGCGGTGGTGGAGGGTTGCTTTTCACACTGGAGGTCTGTGACCAGCGGTGTGCTGGGTCCACTGCTTTTCGTCATTTATATGAATGATTTGGATGTGAGTATTGGAGGTACGGTTAGCAAGTTTGCAGAAAACACTAAAATTGGAAGTGCAGTGGACCGCGAAGAAGGTTACCTTCGAGTACAATGGGATCACAGTCAGATAGCCCAATGAGCCAAGGAATGGCAGATGGAGTGTAATTTGGATGAATGTGAGGTGCTACATTTTGTAAAGGCAAATCAGAGGACTTCTACATTTAATTGTAAGGTCCTGGGGAGTGTTGTTGAACATAGGTACCTTGGAGTGCAGGTTCATAGTTCTTTGAAAGTGGAGTCACAGGTGGACAGGATAGTGAAGGCGGCGTTTGGTACGCTTGCCTTTATTGGACAGTACATCAAGTGTAGGAGTTGGGAGGTCATGTTTCGGCTGTACAGGACATTAGGTTAGGCCACTTTTGAAATACTGCATGCAATTCTGGTCACACTGCTATAGGAGGGATGTTGTGAAACTTAAAAGGGTTCAGGAAAGACGTACAAGGATATTGCCAGGGTTGGAGTATTTAATCTAAAGGGAGAGGCTGTATAGGCTGGGGCTATTTTCCCTGGAGTGTTGAAGGCTGAGGGGTAACCTTATAGAGGTTTATAATAGCATGAGAGACCTTTTCCCTGGGGTGAGCGAGCTACTCCAAAACTAGAGGGCATAGGTTTAAGGTGAGAGGGGAAAGATTTAAAAGGGACGTAAGGGGCAGTTTTTTCAGGCGGAGGGTGGTGCATATATGGAATGAGCTGCCAGAGGAAGTGGTGGAGGCTGGTACAATTATAATATTTAAAATGCATCTGGATGAGTATATGAATAGGAGGGGTTTGGAGGGATATGGGCCAAATGCTAGCAAATGGGATTAGATTTACTTAGGATATATGGTCAGCATGGACGAGTTGGACCGAAGGGTGTGTTTCTGTGCTGTTCGTCTCTATTACTCTATGATGTTTATTGTTGCGCGGGAATCCTTGTCCTGGAGTTTCTTTAGATTGGAGGAGAGAAGGGTTTATTCCAGCGATGCCAACAGATCAAGGATGCCATGTATTGTCCGAGGCATATTTCTCAATCTCCCAAGGCTACCATTAAAAGCCGAAAATGAAAGGAAGCCACTCGACTATCCTTTACCGTTCTCAAAGAGACAATTGTCTGTGTTGCTGCCGTAGCAAGTGTCTGTTCCTTCCTCTTCCTGCCCCCGTCCCCCCTCCACCACCCCCATCTGTTAAAGAACATGCATCATAAACCATTGACTTCATGTTTAACATTTTTCGAACAAAATAATTCATTTTACTTCAGTAAGTGATATGTCTAAGATATAAATTCTGTCGTATATGAAAAATTGCTCTTTCTATCTTGGCCTGTGTTACATGTTGTATAGAATGGCAGTGCAGGCACAGGCCAACCTATATTTATCATTCTCACATTTCACCCTATCAACGTAACTTTCCATCCTTTTCCCCCCCACCTGTGTTTTAGCATTTTCTGTAAATGCACCTGTTGCTCCTGATCTAATGCAATCTGATTTCAGTCTCTGTTTTATACATGTGAGCATCTATTTTCTAAAACAAATATTTAATCTTGCTTTTTCTTCGGTTTACCATGTGGGACTAATCTCATTTTGTAAATACACCAGTCCAAGTTTAGAAACACTCAGTTTGCTTTGCTGCCTGTTATCGCATTGTGGGTAAGGTGTTTCAGAGCTACTTCCAGCAGTACACTTAAACTCTTGTATAATAAAACAAACAACTGTAATCTGAGGCAAACAAAAATAAATTACTGGAGAAACTCAGCAGGTCTGCCAGCATCTGTGGAGAGAAAGCAGCATTAAAGTTTCGAGTCTAGTGACACTTTTTTTGAAGATCGGTCACTGGTCTTGAAAATTTCACGCTGTTTTTTCTCCACAGACACCTCGACTCTTTGTGTCACCCTCATAATCTTTGTTCTGGAGTGGTTTTCATTCTTCTTGCTGTTCGTATTCATTAATACAATGACCTCTAAGTTGCTGAGCATCAATTCTCTCTCTGATGAAGGGGTGAAATTTATTCACCAATTTGGAAATTTTTCCATTCTTGTGCATTCTTTCATGGTTGTTTGAAGGCGATGACTTCTGGACTGATTTCTCTGGAAACGATTTTTACCTCCAGGATTGCCAAGCTTAATGTATTGTTTTTTAATTCATGTCTTCCACTGCAGTAGCAGTTCTCTCTTTAATGAGATTTCGACCTTTGTCCACTAGACTGATATTGTGTTTTGAAATTCGGCGTCATTTCTCTGTATTTGTCATACAATATTATGGCTTCCTCAGAAAATGTCAATAATCTAAGGTTTTTGAGTAGATTTGTAGCTCGGGTTGTGGATGTTGTGGTTGGTTGGCTCACCGAGCAGGTTCATTGTTCTGCAAGTGTTTCATTACCCTGCCGGGTAACATCATCAGTGAAGCCTCTGATGAAACACTATTGTGTTTTCCCGCCTGTTATTTAAACTCTGAGGTCCACTATGAAGGAAAGCCAGAAGTGAAGTGATCCAGCTGAACGGACACCAGGGTTTAATTGCCAGGCAGGAAAACACAACAGCGCTTCATCGGAGGCTGCACAGATGATGTTACCCAGCAGGGTGATGAAATATCTGCGGAACAATGATCCGTTGTTCGGCAAGCCAACCGACCAGAATGTCTATAAACCTTTCACTCCCGTCCCCAATCTCCATCTGTGCTTGCCTTCCATTTTATCAGTGGTGCCCCATGACATTCTTAAAAATAAGACTTGAGCATTCACCAACAGTTAGATTTATTAGCTTGTAATCAAAATTTATGTCTCCTCTTCCAGGTCATTTTAACACCTTTGGTTTCTAACAAATCGGAGAAGATTTTGACACCGTTGCTAATATCCTCTATTATATTGTCATTTGGCAGTTCTAATGACAGTATCTTTGCTACCAAAGAGCAGGAGGGAAGTATTTGCTGCAAAGTGTAACCCAAAATTAACCCAATTCTGAGGAAGGGTCATTGGATCCGAAATGTTAACTCTGATCTTTTTCTTCACAGATGCTGCCAGACCTGCTGAGCTTTTCCAATAACTTCTGTTTTTGATCCTGATTTACAGCATCTGCAGTTCTTTCAGGTTTTATTAACCCAAAATTAGCTTGTTTATTACTTCTTCCTATAATGTCTTTTATCACATTATGCACTTAATTTGTACGAACTCGGAGCAGAAATTGGCCTTTCAGCCCTTTGAGCCTGCTCTGTCATTCAATGACATCATGGTTTGTGTTACAAGCTGATTATTCCCCTCTGTTCCTAATTACCATTTTATTCCCTTGGTAACAAAAATATATGTACTTCCCCCTTAAAATCAATGACCCTACATCCACTGTTTTCCTTAGTTGCACAACCCTCTGAGAGAATGAACAATTTAATTGTCTGTGGAAAAACAACCAACCTTAGCACTCTGAGGTCATCAGTCGTCCCAATGTCAGTGCCCCATGTATGTCATTAGTGCAAATGCTGAATTGTCACCAGCTTTTGGTTGTGGTTTAGCAAGACTGCCACCTTTCTCACTCAAGTTTTTGTGGAGACAGGTCTTCAAAATGTATATCCTTCGCATGTATTGAGAACTCAGCTTCTTGATCCAGCCTAATGAAGATCTAACTGAAGATTATTTAGCCCTTTTCTGGTATATGCAGTAATTTCTTACTCCCAACCTAATTTGTCCCCAGTCTTACAGGTTGTAATTCTCAATTTTCCCAAAGACACTTTTTCAATCATCTTTCTGCTTAAATGAAATAATTTTAAATAACACACAACTTTTTGTTGGGTTTGATTCGACAACGTGCCAACTAATGTGTGTACAATGAATGCTGCACAGGAATGAACTACAGCATCTTGAATTCGTGAAAAGGTAATAATAAAATTAGCGTTTCAGTGTAAGGTCAGTTGCTGCTATTCCCTTGTCCTTGTTTCATTCCTTATTTAAACAGCTGGATCTGTAATATTCTGAATTTTATTATGTCTTTTGCGCTCTCGAGTCTTGCTGTTTTGGGACTTCTACCCCCTCCATTCTACCATTTCTCCCACGTTTAATGCCCAAGACTTGGCGTCACATAGTCATTACTTCTTGATTTATCTGGACTTCCCTCTAATTCTTTCAGCCCTAATGCTGTGTCTTGGCTCTTCTCAATGGAAAACACGTGGGTCGCTCAGGCTGACAGCAAAACCATAGTAGTCAGTCATTAGAAGGAACCACCCAACACGGAGTCTAGCCACACGCATGACCACATCTGCATGACTTCAACTGAAAAGAAATAATTCATGAAGTTGTGTAGAAAAGAGAAAATTTGGGTGCTGTGTAGAAAATCGTGAGGCTTGCCAATTATAAAACTAATCGTCATTTTTTGGGGGAGCTGAGACGAGACGTGTCTTTTTTGAGTTTGCATTCTCAAAGTTGATTTTGTTGTGAAGGCTGGGTGTTTGTGTGTTTTGTAACATAACTTGCACACACATGTTTTAATGCTGTTAACAAAGTCAAATTTGGAGGAAGCGGGAGTAATGTTGTTTTCTGAGTTATGTACCTTTGACATATGTCCTTTATTGTCTTTTTCTTCTCCGCCTTTCGTTCTCCTCTTATTTTTCCTTCGGTTTTTGCTTTCCTTCTCCTCCTGCCCCATCCCTCTTGTCATCTGGACCCCACGGCCAACCTTGAGGGTCAGTCTGAACTGTCATGATTGGCCAATCCAACAAAACACTCCAATGGTTTTGCTTTGTGCCATTTTTTGACAACCTCTATGATATGTGAATTATGATCAGAGACACACATATACACAAGATACTTCAGAGGGAAGTTTTTCCACAGCCTGTTTTGAAATCCACTTTTTAGCAAGCATCAAATGGTTACTAGCATTCTACATGTTTAAAGGCCTGCATTGCCTAATTCTAAACTCACTTTGATCTGCTGCATTAGTTCAGACCATCCAGGCTGTTTGCTTAGACAAATCCTATGCATTGCTATTCATGAGCTTGAAAGCTGATCATGCACTTGGAAACAATTTCTAGGCTATAATCTGTCTGGATTTAAATGATGGTTATAAACAACGTGAACTTTACATGGAGTTCATTAGCCCCAAAACCTGACGACTAAATGCATAGTTTTTTAATGATAAATATAATCTTGAGCTTAGTTTGAATGACGAGGTGTTACGCCTCACTGAGGTAGTGCACTGGAAATCAGATCATGCTTTTCTCAGAGTCATCACAAAAGTTAAAGGTATTTTTTCAGAAAAGAAGTCAACAAAATTCACCGACTTTCCTATCATTCATACCCAGATTGACAGAAAACGTCACCCAAGTTCCTGATGTTTTCTAATCAACCTCTTCAGGTATTATTATAGACCTCTGGAGCAGATGGGACTTGAACCTCCTCCCTCCCTCCCCATTCACATGCACACAGACAGCTGCAGGGAAAAAAAACCTGAGTGTTATGCAAGGAGGGAAAGACTAGGAAAGCACATTTGTTGTCCTGCCCGGAGGGTTCACTGTGCGATTCTTGTGCGAATGAGAACACTATTCTCAATCTTCCTTCTCCAGATACTTCCATTTGTTTTACAGGAGGCACCGAATGACTGGTACACATTTATAAAAATCTTTATCAATAAAAAATAGTCACAGCTTGCAAGAAACTGGGAAGGGGACATCAACTGACTTTCTTCAAGCATGAGATGCTTTTTGTTTACTGCTGAGCAAAACCAGCTTTTTCTCCTTCAGATATTGATGTTTTCGACCAAAACCTTCACAACCTCAAGCTGGTCACCTACCTAGAAGCCAATCATATGTTTGTTGGCAGGCAGAAAGTTTTTTTTGTCATCAGTAACTGCTCACTAATCTGCAGACCGAACAGTTACTTGGCACTGTCCAAAGCTTCTATCGTGCATGTCTGTTCGTTGTAGCTTGAACAAGCAGCTCTGTAAATAAGACTTAGAATAAGTGTCATGCTATGCGCTTTTAAAAAGTGCACCAATCCTTGAACAATTGTTGATTTTTAAATCAGTTCTGTTTCCATTTCAGCCCACACTCAAATGTACAGAAAAATAAAAAGATACTGCCTTTCAAACGCTGTTTTCATCGTTAGTGATCCTTTTTGTTTGTTTCTCATTTCAGGATGAATCTTAAAATTGTTCAAGAATTAGGTGATCGGGCAGCTCAAGGCCGAGCCTATGGTAACCTCGGTAACACGCATTACCTTTTAGGGAACTACAGTGATGCAATAGCATTTCACAAAGAGGTAAGGATCAGTCTTTGTACCTGACACTACCATGATTTGAAGTAATGTGGTGTTCTGAAAATTCAAAAGTTCCAAATTGCATGTTGCTGTCAGACAACATCAAAAAAAAAAGTTTATGAATTAATTAAGAAACAAATTCCACATTCAAAGAATCATGTCATTAACAGCCATGCATTTCTGGTACTTGTGATAAATTGATTGGAGGATGTGGCCCAGAAGGTAGCATTAAATGTGTCTCGGGACAGAAAGGAGCTCTTTGTCCATTGTACCAGTCTATCAGACAGTGAAGTGGAAGAGGAGCAGTGTTTAGAGAGATCTTACAGCAGGACTCCCAGCAAGCAATCCATTTTATAATACACTATGTCTGTTTACTCAGCCCACAGACTTTGTTTAAACAATTACTACAGCAACCAGTCTACAGAGTCTATTTCATGTAGTCTTTCTGAATTGCAGCAAAAGAGATAAATATTGGAATAGTGACAGTGTATCTTGATTAAAAATGGTGTTTGCTGTAGCATGGTATTGTTTGTTGAGGATTGTTGTTTCATCAGGGGCAATCTGTAATTGATAACAAAATAATCCAATCATCTCCATCTGGCCAGGAAGTGTGGTACCACTTCCTGCAGTTTGTCTTTAAAGCAGAATTAGTCTTGGGATCAAGAATCTGTCATAATTAATAAATGGGTGGTACAGACCAGATGGCTGAGTTGCCTGTGTGACATATGAGGGCTATGAACTTTTGTTGCTATGACATATGGTCAGTGTTGAGTACTGACTAACAGTGAGGGAATTGGCACAATCCCACTATTAGCTGGAGGAATCTGATTGCAGGTCATGACACTTATAATATTACAGATTAAAGAGTTGGGATGGCTGTACGCTAATTATTCTCAGTGGTAAGTCTGTCAGGTGCATGTTCATAAAGTAAACCAGCCCATAAGCATAAATTTTTAATACAATTGGATAGTTTTCATCCCTGTCACGATCGGAGTGCAAGTATAAGAAGAGCCGGAGGGCATAAATTCACAAGTAAAATGCAAGGCTTCTCTCATCTACACGTTTGGTAGTGCTGTGGAGGGATTGGTTCTTGGTTCCAAGTGCAAGGAGCAATGAAGTCACAGTGGTAATGTAGCTGGATTAGTAATCCAGAAGTTCTGAAGATAATGTTCTGCAACTATTGGTTCAAATCCCACCATGGAGGTCGGTTTAATTTAAATTCAGTTAATGTTGAAATGATAAATATTATAATAAATATTACGAATTGCTGTCTTAAAAAAAGATCTCATTCATTGATGTTCTTCAAATCTGCCATCAAGATTCACTCTCACCTACACATGACTCCAGGCCCACAGCAACATGATTGACCCTTGACTACCCTCTGCAGCTGCCTAGGAAGCTCCTCTGTTCTGGGGTAACCAGTGCCAGCAAAGCCCACATCCCACTGAAGAATAAAGAAACATAGAAGAACAATTGAAGCCAGTTGGCTTGCAGTGGCAAGATCATGTGTTGTACTTGGAGATGTTTGGTATTGCCAAAAAAGTTTGAGGGCCAATCCCTGATTCCTGATTCAAACTGTTGAGCAATAAGGGTATCATTGGTGGTGATGTGGAGGGGCTGCACTGGTGTTTTTTTTTTAAGAGCAAGTACCTTCTGTAGTGTGTTGATGGAGCAGTTGATGGTTAATTGTTTCATCTGCTCAGTGGGTGGATAATTATAAGTCATTGATAAATTGATGCCAAGGAAATAGAGATACATTTTCTTTTTACATTGTTTTGGGCCAGACCAGATCCCCTCAAAATATGTTAAGATGGTAGCCAAACCCTAACTTTTTCTTACTTCAAAAGTAAATGTGAGGTGCTGTGTTGCAGATGCAGTTCGGTTGGTCAAACTACCAAATGTTAAGTAAAATACAATTTATTCAAACACTGTAGTTAAAATGCAACAAAACGAAGAAGAACTTCTTCTGAATTTCTGAAGAAGGGTCTAGGCCCAAAACGTCAGCCTTCCTGCTCCTCTGATGCTGCTTGACCTGCTGTGTTCATCCAGCTCTACACCTTGTTAGCTCAGATTCTCCAGCACCTGCAGTTCCTACTATCTCTGAAACAATCATCATCTCCTCTCCAGTTCTTTTGCCTTAAATTTGTCCCTTCTGGTTACCAACTCGAAAATTGAAACAAAATGGAAGTTGTTGGAAAGGCTTAGTTCTGAGGAAGGATCACTGGACCCGAAACGTTAACTCTGATATTTTCTTTACAGACGCTGCCAGACCTGCTGAGCCTTTTCCAGCAACTTCACTTCTTGTTCCTGATTTACAGCATCTGCAGTTCTTTTGAACTATTTTCATGAAAGGCCCAATAGACCTGAGCCCATGCTGATTTTTCAGTTGCCTTTTGGGAAATAGAAGAGAATGGTTCAGCATGGGTGAGCTTCCCCTTTCCTTCCTTCCCTCCAATGGAGTAGCACAGCTACCATCAGTGTCAGGAGTGTGAATCAGTACTGTCCCTCTATTCCATTGCTCCAACAGAATTCGTACTTTGGGGAAGATTACATATTTTGATCTCTCTGCAAGGGATCAAAATGAGGTTTAAGAACATGGATAAGAGATAAAAGGTACTGCAGATGCTCTGATGAAGGGTCTAGGCCTGAAACGTCAAGTTTTCCTGCTCCTATGATGCTGCTTGACCTGCTGTGTTCATCCAGCCCCATGCTTGTTATCTTGAAGAACATGGATTCTTGCGACTAAAAACCGAAAGAACTGTGGACACTGTGAATCAGCAACAAAAAGACAAATAGCTGGAAAATCTCAGCCGGTTTGGCAGCATCTGTGGAGAGAAACCTGAGCTAACATTTCGGGTCTGTTCTGAGGAAGAGTCACTCGATCCAAAATGTTAATTCTGATTTCTCTCCACAGATGCTGCCCAACCTGTTGGAGTTTTCCATGGTTGCTTATGAGTTGGAGACCAAATAAATTAAACTCTCAAAATCAAACTTTAAATTTATGGGCCAGGATTAATGAAAACTGAAATTTATGCAAAGTGATTTCAATTGTAGAGGAATGTACAGCTCGAAGTGTTTGAGTGAATCACAAACACAGGACTGTTCATTGATCTAGGTTCGGTGTAATTATGAGGGGCTAACGTTGGGTTTCATTAGATGAATGAATGTCTGTTTGGTCTACTTATGTTTTCACAAGTGCTGATAGCTGTTAATTTATATTTTTAATGTTATGCGGTGAGGTAGCAGACTCGCTGAAGACAAAGTTTGTCTGATTGTTAGAATATTTTCTCTAGGGGGCACTGCTATCAAGCGCTTTCAAGCCAGATTTTCCAGACTTAAACAGACACAGTCGCACATTAAAATAGATGTATTTATTGGCCGTTGTTGCAACACTTGTATGTCAGTGCCGAATTTAAGATGACAGTTAGCAAAATGTAGAAAATGTTTCACCATTGGCAAAGCTGAGACTGATGCAGAGGTTGCAAAATATCTCCTGGATTGGATTCAAGTGTTTGAGAGATCCAATCAATGTGGCTTTAACATTTTTGAATCTTTTTTTCAGCGTCTTTCAATAGCAAAAGAATTTGGGGATAAAGCAGCTGAGAGAAGAGCTTACAGTAACCTTGGAAACGCGCACATATTTTTGGGAAAATTTGACATGGCTGCCGAATATTACAAGTAAGATTTCTTTGCTCTTGACAAACAGAGACCATTCGGCCCCTTGATCCTGATCCGCCATTCAGTTAGGTTACGATTGTATCTTAGCTCTATTATCTGCCTCCCTTGGTTTCATAATCTGTAGAACCCTAATGAAAATCTACATCTCTGTTTTGAAATGACCTGTTGAAATACAGTCTCAATGGCTTTTTGAGGGGAAGGGTTCTGGATTTCCACCACACTTTGTGTGAAAATGAGCCATTACCCCATCTCACTCCAAGATTATCCCCCATTGCCTGGACTTACTCCACCCCAGCAGAGGGGTTAGTTTCTCCCCTTCTCTTCTTTGTGCAGAAACGTACAAAATGGAACAATCACCTCTTGACTATCTTCAAGAGAACACAAGCATTGTTTGTACAACCTGTCCTTGTAATTTAGCCATTATAACCCGATTCAACAGAGATAAATGTTTTGAATTCTAAGGGAGTTTTCCAGAAAAATGGTTTCTGGAAGAAGAAAGTAGGTTGTTTTGAATGGCAGTATTGTCAATTTTAACGTGGGAAGAGCCTTTTTTGCTTCTAAGTGAAAAGTAATAAAATGGCTGCACTTACTGAGCATCCAAGGTGGCGCTCGAGCATGAGGGGCCCTCAGGCAACAGTTGGTTAAACAGAGGAAGCTTGGGCTCTGTCAGAAACTTTGGCTTGAAGGTGGGTTTTGAAAAGTTGCATTGTTTTGGCAATATTAAACTCTTTGGGGAAGGAATTAAACAGTGCAAAATAGTTGAAGGCCTAACCCTTGTTGATAGAATGGCAGGAGTTTGGAAGGTGCAAGAACAAGGTGTGACAAGTCTTGTAAAAGTAGTCATACTTCCTACAAAAGGTTCAGTTATACAGAGCATTGGCGAGACCACATATGTAGTACTGTGGACATTATTGCTCTCCTTATTTGAGGAAGTATGAAATGTGTTGGAGACAGTTCAGATAGGTTTACCAGACTAATTGCTGGGATGGGCTTTAATGCAATAACATTACACAGCCAAGGATGTTATCGGATGCAGTTCAGAAAAGTGAGATGTGACTTGATTGGAATATACAGGATCCTGAGGGGTCTTGATAGGGTGTGTGTGGTGTGTGGTGTGTGGAAAGGGCATTTTTAGAATTGGGGGTCACTGATTTTTTTTTAATAACGGGTAGTCACCCATTTAAGGCAGAAAAGGAGAATTGTTTTTGAGTGTCTTACGTCTTTAAAATTCTCTTCCTGAAAAGGTGGCATCAGCGGCATCAATTTTTTAAAGCAAAGGTAGATGGATTCTTGATCAGCAAAGGGATAAAAGATTATTGGGGAGAGGTGGGAATGTGTTGCCGTGATCTTATTGAATCACGGAGCAAACTTGAGGGGCCGAATGGTCTACTCTTGCTCCTGGTTTTGATGTGCATTTGGAGGTTTCAGGAAAGTAGTTCTGCAAGTGGCTACAAAGCTAGGGAAGGGTGAGGCTGTGGACCAAGATAATGGAAGTTAATTCCACTAGACAATGGGATAATCACATTAGGCCATTTGATCCATCATGTCTGTGTCAGCTCTTTGGGAACACTATACAAGTTCATCACTCCTCTATTTCTTCTGCGTAGCATTGCAACTTTTTCCACCTTGAAGTGTTTATCCAAGTCTTGAAAATTGCTATTGAATCTGCTTTTGGGATATGCCTAGCGGAACACACCAACTCACTTTTTGTAATCTAATGTCCTTCCACCAAACACCTTGAATCTTTGCCTAGTTCCCTGATCCTGCATTGGAAACTACTTCTGTTTCCCCTTATGTAGTCTATCAAAATGCTTCATAATTCTGAAACTAAATGATCAAGTCTTCAGTTAATCTCCTCTGCTTTGTTGCCAGCTTTCATGGTCTCTCCAACTATTCTTCGCATCCTTTCTAAAGTGCAGTGCGCAGAATTTTTTTGTACAGTAATAGCATAATGTTCTATTTTTGTGCTCTTGTTCTTTGGATAAAGGCAAAGATCCTATTTGCTTTGAAATGGGCTTCTTAACTCATCCTGCCACCATTAAGAATTTGCATGCTAATTATTATTGTCCGGAAAAAATAGCATGGTTGGTCACTGAGGATTGAAGTCTGATTTGGAGGCAACCTGGCATGCATGGCAATTTCTTCAATGATTGGAGAGAAATAGGGATGGAGGGGAGACATGTTTTGGAGCTGAATTTAGGGAGCATTGTTGATGGAGTGGATGTAAATTTTGAGGTTCAGCTTCAGGTCTTGCAACATCTAAAGGCTGTAGCACAACCGAGTCGGACTTGAATGTGCACTCAAAAGAAAAGCATTGGTTTGGAAGAGCAACCAATACTTGGAACGTGTGGTTGGAACTTCTATTCCAAGGATGTTGAGCTGCAAGAAATGTAGGATTATCCAAAATTTAATGGTGGAACAAGAAGTCAAACAGCCTGACAACATTTATAGATCAGGGCCCAAGAACAAATGGAATCGTAGAATCCCCAAAGTGTTTCGTTCGGCCCATCAAGTCCGCAACAACCTTCCGTAGAGCATCCCACCCAGACCCAGTCCCCTACCCCTGTGTTTCCCTTGGCTCATCCACCTAGCCTGCACATCCCTGGAAACTTTGGGCAATTTAGTAAGACCATTCTACCTAACTGTCATGTCTTTGTTCTGTGAGAGGAAACTGCAAAACCCAGAGGAAATCCACACAGGCAAGAGAAACTCCATACAGACAGTGACCCAAGGGTGGAATTGAACCCGGGTCCCTGGTGCTGTGAAGCATTAGTACTGACCCACTGTGCCACCCCAAATATAGCTGTCTGAAATATTGTGTTATTCTGTTTTACCGGTTATAGTAAAATGAGAAGTGACTTAGGTGAGAATTGTATAAGCAGTTAGACCTCTGTGTTCATAAAAGAAAGCCAACTTTATTACAAGCACCTTTCCTGCCCAGCAGATGCCTTGAAATCCTTTTGAAGTGGGGTCACTGTCTAATGTAGGAATACAGCAGCAAGTTTGTGCACAGCATGCTCCCAAGAGTAATGTGACAATGACCAGATAATCTGTTTTGTGGTTTTCACTGAGCGATAGATGTTGGTCAGGAAACTGGAGCATCTCCCTGCTCTCTTTCAAATTAGCGCCGCAAGATTTCTTGCATGCACCTGAGAGGAGGAACAGGAGCTAGGGTATCATGCCATATCTAAAAAGGCAGCTTCTCCAAGCACTCGAGAATGCAGTGTTAAGTGTCAGCCTCTGTCATGTTCTCGAGTCCTGGATTGGGGTCTAAGTAGGCAACCTTATGCCCAGGCAGTGGCTTACTGAGCCGTGGTCTGACACTATCAAAATGTAGTGAAAGAGTGGCGTAATTAATGTGTCAAAAAGAAGTTTTGCCTGTGAATGTTGTAGTTAACAAGTTATTGTCGGCCTTGCTATTGGACGAAATTGTAACATGCTTTCCCACATTGCCCTACTCATCACAGGTTGGGACATTGCATTCTTGTGTTGCAGCTGAGTTTCAGAATTCAGTTTGCTGCCATTCAGGCAGCGCTCATTTTTCAGTTGTAATCACCTCCAACGCATTTGCAGTTTGAGCTTCCTGGAGCATTTGCAAATGTAATATTCCTCCTCTCCAGGCCCAGCAGTCCCCGGACATTCAAAGACAATCAGTTTGAAAATGGGACTATTCGATTACCAAGTTTTTTTTAAAAAAAACTTGGAAAATCCGTTGCTTTTTAGCTGCTGGCTCTTGCCATAAATTTCTAGTTTCTCGCAAGACATAAAACTGCAGCTGTTTCCCGGAAGGTAGTCACGTGGGTTAATAATCATAAGTAAGGTTGTTTAAACAGGCTGCTGTCTCTGTACTTGGAAAAGCAGTCATTGAGTTGGAATGAATTAGGATATGCAGTAGTTTCGAAGACAGGTGTTAATCCTTTTGGCACAGGATTACCCCCAGAAGGGGAAACACGTAATGTGTATCCTACTATTAAGGTTCATACCCATCTCAGAGAATTTCATTGTAGTAAAACCCCTTCCTTCATTCCCACTATTCAGATTCTGAAATGTTACATCTTCATTAATGGGAACTCTTTGTGTAAATCCATGATGAATTCTTTTCGCATTTTCATTGATGTACTGTGTTACACTGTACAAAGAAACCCTGCTGTTTGACTCCTGGTGACCACAGAATAATACAATCTTTTTAACATGCAAAAAGAGGTCAATGAGTGTTGTTTTAATGATGGCTTTTTAAAAAGGCTATTTACTGGATGTATATCTGGAATGAGACTTGAATTGTTAATTGCCAGGGGAGTTTTTCCTTGAACACATTGCTTGCGTTTAACACGTTCCTTATATTATGGGCAACGTCAGAAGTCACATGACATCAGGTCATAGTCCAACATTCTTGTCTGAAATCACAAGCTTTCTAAGCGCTGCCCCTTTGTCAGGTGAAATCAACTTCACCCCACGAAGGAGCAGTGCTCCGAAATCTTGTGATTTCAGATAAACCCGTTGTGCTATAATCTGGTGTCGTGTGACTTCTGACTTTGTCCACTCCAGTCCAACACGAGCACCTCTGTGTCATGGCCTTTATGTAATGGAAATGAGTGTAACTCTATAGTTTCATAACCATTTAGCTTATTCACCCACATTTTACAGTGGATGTACTCTGTACTCACCGTCCATGTACTTTGGCTACATTTGGAGCCTCAGTCTATGCTATGCAGTTTTTCAGCAATGAGCTGGTTTGTAATTACGAAAGGCTGTGCCTTTGTTGAAGCGGTTTTCTCATATTGTGGGTTTAATCAATGAATACACAGTGTTCTGAGACAAGTACAGCTCAACCTTTTAAATTACATCTCTTAGAAATTATGTTGCCTGGAAATAACACCTGCCTGAAATACTCACATTGAAACTTGGCAGTTGTGAACTGGGAATCTTAACTCAGCCCTAAGGCTGGAAGATTTGTCCTTTTTGTGTTGGAAAGGGAGATATGATCTGCAACTCCTGTCAAATTATGTCTTTTAATCTTCTCAAAACATACTTTTCGAAGTGACATTATAATTTACCCTCCAACTGCTAGGAATATTGATGTTGGTTTCTGAATTGTGCTGGTTCCCAAAGAGCATTCCCACCAGAAAAACACAGATTGCTAGAGGAACTCAGCAGGTCTGCAGCATCTGTGGACAGAAGGCCGAGTTAACATTTCAAGTCCAGTGACCCTCCTTCAGAACAGTTCGCAACGTTAACTCTGTTTTCTCTCCACAAATGCTGCCAGGCGTGCTGACTTTGTCCAGCAGTTTCTGTTCTTGCCTTAGTTTTAGATCTTCAGCATTGCAGTTTTTCTGTGTCAGTCCCACCAGCCAGCTTTTAGAAATGATGAAGCAATGTTCAACTGATAATGTCCAAGCCTCTCAAACTGACCTGAGAAGCGGTGATTCTGCGGTGTAAACGTGTGAAGTGTATGACAAAGAAGAACGTTTTATTTTATTTCTTTTTTGCCTTAAAATTGCACTGATCACACTCTTTGGACCATTATTTGTCGCAATTACCCAAGACCAGCCTTCTAATCAGGAGCTCTGTCTGATTTCAAAATCCAGTCAATTTCAGTACTTCACTCGACAAACATGAATGACAGTGAAATTATCTAGAGCAGGTGCAACACTGTAATACGAAACAGTCAGGAGAAGTTTTACCAATCAGGAAAGATTGAACAAACTGCGCCATTTTCTACCAGGAAACAGAAAGTTGAAGAGTGATGACATAAAGGTTTTCAAGTGGTGAAATGGTTTGATAGGTTTGACACAATGAATATATTTCCACTTGTGGTCAGATCCAGTACTAGGTGCCATAAGTGTAAAATTGTCACGAATAAAAATGACTAAAGGGAATTCAGAAGAAACTTCTTTATCCAGAGAGTAGTTGGAATATGGAGCTCCTGATCAAAGGCAGCAGTTGTGGTGAATAGTGGGAAGATAACTGAGTGCATGAGAGAGAATGGGATAGCATGGTAGGTTAATGGGGTTGGATGAAGGGGAGACATATGTGGAGGACAAAACCTGCCACTGACTTACAGGGCTGAATGATGTGTTTCCATGCTTTAAGTATGCTGTCATGGCAAACAAACAGAAGTTGAACCACACCTCTGTTCTGCCATTCTGTAACAAGGTAGACCATCTACCTGGACTTTACTTTTCTGTTGTATCTGTCGGTTATGAGCAGAACTGCAGCTATTTGGTTCAAAGATACATGATAATCGAGCCGGTGCAACACGGTGAAAAGGAGCAGTCAGGAGAGGTTATACTAATCAGGAAAGATTGAAGAAACTAGGCCTTTCTGTTCCAGAAGTGAGAAAGTTGGAGAATGACAACATAGGAGGCTGTGTTAATTTGGGTAAAGTTTGATCTCATTTGACAATGTGAACAAAGACATCAACTTAAGAGGTCATTGTGTCTTAAGGAAGATGAGCTGTTGTTTAAAATGAGACAATAAGGTGTTCTTAAATGTCCCAGGGAGCTTCACAGTCACTGAGTTGGCCTTTGACATGTACTTCATGTTCAGTTTTTAAGGTAATTTGTGTGCCTTTTATATCCCAAAAATAATCATACATTCCTGTGGCCAAATTAGTAGTTATGAAATCAGCTGTCATTTGATTCAGATAATGAAATGCAGACCAGGAAGGGAATACCTTCAGATGAGAAGCAAGTAGTTTATGTACAAGTCAAATGCCCCATAGTGAGAGGTATAATTTGATGTAAGGATTTGCCATTTGCATGACAAAGATGGTGTGAAAAGAATGAGGCATTTCTCTGTATAGTAGATTCAGACTTTAACCGATTTAAGTCAGACATAACTGTAACGGTGTCGGAAATTAGATATACAACCTCTGGCTAAACTGCTATGCGATGATTTGAATGGTTTATTTGCATGCAGAGCTTAATTTGTGTTCCATCGTAGGTGATCTAAAACCAAGAAGGTGAGTTTTTTTTTTCCCCTCGACAGTTGTGAGTCTGAGGAAAATCTCCTCCCTACAGAATGCTGGAGGTAGAAACCACAAAATGTTTTTCAGGCAAAGTTGGATGGATTGGTAACTGGAAAGGAATTCAGAGGCTGTTGAGGGTTGGTGGGAGGCCCCAATCAGATCAGCCGTAACCTTCGGCTAGATAGGTTAGCCATGGGAAATGCATGGATAGAGGGGTATGTCTGGGTGGGATGCTCTTTGGAGGGTCGGTGTGGACGCGATGGGCCGAATGGCCTGCTTCTGCACTGTAAGGAATTATGTTATTATGTCGTGTTTGTTCAGAAGGTGGAGTTCTAACTTCATCCAGCATCGTTGTCAAGAATGGACTTGTCAGCGGCTGTCTCCGGAATTTTGGTTCACTTCTTTAAGAATACACATTTGAATTTAATTCCAAAATGTTTGATTGGCACCTAGAAATGAGGGTTGATTCTATTCAAAAATGTGTGACCCACGGTAATACTGAAGTCAAGTAATAACATTTTGTTCCCTTTTCTTAGCATCACCATTAGTAGATGAATGCATTGTTAGACCCCAGTTCTTGGAGAAGCTTGGAAAGGAGCCAAGATGGTTGTTGAACACAGCAGCAAAGTGGGGGGTGGTAGTGGCAGTTATAGTGAGAGATACAGTAATGTATTTGGACTGTAATCCAGAAGCCCAGAGTAATGCTCCGGTGCCATGTTTTCAAATCTCTGCGTTTCAGCTGATGGAAAGTATTACGAGGGGGCATAATTTTAATTTTAATTTTAAGGTGATTGGAGGAATGTATGGGGGAGGTGTCACATGTAGGCTCTTCACACAGAGAGTGGTGAGTATGTGGAATGCACTGCCGGCAGTGGCAGTGGAGTCATATACTTTAGAGGCTTTTAAGCGACTCTTGGATAGGCACATGGAGGATAGTAAAATGTAAGGTATGCAGGGTAGATTGATCTTACTAGGATAATAGGTCAGCACAACATTGTGGGCCGAAGGGCGTGTAATGTGCTGTACTGTTCTGTGTTCTGTGTTCTGTGTTCTGTGTTCTATGTTTTAAATTCCATTCCTAATTCTGAGGTTTGAAGCAATTTTCTGGGATGGTGCCATCTGTTGTGGTAGAAAGCCCACCTTACTCAGTCTGGCCTGCACGTGACTCCAGAGCCACAGAAATGTGGTTGACTCTTAACTTCTCCTGAAATGGACCTAACGAGTCCCTCAATTCAAGGACAATTGGGGATTGGCACCAAATACTGATCTTGTCAATGATGCCCACGTTCCACAAAAGAGTAAAGAACATGCATTTGTACAGCTGTTTGGGCATGAGTGTTCCCAAGCGTATTGTAGGATAGTTAGTCAGATTTGAACTCTGACAACATAAGGAGATGTTAATCTAGATATCCAAAACTTAGCTGAGAGTCACAGGTTTTAAGGAGTTTATTCAAGTTGAAGAGATAGCTAGAGAAAGGGCGAATGTAAGGAAGAGTATTCCTGAGCTGGGGCCTAACATACTGATGGTGAGTTTGTCTAAAAGGGAGCATTAAGCATCAGGGAAGGGCAAGAAATTGTTGTCAAGAATGCACAAATCTTGGGATTGCAGGGTAGGAGGTGCTTATGCATCCATTCTGTAACTGGTCAGTGGAGATGTTTGCTCTTGCAAGATCTTGCTCTCAATTGGAAACATCTATTAGCATCCACGCCAAAGTACTTTTGAAGATATCAGCCAGATCACTGCACAATCTTCTCTGTTCCAGTCGAAGATGCCCCATTTGTTCAGCCTTTCCTGATGTTTGTACATTGAGGGTCAGTTAGCTCAGTTGCTGAATTGGTTTGCGATACCGTATGGGTTCAATTCCCGCACTGGCTGAGATTGCCACTAAGGAATCTCCATCTCAGCTTCTCCCCACACTTGAGTGTGGTGACGCTTGGGTTAAACAACTGCCAGTCATCTCTCTCTAATCAGAGAGCAGCCCTATGGTGTCCTGAGACTATGGTGACTTTACCTTGAACTGGTAATGTTGAGAGGGGGAATGACAGCAGGTTGGTGACATGCCTGAGCAACGATGGTGGGAGAGAGAATGAATGGAACTGGGGGTAAATGACGTTTAATGTCAGTGATTCTATCTGACTTAAAAACTGCTTCGACAGAAAAGCAAATTACTGCAAACCTAAACTAGAAATGATTATTGTTGGACAAGCCTAGAATGTTTGGTAGCATCTGTGGAGTGGGTAGTGGGGTTAATGTTTCATGTTGACCAATCAAGTGCTCAATTTTGGCTTGGGAGTCATTTTAGAAAAGATATTTTTCTTTTCTTAAAAAGAAAATTGGTTTTCCTGCTTTTGAAAAATACATTGCCTTTGTGATGTAAATGTTACTGATAATTTGTTGCTGATCCTGCACTGTCCTTGAGAAGGTGGTGATGAGCTGTTGTCTTGGACTATTACAGTTCGTTTTGATGTGTATGTGTCAGAGACCATTTGCATTACTTTCTGCAGGAAAACACTTCAGATATCCAGACAGCTCAAGGACCAAGCTGTCGAAGCTCAGACTTGCTACAGCCTTGGTAACACTTACACACTGCTGCAGGACTATGAGAAAGCCATCGACTACCACCTTAAACATCTCTCAATTGCCCAGGAACTTAATGACAGGTAGAGGCTTTTTTTTTTAAACTTTTGTGTGAGTGATCTGCTCATGGCTGTTGTTTCATTTCATGGAATATTTTTTGTCGTTATCAATTTTGTTTTGGTCTCTGCATTTATAGGGGCATTTAAACAGTCCTTGGATAAGCATATGGATGATGATGGGATAGTGTAGGGGGTGGGCTTAGATTAGTTCACAGGTTGGCGCAACATCGACGGCCGAAGGGCCTGTTCTGCACTGTATTGTTCTATGTTCTATCTGTGGAAATGTTGTTTCAGTGAGGCAGCAATCTATTTATAGAACAGATTCCCTTGGACAGGGCTCCCCAAAGGTGGCATTGGTACAGCAAACTAGGTCACAAGCTGAAATTTTGGGTCACAAACAGCAGCGGCTGACCCCCACTCTTCACCCCCACCGTCAGAGCTCTGATGAAGAGTTATCTGGACTCGAAATGTTAGTTTGTTCTCTCTCCACAGATGCTGCCTAACCCGCTGTGGTTTCCAGTACAGATTCCAGCACCTGCAGTAATTTACTCCTGAGATAATAGGTACTGCAGATGCTGGAGAATCCAAGATAACAAGGTGTGGAGCTGGATGAACACAGCAGGCCAAGCAGCATCAGAGGAGCAGGAAAGCTGATGTTTCAGGTCTAGACCCTTCTTCAAAAATGGGGAGGGGAAGGGGATTCTGAAATAAATAGGGAGAAAGGGGGAGGCGAATAGAAGATGGATAAAGGAGAAGATAGGTGGAGAGGAGACATACAGGTCAAGGAGGTGGGGTTGGAGCCAGTAAAGGTGAGTGTAGGTGGGGAGTTAGGGAGGGGATAGGTCAGTCCAGGGAGGATGGACAGGTCAAGGAGGCGGGATGAGGCTAGTAGGTAGGAGATGGGGGTGGGGCTTGAGGTGGGAGGAGTGGATAGGTGGGAGGACAGGTTAGGGAGGCGGGTACGAGCTGGGCTAGTTTTGGGATGCGGTTTGGGGAGGGGAGATTTTGAAGCTTGTGAAGTCCACATTGATACCATTGGGCTGCAGAGTTCCCAAGCGAAATATGAGATGCTGTTCCTGCAGCCTTAGGGTGGCATCGTTGTGGTACTGCAGGAGGCCCAGAATGGACATGTCGTCCAAGGACTGGGAGGTGCAGTTGTTTGTTGTGAACCGAGCGTAGGTGTTCCACAAAGCGGTCCGCAAGCCTCTGTTTGGTTTCCCTGATGTGGAGGAGCCCACAACGGGTACAGCGGATGCAGTATACCACATTAGCAGATGTGCAGGTGAACATCTGCCTGATGTGGAAGGTCTTCTTGGGGCCTGGGATGGGGGTGAGGGGGGAGGTGTAGGGGCAGGTGTAGCACTTCCTGCGGTTCCAGGGAAAAGTGCCGGGGATGGTGTGGCTGGTGGGGAGGGTGGAGCAGAGAAGGGAGTCACGGAGAGAGTGGTCCCTCCAGAAAGCAGATAAGGGTGGGGAGGGAAAAATGTCTTTGGTGGTGGGGTCGGATTGCAGATGGTGGAAGTGTCAAAGGATCATGTATTAGATCCGTTAATAATAGGTAGAGGAGTGTCTTTGTTGTTTTGAAAGTAGGGCATCCGTGTCTTCCTTAACTGCCTGATCCTTTCTGTTAATTGTCAATGAATATCAAAGGCTCTAAGGTTTGCTTTGTTCTCAAAAATGAAAACTGAACACCGCAAGGCTCAATGTTCCGAAATAAATCTACTGGCCAGTGACGGTTGAGTTTCCAAGGTAGCTACTTTCTCTGCGTTTTGGATAAAAACAGGCAGTCTCCACTTAATGGTGAAAAGCAAAGTCACTGTGAGTGAGTATAAAATCATACCTGGGTTTTGCCATTCAGTTTTGGAGCACTGTTGAAACTTTCCGCGAGGAGAGAAGTTTGATGTCTCAAAAGAAGCCCTGCAGTTTCTTCATTCTCGTAACTTGTCCATCTGGTCCTATAGCCAGACGTCTGCACTGAGTCATGAATCACATGGCAACATAATTCAGTTCACTGTGACAGATAATCAATAAATTGACAATTATCTGTTATTTTCTTTTAATTGCATGGTCTGGTTTATGATTCACGTATGGATTGTATAGATATTGACAGGTTTGACAAGGGATGCAGAAAATGTGAGGAACAGTTGACACCGTGGGCACCTGGACATTGTAGTCTTAACTAAATCTTAACTTAATTTCCATAACCTATCTCATCCCTGTTTCAGCGTGGTTTTGGATTCTAGTTAAAGGACAAGTCAATGTAACTTGAATTGATCCTAAACCAGGTTCCCACTGCTCCCATGAGCAATTTTTTTTAATATAAGGGAGGAGCTGGATGAGTAGTGCATGTACCCAGGCTGAGTGGAGGAAGCTAAATGGTAATCAAACTTAATTTTTTTGTGCATTGCATCCAGTTGACAACATTTCCCCTCATTGCCCACTGTTGCATTCCATATCCTATCGGGAGACTTGAAGGTGTTGGTCTGCTTATGAACATACAAATTCGGAGCAAGAGTATGCCATCAATCTGTGATGAGGTGCACTTGTGAATATATTACTCACTTGAATTGTTTGACATCTGGGCCAAGCCTCCAAGTGTTGATCATCAGCATAAGATGCTGGTGTTTGGAAAAGAAGCAGAAATGAGGACATGTAAGGGGCACAATTTTATGTTTAAATTAAAGGAGTGACTTGTAATTATTGCCGGGATAGAACTTTGAACAGTATTCACATGCTTAAGCTTCCTTTCCTCTTCCAAGTATCAAATAATGTGCCAAGAAGATATCTCCCTTTCCTCAAGATTTCAGAATATTTGCGATCTGCAGCCTTTTCAACTTGATTTGTTTAAGGACAATGGAATCAGTGGGGTTAATCCTATGGGATGGGGTGCATGCATGTTGAATTGCTTGTCATCAATAAATGTATTAAGAGGTGACAAGTGTGACAATGGAGATCACTTGGAAATTCAGTGCCCTTTCTTTTGACAGTGATGTTGTATGATTATGAAGGCTGACTAATAAGTCATTGCTGATTAGAAATTCTCTAACTTAACAGCGTGGTAGGTCATTTACATGTAATGCAACTGCTATTAGTCAAACAGACAGTCTCTTGCATCAAGCATTTTACCAGTCGTCTTGGATAAAAGACTTTATCATCAGCATTTAACTCTATCATTGGTGAATTCAGTTGGTTAGCAATCTATCTACAGTTCTTTTTTTAAAGTGTCCATGGGAAATGGGTGTCTCGGGTAAGGCCAGCATTTATCATCCCACCTCTAATTACCCTTGAGAAGGGTATGGTGAGTTGCCCTCCAAAGCTACTGTGTCCACGTGAGTTCCAGGAATTTGACCCAACAGTGGTGAAGGAATAGGGACACAGTTCAAGATGAGAGCGGTGTGTAACTCAGAAAGGGGGAATGAAGATCGCAGTAGTTCTAGCAGTCCTTGTTCTCCTAGGTGGAAGAATTTGCATGTTTGAATCATGCAGTCCAAGAAGCTTTAGTATGTTTATCCACTGCAGCTTGTAAATGATGCTCACTGCAGACACTCTGTGCTGGTGGTGGAGTGTGTGAACACGTAACATTGTGGATGTGGTACCAGTTGTTTGGTCTGCTTTGTCCTGGATGGGACAGGCAAGTGAGGATTATCACACTCCTGATGTCTCCTTTGTGGGTGGTGAGAAGTCTTTGGGGAGTTGATCCTTGTCAGTGCAGTGGTTGAACTGGTGGTTGTGCTAATTGCTGGTAAACCAACATTAATTGAAGATAGTAGGAACTGCAGATGCTGGAGAATCTGAGATAACAAGGTGTAGAGCTGGATGAACACAGCAGGCCAAGCAGCATCAGAGGAGCAGGAAGGCTGACGTTTCGGGCCTAGACCCTTCTTCAGAAGGCTCCTCTGATGCTGCTTGGCCAGCTGTGTTCATCCAGCTCTACACCTTGTTAAGTCCATAATGGTGATATTTTCCTTATTGGAAATACGAAACTACTAAGAGCATGACAAAGATGGTGTTTATAGGGTTGCTAACTGTTGGCATATAGTAAAATAGAGCATTTAATACGTTTTTTAGCATTTACCTTGAGTTTGACATGCGAGGTCCTGATGCCTCATGTCCTGAGTGATATTATTTGGATCCAGATGTACATATCCTTATGACTTCTAAATCTGTTCTGCATCCAATACTCATCATTTCGTCCTTTAAACTCTAGAAAGGCACATTGGACATACAAATATCAAAACAGCTCTATGGTCTTATTTTTCAGTTAATTCCCTCAAATTTACTAAGAGTTTTATGTGAGTTATCTTTGTACCCAAAAAAGGGGTACAGTCAAGATTCTAAATGTGAAAAACTTAATTGTAAGGAGTTGTAAAATAAATATTGAAAAAAATGATACAACATCTGAGAAAACCAGGTTCTGATAACTCGAATGCTTTGGATGTGACAGGAGAGCAATAGAATCATCCAATCTGATCTGCACAATGGGGGCCCATTAGCAAGAGTTTCGAACTGAAAAGTAAGATGTCGTTATTTTTCGTTGTTTGGCCAGGGTTGGTGAAGGGAGAGCCTGCTGGAGCCTAGGAAACGCGTACGTGTCCCTCGGAAACCATGAGCAAGGACTGCAGTTCGCTTCACGACATCTAGAAATCTCCAGAGAGGTAAGGCACCTTTGTCAAATCAGGCGACGCGGAAGGAGACGGTTTTCCCATGATGCTTGTTATTGCTGTAAGAGGGCATGGCCCAATTTGTCATTGTTCTGTGCCCTTTCTCCTTGTTCATGTGATTTTTTTTTTTCTCCTTCAAGCGTGCAGCTAATTCCATTGTGAAAATTATTACCAAATCTGTTACTTCTTGGACACCACATCCCAAATCTCAACTGTTAATTCGATAAAAGTTCTCATTTTTGTTTCGCTTTCTTTTACCAGTTAAATCTGTGTCATTTAGTTGTCAGCCTTTCTGCTGGGGAAGACTGTTTCTTCTTCAGTCTTATCAAAACCCCCTTTTAAAGGTTCGAATGTTCTGTTAAATCTCTTCTCCTTCTCTGCTCTAAGGAAAATAAGTTGGCATTGATGAAATGTGAAGCAAAATTGAGACATCTGCTCACCCAATGCAACGTACGAAAGCCGAGTTGTCGACTGAAGTGTGCGAAGAATATAGTGGCTCTTGCTTCTTAGACCAATATCCATATCTTGAAATAGGCAGCAATCAGTAGGAGAATCAGTTTGCACACCACTTCTCTAGACCTTGTCCATACCTAGAAGCCAGCCACTCACTGGTGAAGGATGCAGCTCTCTTTATAATTTAGTTTATTACAAACACCAGTTTCCACCTTTCCATTCTAGACCCTTTCCCTCTCATAGAAGCATAAAAAAAGGAGCAGGAGTAGGCCATTCGGCCCTTCAAGACTACACCATCATTCAATAAGATTATGGCTGATCATAAAATCTCAGTACCCCATTCCCGCTTTCTCTCCATACCCCGTGACCCCTTTAGCTGCGAGGGCCACGTCCAGCTTCCTCTTGAATATATCTAATGAACTGGCCCCAAAAACTTTCTATTGTAGAGAATTCCACAGGTTCACAACTCTCTGAGTGAAGAAATTCTCCCTCATCTCAGTCCTGTATGACTTACCCTTTATTGTCCAGAGGCAACCATTTGCTGGGGAAGAATTCAAATTTTTATTTTCCAATCAGCCTGCTCAGAGATGTTACTACACCCTTCTAGAACAGGTAGGAATTAAAACCAGACTTCCTGACTCAGAGGTAGGGGCACTACCCTTGCACCACAAGCCCGAATATTTCAGCCTTTTTTTAAAAGAAAGATCTTTACTCGGTCTGTTCAGAGATGTTACTACACGTCTCTGGAGCAAGACTTGAACACAGGCCTCCTTGTCCAGAGGTAGGGGCATTACCACCACTCCAGAAGAGCCCTGAAAGAAAACAGCTCTTGCACGCAACTTTGGATATGATTTGCTTCAGTATTAAAGGGACCCATGGTTCTAACTCTGACCAGCTGTCTGACAATGATATATGGCAGGGATGCCCATATTCTGTGCAAGTATGAACCATCTCATGAAAATGGGTAAAGCCTCTTGAGGTAGGATAACGTTCAACAACAAGTAGATTATCCTGCCCCATGTAGCTTGGGGTACCAAGGATAATGTGTACAAATAAAGAACTTGCAATTAAATAACATCCTTCTCATCCTTTGGTTGGAGAATCCTTTGAGACATCCAATCAATTACTTTGAAACTGGCAGGCAATTTGCACTTACTAGATCCCACAAGCAGTAGTGAGAATATTCAGGTACTAAATTTTTGTCAATGGTTGCAACCATTGTGCAAGATGCTAGATGGCACTGTCTGCTGTTCTCCAAATATTGCCATGAAGTCTCTTTAGCCTTCCTGACAGGCAGTTGAGGCTTCAGTTTAATGTCTATCTCAAAAGACAGCAGCTCTGACAATGCAGCTCTCCTAAGCACTGCACTGAAATATTTGATGAAATTATGAAGTTCCTGACATGGAATTTGAGCCCAGAGGATCACAGGTAGCAATTCAGCCAACTGATGGAAGATGAAGAAAAGATAATTTTTCCCATTAAATTGATAAGGCTTTGAAAAGATTAACACCATGAGTTTGGCTCCTTGCAATGAGTTCAAATTGGCACATTGTGTGCGAGTATGGTACACGTGCCAATTCAAATTAGCTGTGTGCTGAATAATTCAGAATTTGAATAAAATTACTGGTTTCAGCCAAAAGAAACCTGTGATGTAACAGGAGATTTAGCAATTCTACTTGTGAAGCAAAAGATAAATTTAGAATTTTTATTATTGTACTGGAGAAATGGGAAACTGATAAATGAAAAATCCCTTGTCCAGCTTGGTGAGCAGATTGAATGTGTGGGAGGTTAGGGAGGAAATTGCAGGGACCCTAGCAGAAGTATTTGTATTATCTATAACCACGGGCAAGGTGCTGGAGGACTGTAGGGTGGCTAATGTTGTGCTTTTATTCAAGAGATTCAAGGAGAAGCCAGGGAACTATAGATCTGTGAGCCTGTCATCAGTGGTGGGTAAGTTGTTGGGGGTGATTCTGAAAAATAGGATTTACATACATTTGGAGAGGCAAGGACTGATTAGGGGTAGTCAGCATGGTTTTGTGCGTGGGAAGTCATGTCTCACAGACTTGATTGTGTTTTTTGAGGAAGTTACAAAAACGGTTGATGAGGGCAGTGCAGTAGACATTGTTTATTTGGACTTTAGTAAAGCCTTTGACAAGGTTTCGCTTGGTATACTAATTAGTAAAGTTAGATCACATGGAATTCAGGGTGAGCTTGTCAATTGGATACAAAATTGATTTAACAATAGGAGACAGAGGGTGGTTGTGGTGGGTTGATTTTCAGACTGGAGGCCTGTGACCAGAGGTGTTCCACAGTGATCAGTACTAGGTCCACTTTTGTTTGCCATTTTTATAAAAGATTTGGATGGGAATATTGGAGGCATGATTCGTCAATTTGTTAATGACGCCAAAATTGGTGGTATATGAACAGTGAAGGAGATTATCTAAGATTACAAAAGGATGATCAGTTGGGTCAATGGGCTGAGGAGTGGCAAAAGGAAGTTTAATTTGGATAAGTGCAAGGTAGTGCAATTGGGTAAAGTAAACAAGGGCAGGACGTATACACTTATGGTAGGGCCTTGGGTAGTGGTGTAGAACAGTGACCGAGGGGTTCAGGTACATAATTCTTTGAAATTTACGTCTCAGGTAGACTGGGTGGTTAAGAAGGCATTTAACGCACTTGCCTTCATTGCTTAGACCTTTGAGTATGAGAGTTGTGACATCGTGTTGAGCTTGCACAGAATGCTGGTAATGTCTCTTCTGGAATACTGTGTGCAGTTTTGGTCGCTCAGTTATAGGAAGGAAGTTATTAAATTGGAGAGGGTTCAGATGTTGCCAGGAATAGAGTTTAAGTTATAAAAGTAGACTAGGACTTTTTTCACTGGAGCGTAGGAGCTTGGAGGGTGACCTTTATAGAGCTTTATACAATCATGAGGGGCATAGATAAGGTGAACAGCAAGGGTCGTTTCCCTAGGGTGGGGGAGTTCAAAACTAGGGGGCATATTTTTGAGGTGAGAGGAGGAAGATTTAAAAAGGACGTGAGGGGCTACTTTTACACACAGCAAGTAGTTAGTGTGTGAACTGAACTGCCAGAGGAAGTGGTGGTTGCAGGTACAGTTACGACATTTAAAAGACATTTGGATAAGTTCATGAACAAGAAACATGAATGGGTCAAATGCAGGCAAGTGGGTCTAGTTTAGTTTGGGAACATGGTCGGTATGGACTAGTTTCCATACTGCATGATTCTATGACTGTATAACCTTGTCTTAAACTTCACTTACCAAGAAAAGATTGCAAATTTAGCATTGGACGCAAAACTTAGCCTGTTTCCAGTGAAACAAACTTAATATCAATTAAGACTGTGCAATTGATGATAACCTTAGATGGTGCTAGATCCATTTCTTATCCTTTTAACTACAGAGCATTAGTTATGTGGCCTAGAGAGATGTGCTAAACCGATTACATTTATAGCCCTTGGTAGGCTTACGGCTGCCAAGCTAAACACTTTCACTGGATACTAAATCAATCGTGCGTTAATGACGAGCAAATTAGCCAGCAGATAGGCATTAGCATGCACCGGAGTGTTTAATGTGAATGATCCCAGAAAAAGTGAGAACCAGAGATGATTGATGCAATCTCTCAATGTAGAAACTTGATGTCACGTATGTTCTTTTAGGGGTTGAGGACCATTGTGTTCTGTGAAAGACTTGCCACTTTGTGAGCTTGGGATGTTTCATGGTACTTTACTATCTGGAAGAATAGTCACTGTTGCTGTGTAGGCAAGGTGGCAGTTCATACCATACCCCAAGTAGCCATGTGACAAAAGGAAATAATTTGCTTTAGTGGTGCAGATGGGGCAGGTTTCAATGGATAGTCCACTGTCAGTTGAATTTAGCATCGAGTTTTGATCTGCCTTGGTACTGTAGCACAAAATCTGTGGGAGCATCAACTAATGTAATATCATTGCAGTTTGATTTTACATTTAAATGACAAGAAGACATTCTCTTCAATGCTGTATTATTTATGATTTATTCAGGTCTAAGGCTTCTGTTTGCTGAAACCAGAACACAATCACATTTCAAGGCAAAAATGTAACGCATCTGAATTGGTCCCAGAGCTGGCAACATATTTCATTTCATATTTTTAACTCATTCGTGGGATTTAAGTGAGGCCAGCGTTTATTAACCATCCTTATAATGCCCTTGAGAAGGTGGTGGCGAATCACCTTTTTGCATCGTTACAATCCATTTTGCGTAAACACACCTGGTGCTAGCAGGCAGTTAGTGCCAGCAAATCTAACCCAGCAACCATGAAGGAACAGCGACATAATTCCAAGTTGGGCTCGGAGGCAACTTGCAGGCTCCCATGCATCTGATGCTCTTGTTCTTCTTAATGGCGGAGGTTGTGGGTTTGGACACTGCTATTGAAGGAGGCTTGGTGATTTCCTGCAGATGATCCACTCTGCCACTGTGTGCGGTGGTGGAGATAGTGAATGTATAAAGGTGGTGGCTGAGGTAACAGTGAAGCAGGCTGCTTTGTTGTGGATCATGTTTAGTTTCTTGAGACTGGCTGCTGCACTCGTCCAGGCAAGTGGAGAGGGCAGAGTAATGCAAACGTAAAGTGTGAGATGCTGGAATAATTATATATACAGTCACGTAAGAAGAGAGATAAAATCAACTGTACAAGAGGGCTGTACTTAGCTAGAACTGGAGAATGTACTGTGGTGTAAATAAAGGCATTTTGAAGTAACATGCCAGAGTTAGCCCCAAGTCACTCTGCGATAGGTGGGAGCCTCGAGTTCATGAGTAATATAATTTATTCATTAAAAATTTTTTATGTACGTTAATAGTTACTAAAGCAGTTTGGTTCTGTACAGTCTTTGTGTACGGAGGACAAACAAACATTGGAGTTTGATTTTCTCTGAGTCTGAGTTACCTGAAGAGAGATCTTCAATGTGGAACCAAACCTCAAACCAAGGAATATTCCTTTACACTCATGACTTGTGCCTTTTAAGTCATGGAAAGTAACTAAAAATACCTGTTAGCTTGCCAGCCTAGTTTTATAGTTAGGAGATTTGCTCTCCTTGTTGGCCCTTTAATTCCTCTGTCCTGTGAAGAGTTGCTGAGTTGAAGTTGAGAGGACTGTAGACTTGGTGATAAGGCAGTAATTGAAGTGTAAAGCAGCAAGAGCTTTTGGACTGTACGGATAGCTGTTATGTATTGCTGCATGACTATTGCATGTTGTCTTGTTGATTGCAACCAGTTCTAACCAGCACCAAAACATTCCAGACCAAATGAAATTGGAACAAATTAGGCTGTTCAACCCTTTAAGTCTGATCTGCCATTCAATAGGTTCATGGCTGATCTGACCTGACCTTCCTCATGTTCACTTTCCTGATCAAGAATCTATCTATCTCAGCCTTAAATATACACAAGGACTCAGCCCCCACAGCTCTTTGGCAAAGAACTCCAAAGGCCCCCAACCCTCCGAGGCAAGGAATTCCTCCTCATCTCTGTCTTAAATTGCTGCCCCTTTATACTGAGACTATGCCCTCTGGTTCTAGACTCTCCCACGAGGGGGGACATCCTCTCAGCATTTACCCTGTCAAGCCACTTAAGAATCCTGTTTGCTTCAATGAGATTACAGGATAGATAGACTACTTCCACAATTGTAGATTCCAGTCTGAGAATTAGGGCCAGACCATTCAGAAGTGATGTCAGAAAGTACTTCTGTACTCAGAGTGGTAGATGTTAGGAACTGTCTTCCACAAGAAACAGTGGATGCCGAATCAGTTGTTTATTTTAAATCTGAGACACGTAAAATTTTGTTAGGCGCATGTATAACGTATATGGGCCAAAGCAGGGATATGGAATTAGGTCACAGGTCAGCCATGATCTCTTTGAATGGTGGAACAGGCTCGAGGGGCTGAATGGCCTACTCCCTTTCCTATATTCCAATCTTCTAAATTTCTATGAGTAGAGGTCCAACCCGATTAACCCTTGTGCATAAGATAATCTGTACATACCAGGGATCATCTGGTGAACATAAATGGAAACCATTCCATGGGATATTTGTTCAAGCATTTTATGTTTCTGATGTTAATGCTTTTGTTCGGTTTTGTCAGCCAGTAGCCCTGTACCTGCCACAAACACTTCAAGTCCTCATTGGGATTCAGTCCCAGTGACACCAATTACCTTTTGGAAGTCCACTCAGCCTGGCAGAGGTTGCCAGCTTGGGAGCTGCAGCTTGAACCAGCTCTCTCCGTCCTAACTCAGGGACGCTGAAGTCCATCTTAGCACTTTTATGGTCATCCAGGTCAAGATTAGCCAACTAAGCCCAGGCCTGGTATTGAACCTGGGACCTTTTGTGGTTTGTCTGCTTCAGTTGAAGACTGACTAAACATAAAAGTAACACAACACAAAGAGTCCATTCAGCCCATTGTGCATATGGCACTGTCATTCCCCATGTTGTTGCTCCATTTTCATATATTTTCAAGCACAGCATTTGTCCAATTTTATTCGAGGCTTTGAGCTATAGGGAGAGGCACAATAGGCCAGGGCTATTTTCCATGGACCATTGGAGGCTGAGGAGTGACCTTAGAAGTTTATAAAATCATGAGGGGTGTGGATAGGATGAATAGTAAAGGTCTTTTCCCCAGGGTAGGGAAGTCCAAAACTAGAGGGTATAGATTTAAGGTCAGAGGGGAAAGATATAAAAAGGATGTATGGGGTGACTTTTTGACACAGAAGATGGTGCATGTATGTGGAGGCTGGTACAATTATAACATTTAAAAGGCATCTGGATGTGTATATGAATAGGAAGGGTTTAGAGGGATATGGGCCAAATGTTGGCAAATGGGACTAGATTAATTTAGGAGTTAGTAGGAACTGCTGATGCTGGAGAAACTCTACACCTTGTTATCTCAGATTTATTTAGGATATCTGGTCAGCATGGACGAGTTGGACCAAAGGGTCTGTTTCCATGCTGCACTACTTGATGACTATGACTGTTTGAAGTTGCGAATGAATCTACATCTAATACTCATTGGGAGAGTGCAATCCAGATTGTGACAGCTTCTTGATTTTCTATTATAACAAAGTTCTCGTCCCACTTTTTTTTTTTTAAGGACACATTCCTAAAACCTGATTTGCCTGGTTGCTAACAATCTTGTCATTGCGTTATTTCCTTCTGCTTTACAGCAGTGGCTACATTTCAGAATTGGCTATAAAGTACTTTGCGATGTCAGGTGATCATGGTCTAAATGTAAAGTTTTTTTAAAAAGAACTATCCTATCATAATTACTCCTGATTTTTGAACGAGCATTTATTAGACCTCACCCACCCATTACAGGAGCAGTCACACTTCTCTCGCTCCTCCTAATCCCAGGTCCCACCCTGATTAAATCTCCTCTGCTCCCTCCCTCTTCAGAAACACTTGGGCCAGGACTTCACTGTCAGTTCAGAGGTCCGATATTGCGTCGATATGCGTGACACTGCTGCTTTTTACACGTGGCTGCCAGTTGAGTGGTCCAACATAAAATGCCCCCCAGTTGGGCCTTTAAATACAGAAGCTGCCTGCTTCTGGCCACGCTGTTTTCAAAATGCTGCAGAATAGGATCACGCTGGGGGGCTAACCCGGTGCACCTTCCCGTGATTTTACTTGGCAACCCCATCTTTGGGCTCTCCTCTCGGAAACTGTAAAATTCAGGCTGTCGTGCCCAGCTATTTTGACTGTTGTATTTTGCATGATGAAGGTGTGTTATTTTGACCTGCAAGAAAACATTTTGAGTTGAACACGTGAACCTAGAGACTTTGCATTTTTTCTGTGCAGCCGTACATTTGTACCAGTTGACTATGCCCTCCCCACCGGTACGTTTTGCCTGGCTTGCTGCTGTTTTGTACTTTCCCCTGAGTGACACAGGGAACCGCAGAGGGAGAATTAAGCAGTACCTGTCTTCAGCACAATCAACCTTTCATGTGTTTAAATTAGTAACTCAAATCTATGGTTATAAACTGCGGGACGTATAATTGTTTTGCTATTAGTGGTAACGCATTAATTAATCACGGTAATTACATCTAAATTACATATGCAGAATTGGGTTAATTAGAAACCAATTCTGTTGCTGAAGAACCAAGCCACTTTCTAGAATGCTAAGGATCTAATTGTTACCGGTGGAATAACTTTGCCTCTATATGTGAACCTAATTTTAGCTGTTTGCTGCAGGTTAGTTGAGCCAGTGACATTTTGCCCATGGTGATGGGGAGGTGATGGCCTAGTGGCATTATTGCTGGACTGTTAGTCCAGAGACCGGCACGGTGGCTCAGTGGTTAGCGCTGCTGCCTCACAGCAAGAGGGACCCGGGTTTGATTCCACCCTTGGGCGACTGCCTGTTTAGAGTTTGCACATTCTCCCGTATCTGCGTGGGTTTCCTCTGGGTGCTCTGGTTTCCTCCCACAGTCCAAAGATGTGCAGGCTAGGTGGACTGAACATGCTAAATTTCCGTAGTGTTCAGAGATGTATAGTTTAGGTGGGTTATGGGGGAATGTGTCTGGGATGTCTGAGGGTTGGTGTGGACTTGTTGGGCCAAAGGACCTGTTTCCACACTGTAGGGATTCTGTGATTTGTGTGATTAAACCCAGATAAGGTTCTGGGGAGCCGGGTTGAATCCTGCCATGCCAGATGGTGGAATTTGAATTCAATAAATATCTGGAATTAAGAATCTAATGTTGACCATGAATCCACTGTCAATTGTCGGAAAGACCTGTCTGGTTCACTAATGTCCTTTTAGGAAGGAAACTACCATCCTTACCTGGTCTGGCTTACATGTGATTCCAGACCCACAGCAATGTGGTTGACTGTAAACTGCCCTCTGGGATTAGGGATGGACAGTAAATGCTGCCTGGCCAGCGATGTCCTCGTCCCACTAATGAATAAAGAAAATCAGGGAGCCCTGCCTCGAACTTGAGACTCAAATCATCAGAGTTGAATGGATGTACAAGGGCCAGAGTTGCAGGCAGCAGACACCATTCATTTTGCCACAAGAGAGATAAGTAGTAGACCAGCTTCTGGATGTACCCAAAGAGATTGTGAGAAAAGAGACAAATCTGAGGCTGATACAGTAGATAAGGGGAGCAAGGTAAATAGTCAAGGCAGGCAGGAGCATCGCAGGGATGAGGTAAGACTGATAAATAAACTGCATTTATTTCAGTATAGGAGGCCTGACGGAGTAAGGCAGATAAACTTGGAGCATGGGACTGGAATATCATAGCTATCTCAGAAATGTGGCTCAGGGAGGGGCAGGACTGGTAGCTTAATGTTCAGGGGTATTAATGCTATAGGAAGGGTAGAAAGGGAGGGCAAAAGAGGAGGGGGAGTGACGTTTTTGGTTCAGGATAACATTACAGTTGTACTCGGGGAGGATACTCCTGGGAGAATGTCCAGTGAAGTTATATGGGTAGAACTGAAAAATAGGAAAGGGATGATCACTTTATTGGGATTGGACTATTGGCTCCCAACGGTCAGCAGGAAATTGAGAAGCAAACATACAAGGAGATCTCGGATATCTGTTAGAATAATAGGGTTGTAATGGTAAGGAATTTTAACTTTTCAAACATAGACTGGGACTGCCAGAGTGTTAAAGGCTTGGATGGGGCCATAGTGTTAGAGGCTAGGGATGGCAGTAGCCTAGTGTTAATCCAGAGACCAGGATAATGTTCTGGGGACCCGGGTTCAAATCCCATCACGGCAGATGGTGGAATTTGAATTCAATAAATATCTGGAATTCAGAATCTAATGATGACTGAATCCATTGTCAACTGTTGGTGAACCACATGGGTTTTCCCAATGTCCTTGAAGGAAGGAATCTGCCATCCTTACCTGGTCTGGCCTACATGTGACTCCAGGCTCACAGCAATGTGGTTGACTCTTAACAGCCCTCTGGGCAATTAGGGATGAGCAATAAATGCTGCCTGGGCACTGACACCCTCATCCCGTCAATGAAGGAAAAAAAGGAATGTAAGGGTGTACAAGAAAATTTTCTTATTCAATATGTGAATGTATCTACTAGAGAAGGAGCAAAACTTAACCTTCTCTTGGGAAATAAGGCAGGGGCAAGTAAATTGTAGTGTCAGTGGGGGAGTGATTTGGGGCAGGTGATCGCAATTCTATTAGTTTTAAAATAGTTATGCAAAAGGATAGACCTGAACTAAAGTTTGGCATCTTGGCCTTGCTCCAATTTAGAACCGTATGAGGCTGGAACTTTGAAATGTTAGTTGGGGGAGGTTGGTCACGGCTAAGGGGATAGTTGGAAAGTGGGATGCCTCCAAAGCTGAGATAATGAAAGTCCAGAAATAGTATGTTCCTGTTAGTGTGAAGGGCAGGGCTGGTAGGTGAAGGGAATAGTGGATGATTAGAAAAATTGAGGCTCTGGTTAAGAAAAAGGAGAAGATATATGTCAAGTATAGACAGCTGGGATTGAGTGAATGCCTAGAGGTGTATAAGGGCATTAGGAGTATACTTGAAAGAAATCAGGCGAACAAAAAGGGGACATGAGATAGCTTCAGCAAATAGAGTTCAGGAGAATCCAGAGAGATTCTACCACTAAATTAAGGGCAAAAAGAGTAACTAAGGAGAGAATAGGGCCCCTTAAAGATCAATGAGGCTGTCTGTGTGTAGAACCACAGGAGATGGGTGAGATACTGAACAAATATTTTGTGTCAGTATTTACTGTGGAAAAGGATATAGAAGCGAGAGAACCTGGCGAAATCAATTGTGATGTCTTTAAAAATGTCAGTATTACAGGAGAGGAGGTATTGGAGAACACAGAAAGGGAGGTAAATCCCTGGGACTTGATCTGATGTATCCCTGAACTTAGTTGGAAGCTAGGGAACAGATTGCTGGGCCCCTTGCTTAAGATACTTGTATCATGGGCAGCCACAGGTGAAAAGGTGGAAAACTGGAAGATGGCTAATATGGTGCCATTGTTTAGGAAAGGTAGTGAGGAAAAGCCAGGAAACTGTAGACCAGGTGAGCCCGACGCCAGTGGTGGGTAAGTTGTCAGAGGGGATTCTACTGGACAGGATCTACATGTGTTTGGAAAGGCAAGGACTGTGCAGTTTTGGTTGTCCTATTATAGGAAGGATACTGTTAAACTGGAGAGGGTTTAGGAAAGATTTACCATGATGATGCCAGGAATGGAGGGTTTGAGTTCTAAAAATAAGCATGCTAGGCTGCGGCTTTTTTCCCTGGAATGTTGGAGGCTGAGCCGTGACCTTGCAGATGTTTATAAAATCCAGAGGGGAATGATTAGGATGAATAGCCAAGGTCTTTTTCTCAGGGTAGGGGAGACCAAAACTCGAGGGCTTAGGTTTAAGGTGAGAGGAGAACGATTTGAAAGGGACCTAAGGCCAACTTTTTCACACACAAGGTGTGGAACAAACTGCCGGAGGAAGCGGTAGATACAGATAGATCAACCTCGCCAAAAAGACAATTGTCATACTACTGGACTAATCAAGAAGTCAGGTGCCCCAGGACACCAGCAACATCAATAAGGACACCACCATGAAACTACTAGATCTATGCTTCACAACCCACTTCACCTTCAACGACGTCATAAACAGACAAATTCACGGAACACCAATTGGATCCCCAATATCAGGACTAATTGCAGAAGCAGTAATGCAAAGGTTAGAACAGACAGCATCTGATACGTAGGTGACACCTTCGTGGTTATCAAATGCACAAAACTAGAAGAAACTCACCAACACGTAAACAACATCCTCACCGCGATAAAATGCGCAAAAGGAGAAGAGAACAACAACTGACTACCCTTCTTGGACATAATGGTAGAACACCGAAACAACAGGGAACTCCAGACGAGTGTATATAGAAAGACCACACATACGGACCAGATACTCAATTACACTGGCAAACACCCCAATGCCCACAAACTGAGCTGCATCAGGACACTGTTTAAACGAGCCACAACACATTGCAGCAACCCAGAACTACACAAAGCAGAACAGGAGCACCTATATGGAGTCTTCAAAAGGAGTGGATACCCAAAAAACACAATCCGCCGTTACCTTTGAGACAGACCACAACTGGAAGACACAACGGGACCAGAATCACTAATCACCCTACTGTACATCGAGGACATTTCAGAGATGACCACAAGACTAGTCAGACCCCTAGGTATCAGAGTAGCCCACAAACCAACAACCACCCTATGACGGCTACTGATGAACATAAAGGACCCCATCCCCAAAACCATTAAAACTGGTGTAATGTACACAATACCACGCAAGGACTGTGAGAAACACTAAATAGGCCAAACTGGAAGAAAATTGACAGTACAGGTACATGAACACCAACTAGCCACCAAGAGGCATGACCAGTTCTCACTTGTCTTACTACACACAGACAACGAGGGGCATGAATTCGATTGGGACAACACATCGATAATCAGACAAGCCAAAAAGAGACACGCCAGGGAATTTCTGGAGGCCTGGTATTCTAACTGGAACTCCATCAACAAACACATTGAATGAGACCCTGTGTGCAAACCACTGAGAAACAGAACCGGATGTGGTACCAAACACCCCAACACCCTTGGCCTTATTCTCTGGCATATAAATAACAAGCGGGACAGAACACTGACACTTCACCAGAGGTGCACTGATGATGGTACCGAGCAGGGTGATGAAACATTTGCAACCAAACCCACTGGCTCGGCGAGCATGTGTGCAACTCTTATCTAAAATACATTGCATATTGAAAGAAACTATTTGTTTCCTTGTACGTAATAAAGCTTAAAATGAAAAATATAAATAGAATATCTATGTATTCTCCCCCCCACCGCATAACTTTTTCATCAGAGTTGCTGTTATCTATGATTGTGGTATGATAAATAAGAATTAGAAATACCTGCACAGGTAGTGGTGGAAAATATCTGGAATTATTCAAAAGGCAATTGAATACTAGACTAGCCTTGAAGCTTGACCTCAAGGGCTAGCCTAAATACTCTTCACAATGGACTGACTCCAAATTTGCCTTTGTTTCTGTAGCTCTAACCTAAAAGGATTTCCTTAAGTATGATTTGACTTTCTTTTGCAAGGCAACGTGTATAGTGAGTTTTATTTCCATGCCTAAGTTTAATTCTAATTTACAAAAACAGTCCACTAATTTCTGCAGGCTTTGTGAGTGACAGTGTGCTTTGTGGTCTTCTAATGCCGAGTTCCTGAGCATCCCATTTGACAGTGAGTTGCAGTAACATCAGGCTTGGCCTTATTCTCTGGCATTCCCGTTAACTTACGATTTACCTTTTTAGTCTTTTAAGTGCCTGCTCAGAAGCTATCTTTTTTTCAAATATCCCTGTTCGTACTTCTACTCCTACCTGCCATTCTGGCTTGTATATTTTCTTCTTTAAAGGCGAGTTTCAACAAAAGGTTATATTTCCAGCCCTATATCTCTGTGGCAGGCATTGTGTAATTGTTGAATTTTCCTTTACTTTCCGTCATATTGGTCTAACAACAAACCACTCACCAGGGATTGACTAAGTCTGTGTATTAGTTGAGTTCAAACAGTAAAACACATTGCAGACAATACAGCAAACCAGTTGATTTCTCTGTGCAGTCTTCAAACCTGCTGCAGACTAACTGGCAGGTAGTGTCACTACATTGTATATACATAGCACACTGATTCCTTTAATTTTTTTAATAGGATTTTATAGAATCCCTACAGTGTGGAAAAAGGCCCTTTGGCCCAGCAAGTCCACGCCAACGCATCCCCCATAACCCACCTAATCTCCACATCCCTGAACACTACAGGGTAATTTAGCATGGCCAATCCACCTAGCCTGCACATCTTTGGACTGTGGACGGAAACCAGAGCACCCAGAGGAAACCCACGCAGACACAGGGAGAATGTGCAAACTCCACACAGTCTCCCGGCAGGTACACACATGCAATATTCCACATATGTCCACTCCAAACTTTTGAGCCTTCATGTTTTGACATCTGCTGTATCATTGTTTTTAAGTCACTTGTTTCCATTTGATCCAAGTATGAATGATGCCAGAGCATTAACTCACCTTGCAGAAACCTGTGAATTTGCACAATTAAAGGATGATCTAATTAAAGACAGGATTGACTTAGGACCTAGAAGTGAAATCATGTCTACAAAGAGATGAAAAACTTACACACAGGAGGGCAACTGACATGTGGAAGTAGGAGCAAATTACTGCAGATGCGGAATATGTACTGAAAACAAAAGCTGCTGGAGATCACAGTGGGTTAGCTAGCATTCATGGAGAGAAAGCAAGCTAACATTTCAAGTCTAGATGACTGTTCATCAGAGCCGGCATGTGGAAGTGCTGAGTTTGTGAATCAGTGGCTACAATGTATTTGTGGTTGAATGCGCTTGATCTTGCAATATACTGACACATACCCCAGGTACACAGGACAGAACAATCACAGGGAAAACATCAGAAAGTGAATACTGCAGAAATTATTATGCACAGGAGAAGATGACATTTTCAGCCTGGGTAAGGCCATGTTTTCGCTGCTGGAAGCTGAATCATTTTCCACAGCAGGTACGGTTACAACATTTAAAAGACATTTGGACAGGTACGTGAGTAGGAAAGGTTTAGAGGAATATATGGGCCAAACGCAGGCAAGTGGGACTAGTTTAATTTGGGAAACTTGGTCAGCATGGACGAGTTGAACCAAAGGGTCGGTTTCCATGCTGTATGACTCGATTAAAACTGGCTTTTTAACTTGATATCTTTGGAATAGTTGTCTGATGTAACTGGGAAGGGCTGTACTTTGTTTTAAAAAATGGGGAGGGCAATGGCAAGTTATTCAGGAGACAGTTTATCATTGCTGAGTCTTTTATGGGAGACTCATTATGTCTTTAATTACCCATATCCTTCTCTGGCAAGACGAAATCCAGTTCGTATTAATTTTCAGTAAAAAAAAAAATTGTGTTGTCATTTTTAAAGTTTACAATTATGTTAAGGTAGAACCTTCCCACATCTACAGATGTTCAAAAACAATTTTCTTTTAACAAAATTTTGGTTATGTTTTGGGGGATAAGGACAGAGCTGGAATCCTTGGAAGATTGTCACATCTGTGTTTTCAAAATAAATTTCTAATTTTTCAGGTAACTTACAGTCAGATTTTGACACCAGTGAGGTTTGTTGGGACAGGCTGTTGGCTGAGATTAGAGGTTGTTACCTGAGCTTTGGCTACATAGGGAATTAGAAGATGAACAAAAGCTAGAGGGTCCTTGTGAGTCTGGTACGAGAAACTAGGTTTGAACTCCTGTCCCTGTCAAAGCAAATCAGCACAGAAACAATATAATACAAAATTACTGAGGATGTTCCCATTTCATGTGTTCAAACGCCACACCAGGGTTGAGTAATCTAGACAGGTACCTTGTTGCAATGTAAAGGGAGCGCTGCACTGCTGAGATGCTGTCTTTCCTATCAGAAGTTAAACCAGGTCCCTGCTTAAATAGATGTAAAAGATCCCCGTGGCTGCTGTTCTGAAAAGAAATCAGGGGATTTCATTGCATCCTGACCACTAATTATCTGAAATATCTGGTCACCATCTTTTGACTGTGTGAGAACTTATTGTGTTCAAATTGGCTGCCTTATTTCCCAACACGACAACAGTGACTGCACCTCAAGTACTTTGTAAAGTAATTCCAGGATATCCCAAGGTTGTGAGAATGGCTACATCAATGCAAGCTATTTCTTTGCAAAATGCTTTGGAGTATGTGAGAGATCTGGTAAGGTCCTGTGTGAATCCAAACCCTTTCATTTAGGTTGAACCTGGATTTGCTTAGTGTTACAGAAATTGATGGTCATTAGTCCTTGAGAGACAACCTGGATTGCCCAGTAACCAGACATCTCTTAGACAGCAATTAAAATTTAACACGAGTAAAAGGAAAAGCTTGAAAGATGTTTATAACCTCTCCTTCAACTGACTGATCTTGATGATGCCGTAAACTCCAGGAGAAAAGCTTGAGTGGTTTTAGAAACATCAGCAGACACTTAATTATAGTGTTTCTTTTTACTTTCTTCCCAGGGTCTGTGATGTGCGAATGCATAAAATAATTTATGTTCAGCTACATTAAATTCTGATCTCCCAGTGAGCTAGTCTGCACGGCAGCTCCAGATATTTAATTCTGCCACACACAAGTAAAATACATACTGATTGACCTTGAGTTACAAACATCTCCTGTCAAGTTGTGAAATGCTAGTTTCATGAGATAGGTGTGAACGCACTGCTTTTCGCAGGTAATTTATTGCAGTGCATCTAATGCAAACACTGAGAACAATTAAAGGTTTATTGTGCAGTGAGTTGCGAAAATTGTGTACTGCTCAAAACCTTAAGAGAAGGATCACTTACCCACAACAAGGTTGCGTCTAAAAGGCAAGCGCTAGAAATCTCATAAGCCTCTGTTACAAGAACAGACAGATATCGAGTTCAGAGATGGCTGGAACTGAAATGCTGGAGAATCTGAGATAACAAGGTGTAGAGCTGGATGAACA
>JAHRHZ010000036.1:1770943-1787817 GCA_024137785.1 Ginglymostoma cirratum
CTGAAACGTCAAGTTTTCCTGCTCCTATGATGCTGCTTGACCTGCTGTGTTCGTCCAGCTCCACACCTTGTTATCTTGGATTCTCCAGCATCTGCTGTACCTTTTATCTCTCTCAACAATAGATTTGAAGTTCGTGGTCCATTCAGCAGTCTAATAACAGCAAGGAAGGAGCTGAATGTGAGAAGGATGTCATCTTGTATGCTGAGAGGTTTTTGTTTTTATTTTGATTTCAGTATTAGCATTAACTTACTTTTCAGCTTGTGCCTTGCCTAATAGTCCCAGCTATGGCTCAGTCAGAAACATGCTTTCCGCTTGAGTTCAAAGGTTATGTATGTAGTTCCGACACCAGGAACTTGAGCACACAAGCTAGGTTAGTGCCAGAGTGTTGGAAGTGAGATCTTTCAAGTGTAACATTAAAATCTACATGTGGATACGAGTAATCACCTAGTAACATTTCAGAGGAAAACGGGGCATTTTCCCCGTTGCAGTGGTCAACATGTATCCCTCAACCAACATCATTTCAAATAAATTACGAGGTTACACATCACGTTGCTATTTGTGGGCGTTACTGAGCCTGAAAAATCTTGGTGGGGGAAGGGCGAGCACAGTTTTGTTGTAATTCTCATCTTTGTTTTCAGTTCCTCAAAGTCCTTGTCCCTCCCTACTTTTGTAACATCCACCAATCCCACAACTCTGAGATATCTGACCTTTCTGTTTCTGAGCTTTTGGGCAGCCTAATTTAAATTGCTGCACCATTTGGTGACCATGCCTTGGTTCATTGGGTATCCTGTGCACTCGTGCAAAAAAAGTTTGACATTCCAATGTTAATTAAGTGTAATAAAACTGGGTTGGCAGTGACACTTGGTGCTGCAAAGAGTATTTAAGGCGAATAGCTAAGGTATGGGGTGGCACGGTGGCTCAGTGGTTAGCACTGCTGCCTCACAGTGCCAAGGACCCTGGTTCGATTCTAGCCTCGGGTGACTGTCTGTGTGGGGTTTGCACATTCTCCCTATGTCTGTGTGGGTTTCTGTTAGGTGCTCTGGTTTCCTCATAGTCCAAAGATGTCTGGGGTAATTGCTCCATAGTGTCCAGGGATGTGCAAACCAGTGGATTAGCCATGGTAACTGCAGGGTTACAGGGATAAGGTGGGGGGCTGCGTCTGGGTGAAGAGTTTGAAGGGTTTGTGTGGACTTGATGGGCCGATGGGCCAAGTGGCCTGCTTCCACACTGTGGAGATTCTATGATTACAGCAATAATTGCACTTCAAAAGCATTTCATTGTTTGTAACGTGCTTTGACATGTCCAATGGTCTTGAAGTCTTAATAAGTTTCCGAGACTCCCAGGGGTGGAATTTGTTCTCTTGAGCCTTTTCCACCCTTTACCTCTGTTTCCTCCTTAAGCACATTCCCTAAAACCTATCTCTGTGACCAAGCTTTTGGATATCTGACCAAAGATCACGTTATATGGTTTGGAGTCAGATGTTGCTTTCTAACACTGCAATGAGGTGCCTTGAGATACAGCACTGTGTTCCTGGCACAAGGTTAATCGACATTTTTGGGGGCATAGGTAAAGCAATTCAAAACTGACGCTTATCCCAATGGCAAGTCTGATTTATTTTAATGTATTTCCACTTGGTTTTGCGATGTGTTCAATGGAACACTTTTACAGCTTCTTAGCAGCTGGTAGAACCAGATTAACAAGTTTATATCAGTTCGCATGACGTTCAGCATTAGCTCTGACAACTGTATATCCTTCTCCTAATATTTGCTGAAGGGGTGAGATGGTGGGAGTGAAGCGTCTTGACTGTTAAATGGCTGCTGATAAGTCAGTGATACAGTGTTTGCATCCGCAATCATAAAGTACAAATGATAGTGAAGATCCTGGAACCAAAATAAAGCATGTTGACTTTCTGCGAGTCCTGTGATTGTAGTCTTTTGTAGGCAGAGCCAAACACTAAAATACAAATCTTGAAAGCCAACTCTTTATACCTTGCTATTCACGCAAACTTTTCTGGACATCATACTGCTTGTGAACAAGAATAAAACTAAAAGGCAAAGTAAGGTTATTATTAAATAACACAGATTAGCTTTGACTGTATTACTCAGTTTGAACCTCAGGAGCACAGTAAATTGCAAAAAGCATTCAAGCATCACATTTAGAGGTGATGAATGCATGTGATGAATCTTGGCTTTGTATCTTTGTAACATTGTGTGTGTGTGTGTGTGTGTGCGCGCACACGCGCACACACACAAAATAATCAGTTATAGCTCTCATGCTTTTCTGCTCCTGACTTACTTGATTCGTAAGAAATACGAACAGTGTTGGCTTTTCCAGCCCTTTAAATGTGCTTGGCCATCGAATTAGATCATTGCTGATCTATCAGTGCTTCATCCGAAGATGATGAGTTGGAGAAGGTTATTGAGACCCTCAAGCCTGCTTCATTCACCAAGATCATAGCTGATCTGATTGTAACCTCAAATCCACATTCCTGTCAATCAACAATGACACTTCACTCCCTTGCTTAATAAGAACCTTTCACCTCTATCTTGAAAATATTCAGGAATTCTGCATTCACCACATTTTCAGGATTTCAAAGATTTATGACCCCCAGAGAAAATTTTCATCTTGTGTTTGAAATGGCAACCCTGATTTATAAGTAGTGACATCTAATTCCTGATTCTCCAGAAGGGGAAACATTCTCTCCCACATCTGTACTGTCAAGCATTTTGCATTTTAATCAAGCTTGGTGTAATCGTTATTGTCATTGGCCCATTTATTTGAGTTTGATGAAATTGACAGAGTCCAAAGCCCATTTTCTCTGACACCTGTAGGGTTCCTGTCTCTGTTGTCTGGGGTCATTTTGGAATGGATGTATCCCTGTAGTGATGAAACAAGTCAAACGTTGGTACAGCTTCCAGGCCTAACAAATATGGGAAAAGGTGGATCAGTTCTTGTGGATGTAGGAGGTAGCGTATCTGTCAGGAACTGTCACTGGGGAGGTGCTGCTGAATTTTCAATTCCCTCAGTGGCTGTACACCTTGGTATCTCCACACACTCCCCTCGCCCCTCAAACCTTTGCAATATCTGTGCACTTCCAATTCAGACCTTGTGCTTTTCCAATTTTGATGTCTTCACCATGGTAGTTGTACTTTCAGTTGCCTGTGCCCTTTATAATACCCCACCTTACACCCCTTTGTCTCTCTACTGCATTTTCCTCCATCAAACCTACCTCTTTCACCAGTTGGATATCTGGCTAGCAGCTGCTGATCTGGCTCATTGCTTTATGATGCTTCTCTGAAGTAACTCTATCTCATTGCATTAAGTGTGTGATTTGAATACAGGTGGTTGTTGATTTCCCATCTTAAAGGTGCTTTCTAAATGCCAGGAGGCTAAAATTCAGAAGCCCAGTACATCTGACATTTGTACTATGAGGAAGAGTCTAGGCTTGTATCTGTTAGTGTTTAGGAGAACAAGAGGCAGCTTGATTGAAACATACAAGATCTTGAAGAAACTTGGCGATGTAGGTGAGGAGATTAGGTTTCCTTTTATTTAGAATTGAGAACGGAGGGTGATTGTTTTAAATTGGCAACACTATTATTAAACAGAGATCAGACTTTTTTTTATGTTTCTCGGATGGTCATCTTAGAGTCATAGAGATATACAGCGCAGAAACAGACCCTTCTCTTGAGTCTTTGGAACTCTATCCCTGAAAAGGTGGAAGGAGCAGAGTACTTGAGTCTTTTTAAGGCAGAGGTAGATAGATCCTTGTTAGTAAGGGACTGAAAGGATATCGAGATGAGGCTAGAATGTGGATTTGAGGTTACAGTCAGATCAGCCATGATGTTATTGAATGGCAGAGCAGGCTCAAGGGGCTGTTTGGTCTCATTCAGCTCCTGATTGGTATGTTCCTGTGTGCATCATTTGTTATGTAGCGTGTAATCAAGTAGGGGACAAGTGAAGTTAATAAAAAAACTGATGAGGCTGCTTTTTTTTTGACTGGAAGGAAGCAGATAAGGGGCATGTTGCAAAACATTGGGGTGCAAATTTTTACAGATGAGATATGGTGAAAATGTCTTGGCTTCAAAACAGTAAAAAAGATATTGTGAGCATTTTTAGGCCCTGTATCTAAGGAAGGACGTGCTAGCCTTAGAGAGTGTCCACAGGAGGTTCACAAGAATGATTCTGGGCTTGAAGGGCTTGTCATTTGAGGAGCAGTTGAAGACTCTTGGTCTGTACTCGATAGGGTTCAGAAGGATGAGAGGGAGCTCTCATTGAAACTCAGAGTACTGAGAGAGCCGGATAGATTGGACATGGAGAAGATGTTTCCACTATTAAGAGGGATCAGGACCTGAGAGCACAGCCTTAGAGTGAAGAGACGAATTTTTAGAACGGAAAGGAATTTCTTCAGCCTGAGGATGATGAATCTGCGGAACCCACTGCCGCAGAGGGCTGTGGAGGCCAAGTCAATGAGTGTCTTTCAGACAGAGCTGGGTTCCTCATCATTAAGGGGATCAAGGGTTTTGCGAGAAGGCAGGAGAATGGTGTTGAGAAACATCTCAGCCATGATCGAATGGCAGAGCTGACTCCTTGGGCTGAAAGGAGCAGAATCTGCTCCTATATCTTAGGCTCTTATGACAAATTAAAGCGTGTATGTATCTGGGGGAGGGGAGACTCAAAAGAAAAGTGAGAGCACATTGAATAAAACTGCTTTTGCACATTCTTGATTGGGTTGACATTCGTTCTGGATGAGGATGGTATAAAGGTGTTGCAGGAAGCAATAACTACGTATGGCCATGATCAATGGGCAGCTCAAGGTGCTTCAGAACCAATGAAACACTTATTTAAAAATGTAGTCACTTTTGTAATGTAGAAAACAGAGACTAATTTCCTCACGGCAAACTCCCCGCAAATAGCAATGTGACTGTAATGCCCAGGTTGACTGTGTTTGTGATGTAGAATGATGAAGAGGTAAGTATTTGTCACAATGGCAGGTTTAACTCCTCTGTACCTGTTCAGATTAGCGCTACTGGACATTTGCATCCACCCGAAATGGCCTTAGTTCACTGCCCAGTCTGGAAGGCAGTACAGCTGGGAAGTGTCCAGCACTCAGTGCTGGATTGGATTGTCAGTCCAGATTTTGCATGTGGAAGCCCTGGAGTGACACTCTTGCAGCTGTTCAGCAGGGTAAGGGTTAATTCCAACAGGCAAACCAAATTTAGCCTTCAGGACTCCAAATGATGTTCAAGTACATAGCAAATTCCTGAAAGCAGAGCACACTGCCAATCACAGCAGAGTGACTTGTGAATATGCAGTTCTTTCAATGTTGCTGTGTACCTAGTGCAATATCAGCTTGAGAATGTGGTATGGTACTGTGTCTCTTCAACAAGAAAGCTTGTTTCAATAGTAGGGGCTCTTTCTTTGCTCCCGCAGGGAGGTGTAATGTGAATGAAATGTGGGAGAAGTGAAGTCTCATTTGCCATGCAGCAATCAGGATCGATGGTCCATTAAACACTAATAAACAGGAGATGGTCTGGAATGCAGTGATAACTCAATTAAACATTGCTGTACAGTACAGCTTCTGAATTTGCTGAGTTCTGTTGCATTGCTTGTGCCAGAGCAGCTGGTTTGGAATTTGTAAATTTCCTGCTGTTTACTCCTCTCCCTTCTACTACCCCCACCCCCCCACCCCCGACAACTTTCTTTCCAGTCTCCTTCACTTTCAGTCCTCCCTCTGGTCCATGACCTTTTCGTGTTGTGCAAATTTCCAACCTTGGGATGTCTTCTTGCAGATCGGTGATCGAAATGGTGAATTAACAGCCCACTTGAATGTGGCACAGCTGCAGTCAGTGCTCGGCATGACCTCAACTCAGCAAGACAGGCAGTCTGCTCTCTACCATACTGACTATGAAGCACAAGGTAGGCATAACTTATTTGTTTTTAGAGAAAGAAAGCAACCAGAATGTTGTGGGAAAGCTAATTTTAATCTAAAATGCATAATCTTAGATAAACAGATGTCGATAATGCTCTGAGAAGAATAACAGCACCAAGTATGACGTGCAATAATTGCGGTGTTACTTTGCCTTTTAAGATCATTATGTTTTCTTTTAAAATTGATTTGAATGGCTGAGTTGTACCCTGTTGACACAAGGTGTTGGTTCTCTGGGTGTGACCATAATGTAATTTGTCTGTTTCTTTTTGCTTCTTATCCGGTTTTTGCTTTTGGTGTTTTTTTTAGAATTTTGTCAAGTAGAGCTTACTGAATTTGTAAAATCCAAGTGAAAACCCGAAATTAGCCAGATGGTGACTTGGAAAGTCAGTTTGTAATTGAAGACAAGTTGTACTTGCTTTTTGTTTTAATATTTTTGTAAATGTAAACTCATTTCCAAGACTTACTTTTGTAAGTCCACCAGATGTGATTCTAAAATCCTTCTTCAAATAATTCCAGCCTTTTCCTGGATACAGATAGAAGGGTTCATTTCTATTGCATAGATGCATTTCAGGGCAAGCTCCGTAAGTCTGTGAGGGGAAAGAAAATGAATATAAGCATATGGAGAAGTGTAATCTCTGTATAACATTACAGTATATAATAGTACATATAATATTGCAAACATTCAGTCAGTCAGTCAGAAGAGAAACAGAGTGTTCAGTTACCCTCCTCCCTCCGGACACTTGTCTGCCTCCTCTCCACCTATCCTCTCCTCCTCTATCCATCCTCTATCCGCCTCCCCCTCTCTCCCTATTTATTTCAGAACCCTCTTCCCCTCCCCCATTTCTGATGAAGGGTCTAGGCCCGAAATGTCAAGTTTTCCTGCTCCTATGATGCTGCTTGACCTGCTGTGTTCATCCAGCCCCACGCTTGTTATCTCGGATTCTCCAGCATCTGCAGTACCTATTATCTCTGTTCAGTTAGCTAACCCTTTACCAACTCTACTGGTGGGCTGAGATAGGGAAAGGTGAGAAGGAACTGATGTCAATCAACAGCACTAGCCTAGATCTGTTGAGCTGAATGGCTTGCTCCTGTGCTTTAAACAGTATGTAGATGTTTCGATCTCCGACAGATGAGTGTGCTTCAGTTGGTGTCTTCTGAAATTGTGGTGGTGGTGTTGGGGAAATGTGCTTGTTTGGGGAAGACAGTGGTGGATGTGTATGACCTATTGGTACAAGAAGCACAATGTCTAAAAACACTCCCTGTTTACTGTAGGCCTAAGGTTTCACAACACGCAAGAAAGGGTTGTCAAATTGCCAAATGCTAGTTAGCAACTCCATTGGAAACTCACTTTAAGGCTAAGTTATTTTGAGGGAAAACCCGAATTTTCCAATTTCATTCATCCCTGAAACCGGTGCTCCTGGTGATTGTTACTGTATTTCATGTTGCCAGGTTTGTTTGTAAAACTGTGGAGCTAAATACAAATGGACAGAGCCAGGACTGGACAAAGTTCTGTTCTCTGCTGTTACTGTTGGGCACAGCCAAGGAGAATGCTGCAAGTTACCTTGCGTTGAGTAGAAGAGGATATTTTCTGTATTACCTTTTTGGTTAGATTATTTCATTGTTTCTGGTGAACATTAAGATTTTCTGAATGGTGCATATATTTATGCCCAATTTAATTTGTAAGTAGGATCAGGTGGTTCCAAATCTAACTTATCGTGGAGACTATGTGTTAATAATCATGGTCGTTACCTGCAAGACAATGACTTGAGAAAGTGGAGGGTCCCTTCCTATATGACAATGTTGGTATCAACAACAACACAGCATAAGTGGACAATCAAAGATGTTCTTCACTGAATCCCCAGGTTCAATCACCTGATTGAGAAGGATATCCCTGTTTGGAGGAGAGTTAAAATTTGGAATCTCAGAAATCTTCTTACAGACAGAAGGTTGGGATATCTCAATGTGAATTCTAGTAGATCTTTCCTGTCATTACTCCCATTAAGTTGGGTGACATTGCAAAGGTGGAGCCTCTATTAAATACACTGCAGCTGAAATCCATCAGAATTTTATTGCTGGCTGCAGGGTTTTTCTAAATTTCCAGATAAGCGAACAATATTTATTTGGTTTAAAGATCATTTCTTCTGCAGTAAAGTATGACAACCGGTGTGCGACAAATGTGGGCTGGATGCTGGAACCATCCTAGATAATTATCAGCAGATCTTCCATGACCCTGTTTGTGGTGAGCCAAAGGATCCACTGGTTTATATCACCAGTGATATATGGACGTGGAAGCTGGCGTATTGTCTGTTAAAGTTGCACATACCTCCTTTTAAGATTGTTAAAATCTAACACTGGGCAAGTATGCACAACGACTATTTGCAAGGTTGATTTTGTGGCTCCAGTGTATTCTGTCCTTGGATGTTTTCCGAATGATTGCCTTTGTTTATTCGTGCATTTCCTTCAAGGTACCACACATTGTATCTTGAACTCTCTGTAATGGAATGCGAAGTTCTCATTGAGAAAAATGCTTTATTGCTGGGGAAATGATTGACAATTTTAAGTTTATTATTCATACTGTGGTGAGAAATCTTCACCACTTCGAATTTTGTTTTCTTGAGCATAGAAAATCCCTCTGTTGATAACGCTACTGTTGTATCCAATAGTTAATTGGGTATCAAAGGTTGATCCAAAACTTGCAGTTTGTTCAGATGTTCTTGAGTGATGATGGCTTCATATCTTGTGCCCAGCTGAGCTCCTTCCATCTGTATTGTACATTGCGAAGACCGTTAAGTTCAGGTCCCCACCAGAAATTTTCTGTACCCACAAATTCCATCCCACTGTTTAGCCACTGTCTCAGGCTGTTTGCAACCTCTGTATCCTGCGTGATTGTAGGGTGCGATCCCAAGCCCATTTTCTCTCCCAAGCCCATTTTCTCTCCACTGTTACGTTATGTCACAGATCCTAATCCAGGCTGAACCACGAGACATAGGAGCAGAAATAGGCCATTCGGTCCTTGTAATCTGCTCTGCTATCCAGTGAGATCATGGGTGATCCCATTACTTCTCGACACCTTACTTTCTTGCCCTTTTCCCCAAACCCTTCATTCCCTTACTAATTCAAAATCAGTCTACCGCTGTCTTCAATTTACTTAACAACATGCCTCTACAGCCTTTTGAGGCAAAAAAGTCCATAGATTCACTACTCTCGGAAGAAATTGCTTTTCATCTTTTGTCTTAAATGGACAATCCCTTACTCTGAGGTTATGCCCTCTGGTCTTAAACTCTCCCACAAGGGGAAACAGCCTTTCCACATCGACCCTGTAAAGCTCCCTAAGAATTTTTTATGTTTCAGTAAGGTTGCCTCTCGTTCTTGTAAAGGCCAATGAATGCAGGCTCAAACTACTCCACTTCTCCTCATATAACAATCCTTGCAAACCTGGCACCAACTTGGTGAACTTTCTGTGGACTGCCCCCCCAATGCCAGGATATGTTTCCTTTACATAAGAGTCCCAAAGCTGTTCACTGTATCCCAGCTGTGGTCTGATAATTGCTTTGCATAGTTTTACAGACCTCCCCTTATTCCCTTTGAAATAAAGGCCAACATTCCACTTGCTTTCCTTGTGACTCTTACCTAGCTATGACTACTCCAGTTTTCTCCTGGCCAGACTTTTCACTTCACTATCTGTAACCTTTATCTCTTTAACCTTCTGAAACCCAACAGACTTTGCATTCCTCCAATTTTGTCCTTTTCTATATCCTCAATTTTCTCTGCCCCAATTTTTATTCTTTCATGGAATGTAGGCATCGCTGTCCAGGTTAGCATTTGTTGCCCGACACTAATTGCCATTGAGAGGCTGCTGGTGGAGACTGTATGGTATAATTATTCCCACAGTGCTGTTAGGAAAGGAGTTCCATGCTTTTGACCCAGAAACAGAGGTAAAGGAATGATGGCTGAGTTCCAATTCAGAATAGTTTATGGTTTGAAGAGGTATGTGCAGATGTTGGTGTTCGCAAACTTATGCTTCCCTTGACCTTCTTGGTGGTAGAGTTGACAAGTTTGGCAGGCGCTGTTCAAAGACTCTCAGCAGGTTGTTGCAATACATCTTGTAGACAGGACACCTTACTGCCACTGCATTGGTACTGAAGAGATTGAATGTTGAAGTTGTTAGTCAACTGGCTTGTTTTGATGATGTAAAGCTTCTTGAGTATTGTTGGAGCCGCACTCATCCAGGCAAATGGGGAGTATTCCATTTGTTGATACTGCCCCTTCAGCTGTTCAACTTGCAAGCTCTGAATTTCCCTCTCCAGACCAATTTAGTTCTCCATCTCTTTCTTCTTCTCTCCAGCACTCCTTTTAAAACCTCTGTCTTTGCTCAAGAGTTTGCCCCTTGCATAATTGCTTTGGTTGCTGAAGTTCAATATTTCTTGCGCTGTATTCGTGTACCTAAATACTCAAGATCCAAAGGCAATTTACCCATGTTGAAAAGAAGACTATTAAACAACATCCTTTAATAATCATTTGTTTTCTCAGCATGTCGAGGTAGATACAAAGTTTGTCAGGTTAAGCAATCAAAACAGAAATACTGTTGTAACCAAAGTGGAATTAACTAACCCAGTTCTCGGGTGATTTGGTTCCAGCTATTGCTTTTTACACAGATCGGAATACTGTTTGCATAATGTATTTGTCCAATACAAGTATATTGTGAGAATTTAATACTCTACATAGATTATTAAGTCCTGTAAGCAGCTTTATTGTCAAAAGGGACATATGCCAAGATTCAGCTTGGCTAATCACTGATCATCAGCTGTAGTAATAACAATATTTGAAACGCAAGGGGATTTTTAACTTTTTTAAATCAATCGCGGGACATGGGCATCGCTAGCTAGCTGGCCAGCATTTATTGCCCTCCCCTGGTTGCCATTGAACTGAGTAGCTTGATAGGCCATTTCAGAGAGCAGTTGAGAGTCAACCACATTGCTGTGGGGCTGGAGTCAGCTGTAGACCAGAGCACATGGCATATTTCCTTCCCTGAATGGACATTAGTGAACCAGATGGCGTTTTCTGATGATCGACAAAGGTTTAATGGTCATCAGTAGATTCTCAATTCTGGAGTATTATTGAATTCAAATCCCACTATCTGCCATGGTAGGACTCAAGCCCAGATCCCCAGAACATTAGTTGAGTTCCTGGGTTAATAGTTTCTTAATAGACCACTAGGCCATCGCCTCCCTTTCAATAAGGAGATTATTATTCTGGATTATTATCCATGAAAACATGAGGCCTGGGTCACTTGCAATCATTCTATCGTTTTCTTGACCTTCAAATTCTTTGTAGGTCATTGTTAGATTATTTGTGACTGGGGGTGGCACGATAGCACAGTGGTTAGCACTGCTGCCTCAGCGCCAGGGACCCGGGTTCGATTCCAGCCTCGGGTGACTGTCTGTGTGGAGTTTGCACATTCTCCCTGTGTCTGTGTGGGTTTCCTCCGGGTGCTCCGGTTTCCTCCCACAGTCCAGAGATGTGCAGGTTAGATGGATTGGCCGTGCTAAATTGCCAGTAGTGTTCAGGGATGTGTAGATGAGGTGGGTTATAGGGGGATGGGTCTGGGTGGGATGCTGTGAGGGTCGGTGTGGACTTGATGGGCCGAAGGGCCTATTTCCACATGGTAGGCATTCTATGATTGTGTGATTCTATGATAATAGACAGGAAATCCCAGTCGTTACTTTTTTTTTATTCATCCATGGATGTGGACATCGCTGGCTAGGCCAACTTTTATTACCCATCACTAATTGCCCAGAGGGCAGCTAAGAGTCACCTGTCTGGAGTCATATATTGATCATACAGGGTAAGTAGGGATGGCATATTTCTTTTCTAAAGGTCAATAGTGAACCCAATGAGGTTTTCCTGATAGTGGTTTCATGGTCATCATTAGACTCTGAATTTCTGATTTTTATTGAATTCAAATTCCACCATCTACTATAATCGTCAGGTCTCCAGATTAAGAGTCTAGCAATAATACCACGAGGCTTCACCTCCTCTTAAGTTATTTGTTTGCTATGTTGTTCAGGAAACCCAAATTCTTGCAGTTGGAGCCAGCTAATGTGGGAGTAAATTTTACATTCAAATTAAGGATTGATTGAAAGCAAAATACAGCTAAACGCCAAGAATCCTCATTGACTCAGCCTTCAGTAGAAAAACCAGGTTGTTACAAAAGAAGGAAAAATCGGAAAGGCTGATCAAAATCATTGAGCCATTTGTTTTTAAATTGAAGTAGTTCAGATGACACTTGCAGAAAGTTTCAGGATCTTGTATCCAGATCCTAACTATTTTCCCATTGTCCTGACTTGTCTTCACTTTTTAGTGGATATTAATATAATAGGTATTTTAGTTTGCAAAAAGTCACTCCCACGTGTGATAATGTCAGTCTTCTGAGAGATGATAGATGCTTTGAGAATACTACCTGAATTTCAAAGTGTGAAATAGGCTAATTGTTATCCCTGGGCTAAACAGTCTTAAGATATATGCTTTTGGTACTTCAGCGGCTTGACCTATTTTGAAGAAGTTTAGTGCAACCCATTATATAGGAATTCATTGTTTGCACTGTACCTGAACCAGAAACATGGCAATATACATTCTAGAACATTGAGTATTTTTAACAATTAATATTTTCCATACAATGTTGTCGGGGAGGCGATGGTGGTACTATCGCTGGATTGTTAATCCAGAGACCTAGATAACATTCTGGGGACCGGGGTTTGAATCCCACCATGGCAGATGGTGGAATTTGAATTCAATAAAATATCTGGAATTAAGAATCTAATATGACTGTGAATCCATTGCGGATTGTTGGAAAAACCCACCTGGTTCACTAATGCCCTTGAGGGAGGAGAAACTGCCTTCCTTACCTGGTCTGGCCTACATGTGACTCCAGACACAGCAATGTGGTTGACTCTGAACTGCCCTCTGGGCAGCTTGGGAAGGGCAATAAATGCTGCCTGGCCAGAGACTCCCTCATTCCATAAATGAATAAAAAAAAGTATGTCATATGCACTATTTTAATCTACATCAATCCATAAAAATTAAGAAAAACGTGCTTTAATGTTTATTGAAGGAGTTATGCAAAATGTATTTTAAATTGGCTGTACTAGGTACTTGCTCCCATTTCAGAGCTAGAAAGTTTGTGATTCAGCCCAATATTTCCTCATGACTCGATAGACAGTTGCGAAATGCTAAGTGTTGGCAAAGAAGGTGCAGTAGGAGACAATCTCTAGCATTGGGCTGAGGGTGTGTTGTCAGGGCATCCATTTTCATTTACACCTTAATATTCTGCTTCCAAAATCTGACCTGGATGTACTTGATGTCCATCTTACTTGGCTTGTTTTTCAATGTTGATAACTGTAACATCAAAAGATCATGAAATCGATCCTCGGGGGAGTAAAAGGTGACACCCATCACATTATTGATTGCAAGCAAAGCCTCTGCTTCCGAATTTTCTGAAACTTGAAATAATTTGGTTGAATAGCTTCAAAGCTTAATTAAAGTTATCTGAATTCCAGAAAGGTGGGTACTGTACACTCTGACTTAAAAAGATAAAGAAATATTTGTAAAAACCGAAAGAACTGCGGAGGCTGTAAACCAAGACCAAAAACAAAGTTGCCGGAAAAGCTCAGCAGGTCTGGCAGCATCTGTGAAGGTAAAATCAGAGTTAATGTTTCGGGTCCGGTGAAATATTTGTGTTTATGTGGTACCTTTTAACAGTCACAGAGAGGTGAAGGTCTGCTGGTATTTTCAGACTTTTAATCCAGAAACCCAGTTAATGTTCTGAGGACCCAGAAATCTTGAAGTAAGAGTCTTCATTGAAGAGAGCAATGGATGATTATTTGGATAGAAGTGGTGTACAGGGATATGGGAAAAGGCAGGAGATTGGTATTAGGTAATGGAAGCAGTGCAGGCCTGATGCACCAAATGGCCTCTGATACAGAATGTCCTAAAGCACTTGTATAGCCCTGTTCATTATCTTTTCACGGGCGTTATTGGTGAGGTATTTTTATTTGTAGTTGTTGCTATCCTTAATTGCCCTTGAACTGAGCAGCTTCCTTAGCCATTTCAGAATGCAATTAAGAGTCAGCCACATTGCAGTGGGTATGGAGTTGCACGTCGGCTGGACCAGGTGAGGACAGCAGGTTTCCTTCCTAAAGGGCGTAGTGAACAATAGATGATAATTTCACAGTCACTATTACTGAGTCTAGCTTAAACTTACAGAATATTTTTTCTAATTTCTAATGGAATTTAAAGTCCACCAGACCAACAATGGGATTCAAACCCATGTCCCAGAGCATTAGCCAAAATCTGTGGATTACTGATCCAGTGACATGACCGCTACACTTGGCTATGCAACTCCCCAAATTAATTCACAGAATCAGTCCAGAAGGAGCCCTTTGAGTCTTCACTGACAAAAACTACTCTAAATCTACACCAGTCCCACTTTCCAGCACTTGGGCCACTGCCTGTATCAATTGCTCATCCGAGTACATTTTAAACGTTGTGAGGTTTCCCATCTTAACTCCCCTTCCAAGCAGTACAGTTCAGATACCCACCACACTCTAGGTGAAAAAAAACTGTTCCTCAAATTCCCTCTACACCTCTTGCCTTCCACTTTAAAACATGTGCCCCCTTGTTATTGACCCTTCAGCAAGGGGGAGCAGCTGCCTTCTACCCCACCCTGTCCATGCCCCTCATAATCTTGTCGATTTATTAGTTTTGAAGCATAGGTATTGTTGCAGTGTATGAAGTGCCATAGCCAATTTGTCCATCGCAATGTTCCAAACAGTGGTGAGATAAAATGACCACATGATCTGTTTTGATGGTGTTGTTTAAGATGAAAATTGGCTTGGGCAGTAGAGAGAAACTTACCTGTTTTTGAAAATACAGTTAGCAAGATCTACTACACCCATCTGAGTGTTAGACCAAGCTTACGTTTTGAGATTGTACAGTCCTCCAACGATAACAATATTGATCCAAAACACAAATTGGTGATGTCTGTTAAACCGTACAGATTTCAGTCTGGCTCTGTCCAGATCCACAGGACTTCAGTATATTTTTTGCAATGTGCCAATCTCCATTAGGCTTCCACAAAGTAAGAAGAACATCTCCATTGACTGGGGACTTCCCAGTCCAGATTAATAAGATTGTGATTGTCTGCCTTTGTCTAATAAATCACGAGCTGTCATGTTATATGTGTTTCACAGTCGGCAGAATGGATAAATGACATTCATTTAAATCCTGTAGGTACAGGATGCAGTTGAGTGTGTGCTCATAAAACCGTCAGCACTCATTGTCACTTAATGCTAATTGATGTGTGCTCCTAAAAGTGCAGTGTGAAAGGAATGGGTTAGATGTTAACAGGTGACTGGACACAATCCTGTGTTTTAACATAAATAATTTTAATGGTTTGGTTGATGCGTTATTAAGAACATCAAAGTAATCCACCACAAGAGATACACTGAAAACACACGTTCTGTCTTTAATTGTCACCTTTTCTTCTATATCTCCCATGCACCCCATGTCTCACATCTCTCTTATATAGTAATTACAATGCTTTGTGTGAGATTCTGAAGACAATCTTGTTAACTTGAAGCATTTAATGTCATGTTGATGATTCTTCATTAACCTACAGATGTGAAAGAGGTCTGGTGCTCGTCAAATGGAGGTGAGAATTAGTGACCCAGATGCAGAATTGTTCCTTTACACAACTGCTTGGAGTCTAGAGATATAGACAAAGACTATTGGTGTCACGTAGTTGTAAGCTCAGCTATTAACAGAAATGGAATTTATTTTCTATAGAATTTACATAAAATAGTGTAGAAATAGGCTGTTCCGTCCCATTGCTTGGCATTGTGATTGCTCCAATTGTGCAAACCTCCATGAACTCCATTATCGCTTGATCCCTTTCTCGACAATGTGCTTGTCTAGCTTCCCGTTAAATGTATCCATTCTATTTACCTCAACCAGTTCATATGGTAGTGAGTACCACATTCTAACCATTGCCAAGTGAAGAAGTTTCTCCTAAATTGTGATCAGTTGTATTGGTGGCCAATGCCTAGACCCTCCCAAAAGTAGGAACATCTTCTCCAACTTTGATAAGTTGACGTGTGGCTTAATTTAACAATATGATAAGTTGTACAGTATGGAGCGTGCACAACTCTATCGTCCAGTTGGAGTAGGGAGCCAAACATTCCATCTAACACTAGCATAGAGTTACGTGCAGGGGTATGGGCATGTCAAAAGACTGTGTGCGTGCCCCTCTCTCATCTCTCTCTCTCTGTTTGTCTTCTCCATCTCATTTTATTCCAAATTGTCTCGCGGCGCAAACGCTATTCATGAGTTCTAATTAAAGTGACAGACACAAAGGAAATTGGAAACACTCAGCAGGTCTGACAGCATCTGCAGAGAGAGGGAAAAGGTCACCAGTATGACTGTTCTTCAGAACAGTAATTAAAGTAAACAAGTTTGTTAGCTTGCATTTCTACCTCATTCCATTAGTGTGTTTATGGACCACTTTCCTTTGAGCAAGATTGTGCATGAAGACAACGTTCCACATTAGAATCCTCGGCTGATGAAACTGTTTATGCACTTTCCAGCTCATGAGGAGGCAAGAAGTACACTTACTGGTACCAAATCAGAAAACTGAAAGTCTCTAAGGGTTTCAGAGGTAGTAGGAACTGCAGATGCTGGAGAATCTGAGATAACAAGGTGCAGAGCTGGATGAACACAGCAGGCCAAGCAGCATCAGAGGAGCAGGAAAGCTGACGTTTTGGGCCTAGACCCTTCTTCAGAAAATGAGGGCTTAAATTTAATCTATCAATTTAAATCTGTGCCCTTTTGAAAGATTCTTGATTCCCTTTTGAAAGTCCCTGTGGAGGACCGTGTGAACACGTAACATTGT
>JAHRHZ010000036.1:1802817-1904377 GCA_024137785.1 Ginglymostoma cirratum
TCACCCAGCTCTACACCTTGTTATCTCAGATTCTCCAGCACCTGCAGTTCCTACTATCCTAGTAATTCAACTCTTCTTTTTAAACCCCAGTATCATTCTTCTGTATTTGTGGCCCCTCCAAGGCCAATGTGTTCTTCATCTCAACTTTCAGACTTACTGGTAGTCATTGGATAGTGGTAGAAAAATGGTTCTCTTGGCTCGCAGTTTTAAAATAATCCCTTCCTCTCCTTGGGGACCTTGAACCCAATTTAGTGGAGTATTATCGTGCTAGCTAATCACAGCCTGAAGTTTCTGAAGTCCATGCCATGGTTATGCACATTGCGCGATGCTCACTGAGCCATGAACACTGTCCATTGTTTGCTGTGTGAATATGTTGGACAGTAGCCAACACAACCAATAAACAGATTAACTGCCAGCAGACCTAATGCTGTTGACAGACTGTTCAGTGTTGACAGTCTTCCCCTACATTCGCCTGCATAATAACAGCTTGGATTTTAGATGAAGCACTTGGAGCCATTTCTGAGCAATGATTAAACTGGAGTGGAAATGGAAATTCTTTCAATTTCATTCCTTTGGGGTTGTCCGTAAGACAACAATGTGATTGGCACATTCTTATCCAAGTCCTGTCGCACTTTGTTTCCAGCTCATTATTCGAATTCAGTAATACTTCCGTAAGATGACAAAAATAGGAGCAGATGTAGGCCATTCGGCTCATTGAGTCCGCTCTGCTGTTCAATCAGATAATGTCTAATCTGGTAACCCCCAACACCACTTTCCTGCCTTTCCCTATAAACCTTAATTACCTCACTGATTAAAAATCAATCTCAGCCTTAAATGTCCTTAAATGATCTAGCTTTGGCAGCCCTCTGTGCTATCGAATTCCACCACTCTCTGAAAAAAATCCTCCTGATTTCAGTCTGAAATGGGCGATTCCTTACTCTGAGATTATGCCCTTTGCCCCTAGACACTCCCAAAGGGAATACAATCTCTCTGCATTAACCTTGTCAAGTCCCTTAAGAGTCTTGTACGTTTCAATAAAGTCATCTCTCATTCTTTTAAATTTTAATGACTCCAGGCCCAAACTACTCCACTTTTCCTCATTAAAAAAAAAAATCTGCCATACCTTGGATGAACCTTTTCTGGATTGCCTCCTATGCCATAAGTTTTCCTGAGGTAAAGTGACCAAAATTGTGCACAATATTCCAGCTGTGGCCTGATAGTACTTTCATATTGTTTTGGCAAGGCTCCCTATTTTTATACTTCATTCCATTTGGAATGAAGGTCAACATTCCATTTGCCTTCCCTATTACCAAATGAACTTGGGTGCTATCAAATGTGATTCATGATTAATTACCAGGATCCCTAACTCACTCTGTGGTGCAATCTTTTTCCATTTAAATCATTTTTAGCTATTCTATTCATCCTGCCAAAGTGCATAACCTCACATTTCCCCACATTATATTCCACCTGCCAAGGTTTCGTCTACTCACTCAACCAATCCTTTTCCCCCGTAGACTCTGTCCTCCTCACTACTTCCCTTCCCACCTATTTCTGTGTCATCCACAATCTTGACAGGACATTCACCACCACAATCCAAATCATTAATATATATTGTGGATATATACCTCAGTGTTACTTCAGAGTTGAATTTCTTGCCCTTCAGATTTTAATTCCTTACAGAGTGGACAACACAGGCTGCATTCAAGAAACTCATTGTAGAGTGGCCACAGCATGTACAAGCATGCATGATTGACTTAGTGATCTCATTAACATGCTAGAAGCTTCAAGAGGTGGAGCTTGAATATTTTATACAAGTTGCTTAAAAGGTAGTTCTGGACCTCTTTCAGCTCCTTTGCTGAATAGGTGAACTTACAGGATGGACTGTGTTGATACATTGGGCAGTGACATTTCAGGGGATTGCATTAACTTGTCATCTCTAGCAGCTACAGATGGTAGCTTACGTTTCCTGTGAAACTGATTTGGAGCAAGTAGGTTTTTCTCTCTCATTCTTATCAGTATTTGTCAGTGGCTTTATTTAATGTATTTGAATGTAACCAAGACATGACTGACTTGCAAAGTTGTACTTCTGTGGTATGAACGAGCATAGAGGGCAGTGATCATAATTTGCTTAGCTCATGGGATTAAGCAAGTGGTCAAACGGGTATTGAACACGAGAGAACAACAAAAACTGGAACTGCTGTGCATGCTGCTTTTACACAAATTGGATGTGATGACGGGAGCAGATTTAGATTAAGTATTTTCCATAGCCATTTGGATGCTGTACATGCACTTTAAGTTGAATTTTTGTTTTTCACATTGGTACACTGTTAGCTGAACCTCAGGGTCACATTTTGCTACGTTTTTAAGTTGATTTAAACAGTAAAGGCTGCAAATATTTTACAGTGGAAACTGCAATAGGGGCTTCTGTGCTCTGCAATATCTGAAGGAAAAGACTGAAACATTGTAGGTGAATTGTTTTCATAAATTTGGGTAACAGGAGGTAGCATGCTGGCCCTGATGCAATTACGTTTAAATAGCAAGTGCACCCAGTATCACCTGTGTTGCGGGCTTCTGTTCATAATGCTGGTTGTTCCAAGAGAGATTTTACAAGGTTGTTGAAGAGGAGGATAGATGAAAGTAGATAGACAAACTGCCTCATACTAATAAACATTCTTGTTGAGGTAAGTATTTGTGGACCAAGTTCAAGTGTTTAAAAAATAATTACATATGAATATTTGCACATTGCATAGAAAACTTATTCGTTTCAATTGTCAGTAAGAGGTTTATAAAGTACTTAAAAAAGAAAGATCAATAACTTTGCATATTAAAACTTATGTAGCTCTAAAGACTTTCAAGCAATTATGCTTTTCTCTGAACCAATCTGAATTATTGCTCTCTGTCAATGTTTCACACTCAGCCAGTCATCTGAAGTTTGAGATGAAGTGAGCCTCACTAGTCTTTCATTTTCTCCCAAGAATTTGGATCTGCTTGCTACAAAATCCCAGTTGTCCAACTGAATCAAGATGGCTTTTCCTAAAACATTTCGCTTGTGTTTCTCCTCCCTTTTATGACTTTGTCCCTTGTTTTCAAGATTGTCTGACATGGTTTCTTAAGGAGAAGTTCCCCATAGGTACTGCAGAGAAGGGGAAATTAGTAAATTATGTGGTGCACTTTTTAAAAAAGAGCTGGTTGTTGATGCTAAACTAGTTGCACTCCTTAGCATAATACAAAGCTTGAAATCGAATGGGAAAATGCTTTCAGAAGGGCATTACAAGATCAGTGCCCGCTTTCCTTTTACAACATACCACGTAATCAATACTTTGCTGGCTTTCAGAGTTCTGCAGTCATTACACATAGGACCTTTTGTCCCCTCCTCCTCTACTGACAACCTCCCCCACCCCCCACAACCACCAAAACATTCATTTCTTCAATTTTTATTGTTAACACACCTTGCAGCTGCACACAGCATGAGATTTAGATCGAGTCACTGTGCCGTTCTGTTCACTTAGAACACTTGCTGAGAATTTTACAGAAAACAACTTATTGGGATCTAACAGGGTACCAATTTTAGTAAAAGTTGGGAACAAGTCTCAAAAGATTCAATGTTGATTTTCGATGTTGACTTCTAATTGGTGCAATTTCTGCCTGCTGCATGCTGTCTTTTGAGGTATGAAGCTTTAGCACTGAAGTGTTGGCTATTAAAGAAGGAGGTTACACAGTACATGTTGAGTGGGCAGGAACCTTGTGCCCATCGGATAAACGTGGATCCCATAGGCCAGCCAAGCATTGGCAGTGTTTCTGTGTCATTGAGGAACCCTCCTGATTAAGGTAGAACACTTTCTTTTAAAAAAACTTTTTCAGGGGATAAACCAGGGCAGTGAGATTAATTGGCTAATTCAAGATGCACTGTAGAAATTCACAAAAAATCCTCAGACAGTGCCTTCCAAACCCACGACCACTTCCCTGTAGAAGGACAAGGGCAGCAGATACATGTGAACACCACCCCCTTCAAGTTCCCCTCCAAGCCACTCACCATCCTCACAAAGAAGTATATCACCGTTTTTTTTCAATGTCACTGGGTCAAAATCCTGAAATTTGCTCCCTAACAGTGTAACAGCAGTTCAAGAAGGCAGCTCACTACCACCTTCTGAAGGGCAACTAGAGATGGCAATAAAATGCTGGCCCAGCCAGCGACATCCATATTCCACAAGTGAATAAAAAAAACTTGAAGAGCCAGCACAATCACAATAGACTGGCTACCTTGCAAACTGTGCAATTCTAGAACACCCGTGGACTTAGTCGGTAGGGCTCAGTAATGGCCCATCTGATTTAACAATAGTAGCTTTGAAAATGCAGCACTTCCTGAGAACTGTACTGAAGTGTCAGCCTAATGAGTGACCTTCGGCGCTAAGCAATTTTTGTGAAGGTAAACGTTGCAGGATTTCACATTTCTAAGATTTGTAGCACCTCGAACCCTGCATGAATTCGGGGCAGTGTTAGTAAAGAACAAACTAAAGAAATTCCACAAGCTGCACTGCTTTCTGATGTAATAGCTGGTGCATAGGTTCATACAAGTATCATTTCTTCATTGGTTGATGCTTGAGGCCAGTGACAGAACAAAGAACAAAGAAAATTACAGCACAGGAACAGGCCCTTCGCCCTCCAAGCCTGCACCGATCCAGATCCTCTATCTAAACCTGTCGCCTATTTTCCAAGGATCTGTATCCCGCTGCTCCCTGCCCATTCATTTATCTGTCTAGAGACATCTTAAATGACGCTATCGTGCCCGCCTCTACCACCTCCGCTGGCAACGTGTTCCAGGCACCCACCACCCTCTGTGTAAAGGACTTTCCACGCATATCTCCCTTAAACTTTTCCCCTCTCACCTTGAAATCGTGACCCCTCGTAATTGAGTCCCCCACTCTGGGGGAAAAAGCTTCTCGCTATCCAGCTTGTCTATACCTCTCATGATTTTGTAGACGTCAAACAGGTCCCCCCTCAAGCTTCGTCTTTCTAATGTAAATAATCCTAATCTATTCAACCTCCTTCATACCAGGCAACATCCTGGTGAACCTTCTCTGCACCGTCTCCAAAGCATCCACATCCTTTTGGTAATGTGGCGACCAGAACTGTACACAGTATTCCAAATGTAGTTGAACCAAAGTCCTATACAACTGTAACATGACCTGCCAACTCTTGTACTCAATAGCCGGTCCGACGAATGAAAGCATGCCGTATGCCTTCTTGACCATTCTATCGACCTACGTTGCCACCTTCAGGGTACAATGGACCTGAACAAGATCTCTCTGCAGCATTACAACAAGCAGAAGGTCAAATTTACAAGAAAAATACTTTCTCCATCAAACTTCTAGCCTTTCTAACATTGTATGATGTAAAATATATTATATGCATAATTTTTTCTTAGATTTAGATTTTAAAATAGAGACTGATGGATATGGATCAGTTCTATGAAATTTGTTTTAAGCAGGTCAGAAAATCATTTGGGCAGCAATCTAAGTGCATAAATTTCAAGAAGCCGTGAAGAAGATATTTATTCTTTTGACTCCTAAGAAAGAATAAAACAAAACAAAGTCTTTAGTTTTGTTTTGACTTCAGTTCAGAAGAAAACAAGAGTTTATGGTTTTCTCTTAGCAGGAGCTCTTTCTGTCTGGGAGACCTGGCCTTTAGACAGAGTGAGGTCTAGTCTATGAATCTTCCAAACAAGGAAAATCTGGGCTAGAAACTTCCAAGTTATTGGATCCAAAAATCAAATCGGCCATCAGAATTGTGAAAGGCTCATGCCATCAGACCCTAAAAGGACCAATAAAACTGTCTCTATACTTGCAAAAAAAAAGGAACTGAAAAGCCTCAGTTAGGTAAATGTTTAAAACACTGATAAAACATCATGTTTCTCTGGGATTGAGTCCCATTAACTGATAGTGTTGCAAAGCAGTTTGAAACTTTCTTGATCTTTGCGTTTTGATTTTATTTAGCTTTTTCTTTTTAGTGCAATAAATTTGTGCTCTCTTGCTAAAGGACATCTGCAGCCTTGTGTGAATATGTTTCAGTAACACTATATGAACAAACTGCAAAAAAACCTTAACAACTTCTCCTTCAACTCCTCCCACTTCCTACAGACTAAGGGGGTGGCCATGGGAACCTGCATGGGCCCGAGCTATGCCTGCCTCTTTGTAGGATACATGGAACAGTCCCTCTTTCGCAGTGACACTGGCACTATCCCCCGCCTCTTCCTCCGTTACATCGATGACAGTATCAGTGCTGCCTCGTGCTCCCATGAGGACTTTGAACAATTCATCAACTTTGCTAACACCTTTCACCCCAACTTCAAGTTCACTTGGACCATCTCTGATACCTCTCTTTCCTTCCTGGACCTCTCTGTCTCCATCTCAGGTGACCGCCTCGAAACCAACATCTATTTCAAGCCCACCAACTCCCACAGCTACCTAGAATACGATCCCCTACTCCCAATTCCTCTGTCTCCACTGCGCCTGATCCCAAGATGAAAAATTTGAGGAGTCTTATTTCCTGAAGATTCTGCTTGTAACTCATTCCCTTTCTCAGAGAAACTAGAAAAATTGAGTGCAAATTGCAAAGTTGGGATGGATTATAGGAGCAATGAAATTTGATGGGTCATACATAATCCTCCTCCTTTAAAGAATGATAAATTGCAATAGTGAAGTCTTGGTTCTCACTTGTAGAGCAGTTAGCTTAATGTCTGTCAGAGGGAAGACGTCAGAAACTATTATTCAAGATGTTAGTCTGGCAGTTCGAGCTATTCAAGGTAATTGGGCAGAGCCAATGTGATTTTTGCAAAAGGAAAATTGTCTTTATCCAACTTACTGGAGATAATTGAAGAAGTAATATGTGCTGGGATAAAAGGGAACTGATGAGTGTACTGTGTTGATATTTCCAGAAGGCATTTTATAAGGTACCAAATCAAAGGTCGTTGTGGAAGATAAGGACTTGTTGTGTAGGAAGTAACATTTGCATACATAGGGAAGAGTAATTTTCTGATGGCAAGATGTAATGAGTGTTGAGCCACAGGGCTCAATATTGGGCTGTCAAAGTTTTGCAATTTATATTAAATGACTTGGATGAAGAGACGGAAGGTACGGTTGCTAAATTTGCTGATCACAATTTGGTTTCTTACCTTTTTTGTGTCAAGACCACGTAAGAAGCTACAAGGTGCTAGGTTATGTGTGTGGGCAAATGGAATATTATATGGAAAATGTGAAATTGTCCACGTTGGCAGCAAGAGAAAAAGAAATCAAGTCTCTAAATGCAAGTTTGCAAGCCTCTGAGGTGCAGAGGGATCTGGGTGTCTTATTGCATGAATCGCAAAAGGTTAGTATGCAGGTACAGCAAGTGATTGGGAAAGTTAATATAATGTTATTGTTGTTTACAAGGGGAATTCAATACAAAGATCAGGATGTTATGATCCGGTATACGACACGTTAGACTACAACTGGAGTACTGTGCATAGTACTAGTCACAGGGTTTGGATAAGTTCATGAATAGGAAAGATTTGGAGAGATATGGGCCAAGCGCAGGCAAGTGGGACTAGTTTAGTTTGGGAACATGGTTAAGTTTAATTATTTAAGAAAGAGTGTATGTATGTGGGAAGCAGTTCAGAGAAAGTCTACCAGACCAATACTTGGAGTGGGTGGGTTATTTTATGATAAAAGAATGGGAGAGATTGGGCTTGTACCCCCCTGAGTTTAGAAGAGTGAGAGGTGACGATATTGAAATCTACAAGGTCCTGAGGGATCTTGATAGGGTACCTGTGAAAGGGTTGCTTCCTCTTGCAGGAGATACTTCAATAGGGCTCACTGTTTGAAAATAAGTGGTTGTCCTTTTAAGACTAAGATGGGCAATTTTTCTGAGAGTGGTGAGTCTTTGGAACTCACTGCCTCAAAATACAATGGAAGCAGGATCATTGAATTTTTTAAAGGCAGAGATGAGAAGCCAGAAGGGTAAAATATTATCAGGTGAGAATATATAGCAATCAGACATGATCTTATTGAACGGTGGAGTAGGCTCAAGGGGCTGAGGGACTTGCATCTGCTCCTAATTCATGTTGTGGCATAACAATTACTGTAAGTATCCTCACTAACAGTAAGAGAGAGAGAGATTGTATCCCAGCAGGATTTGTTTGAAACATATTTCAAATAGTTATTTCAATGTTGGTATTCTGGAGGTATTGTTCACAAAATTTTGTTTATAAAATATTTATAGTGGAGGAGCAGTTAAATACTTTGCTCTGGCCTTAACCCCAGGAATGGTGACATTGCAAACTTTTCACTGTACTCCTGTATCTTTGCACTTGGGTACACGTGACAACCTAATTCTAATTCAGCTGTTGAGGCCATACCTTCTAGTTTTCTATGCCTTAAAACTTTCCACATCCTTTTCTTTCGTTCTTTCGTTCTTTCGTTCTTTCTTTCTTTCTTTCTTTTGTTCTTTCTTTCTTTCGTTCTTTCTTTCTCTGTCTCTTTTACAGTCATGTCTCCTTCACTCTTCACCGCATCCCCCCCACCTCCTCTCCTCCACCCCTTCTCGCCCGGTCCCCACCTTTCTCCTCTCTCTGTCTCTCCGTCACTATCTCTGTCTCCACCTGCCCCCCCCCCCCCGCCCCGCCCCAATATCTCTCTCTTCTCTTGTACCCTCCTGTCTCGTGCTCCCTTCCTTTAGGACACACTTTAAAGCTTGTGTCATTGACTGACTAAGCTGTTGGTCACCTTCCCTATCAAATTTTGATAATCATTTCTGTGAGACACTTTGGAGTATTTTGTTATATTAGAGGTACTTTTTAAAAAACATTTTATCGTTAACTGCGTCAAAGTTGCTATAGTTTCAGTCTCACTAACCCTTACTAATTCCTAGTGCGCTCTATTTTGCAACTCATTGTCTGATACTGTTAAATTGTTGTTTTTATATTCTGAATGTCTTTGGCTTGCTCTCTGGCCTGTCATTCTTGTTTTCTATTTTTGCTAATTTTTGTTTTTCTGCCTGGGAGCTATTTTAAATAATGAGTTTCTTTGTCCTATCTTAATTGCTAATATATTATCCCTGAACTTGAAAGCAAAATTTGCAAATTGTTGCACTTCGGAATTTTGTTCCTCTACAATGGTGGTGGGACGTGCAACAAGAGATCCTCTGAAGCAGTCATTTGGTTTCAATTCAAGGTACTCTTACTTCATAATTGAGAAAGTTGCAAATTCAGTCTGTCAGGAAATGTACAATATCATAAATTGACAGCTTGATAAAGATAGGTAAAGAGCACCATTGGATGGTTTGTGTACACGATCAGCTGCAAAATTCATCAAATGCCTAGAAGAGCTGTTGAGGGCATCGAGTTGGGATTATGGTTGGCGTGGACTGGTTGAACCAAGAGTTTGGTTCTGTGCTGTATGACACTGTCATTGACTTCTGTCAGTATGAGGGTTAAATGAATGTGATCAGACTGGATAGACCCAAAAAGAACTGGAGCCCAGTACAACTTGTAATCTTGGGCCTAAACCAGATCAAGTCACACTCTATAGAATTAGTTAAATTTTAGAAGAATGACAGTGGGAGAGGCAAAAGGGGTGGTGGTTAGATGTCATGGAAAGGTCTAAAATCTAACAGGAAGGATAGTCCAGAAGCAGGGATCATAGTCTAGGGACATGGGGTAGGCCGTGAAAGGCTGAGATGAGGAGAAACATCTTCACCCAGAGATTGGGGAGCCTGTGGACTTCTGTACCACAGAACGCAGTTGAGGCCAAAACATTGAATGTTTTCAAGAAAGTGTAGATAAAAGGGTATGGGAAAAAGCGAGAATAGGGCGTTGAGTTGGATGATCAGACATGACCATGTCATTGGTGGAGCAGGCTCAAAGGGCCGAATGGCCTACTCCAACTTCTACTTTCTATGTTTCTATAATCAAGGCTAATCAAAGGGATAGCATGTGGCAGGTTATATCATATTCTGTAATCAACAGGTCTATACTCTTATAAGATATAAATAAGGGGAGAGCTCAGGTCTTTGTTCCTGAAGAGTATCCTACATGTGAGCATTATGACAAATGACCTGTAACAATCTCTTAATGTTCTAATAACCTCTGAAGTTAATTCTAATCCAGTGTCCCAAGTCCGTTATTATCCAGGACAATATTTTAAGCTCTAAGATCTGGCAACTGCAGCAATATAATTTATTATATTCCTTAGAATCTGCACTCCAGTCATTGAATTGAGACTGACACTTCAGTACAGTGCCAACAGTATTGAACTGTTAAAGGAATCATCATATAGATGAGATGTCTAATCGAAGCCCTCCCAAGCTATTGAGATTGAGAAGGATTCAATGGCACTCTTCAAAGAGAAGTTGAGGGAGTTCTGATAGTGTGCTGGTCTGCCTTTATCCTTCAGCCAAGCCGGACAGTGAATAATTAAAAGACTGTGCAGCTAATCAGCCATTTATGGGACTTTGCTGTGTGAATGTTACTTTCAGTGCACAGGCACACTGGATATACTTCAGAAATATGTTGTTGGCAGTGAAATGTTTTGAATATGTGAAAAGGTGCAACATCTTTGCGTTAAAGTTTGGGCAGCATGGCGGATCAGTGGTTAGCACTGTTGCCTCACAGCGCCAGGGACCTGGGTTCGATTCCACCGTCAGGCAACTGTTTGTATGGAGTTTGCACACTCTTCTCGTGAATGCATGGGTTTCAGCTCCGGTTCCCTCCCACAGTCCAAAGATGTTCAGGTTAGGTGGATTGGCCATGCTAAATTGCCCGTAGTGTCCAGAGGTGTGTAACTCAGGTGGATTAGACATGGGAAATGCAGAGTCACAGGAAAAGGGTTAGGGGCTGGGTTTGGGTGGGATGCTGTTCGGAGGGGTAGTGTGGGCTTGTTGGGCCAAATGGCCTGTTTACGCAATGTAGGGATTCAAGGATTCTTTCATTTTTTGCTTAACAAAATTGCACAAACAACTGCATTTATAAAGCACCTTAAATGTTGCACCGCGTTCTAATGTGCTGACATAGGATGCACAGTCCATCGGCTTAATTGGAATTTTGCTGATTGTTTTAAAGTGTTAATCTCCCTTATTTACAGTGCTGATTGATCCCTCACAGGAGAACATAAATCCATTATTATGCTGTTTAGCTTGCATTTTGTTTTTTGTTCTTGGAGCCTGACTGTTCTAGGTACCTTCCTTGGCCAAACAAGTAATCTTGAGTCAACTGCAGAAGTTGCTGGTTTTTCTCAATGCTGAAGCCAAGCAGCAGCGATGAGTTCTTGGTATTTGTTTATTTTCTAAGACTCTGTCCCTTTTTAAGTATCTCCCCAGGATAGCATGGTTGAGATTCAGTCCAGTCATTGTTTCATTTAGTGTTTAATCTAGTTAATATCTGACTGACGAAGGAGGTAGCAGAAACCGGTTAATCTTCAACAAAGTATTTACAATAGTATTACTTACAGTATTTGTTAACAATATCTAGTGCAGCATAAGTGCAGACCAAGGGGGAAACTAGTATTTTTTTGTAAACTTACTACAATGCACCTCTGTGATCATCACACTCTCTGAAGTAGGATGAGGGATAATTATTAGTTAGCACCCTGAGGGGCACACTGTCCTCCTTTCCTTCAAAATGGAGACCTCTGCCCACTAGAGGGGGCAGATGGAACCTCAGGTGAATGTCTCATCTGGAAGACAGTTCCACTGACTTTCCAGCACTCCCTCCATGTTACGTTGACAGTGTCAGCCTAGATTGTACATTCAAATTGCCTTCTGAGTCAGAGTTGAGAAAGCTACCCTCTGAGATATGGCATTGGCAAAGATCTGAGCGGGCTCTCTCTCTGACCCATCCTCTCTGAAATCTGACAGGACTGAACCAGCAAGGTTATCCACTCACTGAAATTAGCAATGGCAAGGACAGAAATCACTTAATAGCAGTGATTGTGTGTTCTTTATACTGTGTTATTTCCACTTCTTGTTGAGTACAATGTAGCTATTACATCACTGTGCCTATTACTTGGCAAAGATTCTAATGAAAAGATAAAATAAAGAACTTTGTAAGTTAGTTCAGAGATGGTTGTTTCAACATCAACAGGTTGCAGTGATTGAAACTGCACACGCACATAGGAGCACTTCTTAAAGAGTTGAAATTGAATACATTGTCACATCACATGAAACAATGTGTACCTGGAGCAGGGAGAATTAAAAATAACAAACCATCTCCATAATAATTTTCTTGTGTTTTCCTGCCAGGAACCAATTGTAGAACCTCTACAGTGTGGAAGCAGGCCATTCAGCCCATCGAGTCCACACCGACCCTCCGAAAAACATCCCACCCAGACCCTGTAACCCTGCATTTCTCATGGTTAACCCACTTCAGCCTGCGCCTCCCTGGATGCTATGGACAATTTAACATGGCCAGTTCACACTAACCTGCACATGTTTGGACTGTGGGAGGAAACCAAAGCACCCGTAGGGAACCCACATAGACACGGTGAGAATGTCTGTGTGGAGTTTGCACAGTCGCCCAAGGACGGAATCAAACCCGGTCCCTGGCACTGTGAGGCAGCAGTGCTAGCCACTGAGCCACCATGCCACCCACAAAATATAAGTAAAGATTACCAAGGCAACATTAGTAAAGATTAACATTGAATAAACAAAACGCACAATTCCAACACTCAAAATTAAACAGGGTAGCTCTGGGTTCGTGACCTGTTTCTGTACCGTGCATGCTGTGTCATTGCCTTGAATGTATTGCAGCGTAGTGGTGCATTAAAAATACAAGTTGTTTGTGTAATTCTATTTAAATGAAAGTCCAAAGATTTATGTTAGACCTTTCTACGTGTTTGAAGTACTTTTATTGCCAGTAATGTATTTTTCAAGTATAAACAGTGTCTTTATGCAATCGAGTATTGTATGTAATATTAGAAGGTCAGAAGTGGACATGTTTGCCGATGATTGCATAATGTTCAGCACCATTTGCGACTCCTCAGGTACTGAAGCAATCCATGTTCAAATGCAACAAGATCTAACAATATCCAGGCTTGGGCTGAAAAGCAGCAAGTAATGTTTGTACCACATGCCAGGTAATTTGACTCACGCCAGATAATGACCATCTCCAATAAGAGACAATCTTACCATCTCTTCTTGTGAATATGTTCAGTGATGGTCCACCACCAAGAAAAAAACTTATCAAGGTCTATCAAGGCAGGTCTCACTGTGGATCTGACTTGTCCAGCATAACCATGAGCACAGATCATTGCAAAGGTCAAGGAAAGTGCATTTGTAATGCAGCTCAACAGTTTGAGTATCAACTTTGTAAATCCTCCAACACTTTAATGATTGTTAGACAGATTGGGAGAGATTACTGATTGGTCATGTGATGGAAAGCGTGTCAGAGCCTCAACCATCACTACCCATAGCTCCAAACTACTGTTGACCTGGTAAAGAGCCTGTTATCACAGCATCTTAGACTGTGAACCATAGCACATCAACTGTATGTCCATATTTATAATGAAAATTGCTCATGGAGGTACATTAAAATGTAGTTACATACTCTCCTCACTGCAGATGTTGCACAGGGAGGAGGGTCAAAATGCAACAGGCCAGGTTTATAGTTCCCAATATAAATGGGACCTTGAATTTATGAAGGAAATACACTCAATTCTTCTGTTGTATGACGGGTAGTGGGGATTGAATATTGGCCATGCGGCCAGTTGGAGATCCTTATGTATGCCAGTTGGTCTGCCCTCGCATTGACTTCAGTCATTGCTGCAGACAGAGCCCTTGACGGTCCAGGCATAAGGAGAAGAGATTAGGGACAGTGTAGGGATTGAATTACATTTTGCATTCCTTGATCCACTTCTCTTTCCTGCCTTCTTGACCTGAAGACCCCTCTTTGTGACCCCATGGGTACAATGGATTTAAATTACCCCTCCTCCCTCTTGCACCCCTACACTGCCATAAACCAGCAACTTCTTAAACTCTTAAACCTTCAGCCACATCATCTTCAGGAATTTGCCACATAGTCTCCTCTCTAACCTCCACCCCTTTCAAATTCAGCTACTCCAGGACTTTAGTTCCTATGTATAACCCCCACGCATCCATGATCATTGTCTCCACTCAGCCCCGGTGGTTGCTCTGATAAATTCTCATGACCACATTGCATGGCTTACCTCTGTTTCAGAAATCATTTTTGGCGATATGACACCGCTCCATTTCTCTCTTTTTAATTGCTCCCTTTAACAACTGTCACTGTGTTATTGGACTGATGTTGTGCTTTGCCCTTTTAAACTCTCACGCAATTACTTTGGCTCACTAATTTAGTCCCTGGGAAATATTTTTCCAAACTTATGTCTCACCACAACTTTGGTCTTCCCTTCTAAAATCCCTTGTGTGGGAGAAGAGCACATAAGCCATTGTTAATTATTTTGTGTTGTGCGTTTTGTCTTTGCCAACAATGGTTGAGAGCTAGAAACATTGTCAGCAGTTCATTACCCTTCCTGTGTCTGTCTGTGTGACTCATGCTGTCTGTCTGTCTTGTCTGTTCCCCTCACCCCGCACAATCTTTTACATCTTTCTTATGTGCATGGGTCCTGAAGAATGCTTTCTTTATTCTTTTGTGGTTAAAACATTTGTTTCCTTTTGGACATTGCCTTAGCCCAGTATGAATGACCAGTGCTGGATGAAGTGAAGCTCTTCTACGGCTAAACAGCACTTTCTGATTTACCATTCCTTTCTGGGCTTCAAAATGTAAAATGTAAATTCCCATATCCTTTGTCTGTGATCAGTTTTCTACTTTCCTCCTACTTTCTCCCCGCTTTCTTCGATCTTATTTTCGTGTCCTGCTTTCTGTAGAGCTTCCTGAGCTTAGCTATGACTTCCAGAATCATCAGTTGCCTTCTATTGTGGGATCCTCATCAGCAAACATCATTTAATTCCAAACTAAATATATGAAGAAAACCAGATGTAAGTGAGACGGCACTTCACCTTTTGTCTTCAACATTGCTCGTAACTGTGAGAAAAGAGTGAACAGGACTTGGCACTACAATGGCTGATATGCTTTGTGGGAAGATAAAACTATATCTGGGGTGTGGTTCCCTTAAGAACGATGATCTGATTTTAAACCAAAACTGCAAGGTTCTAGCAAATGATTGTGGTAGTCTGGGAGGTGAACAATTATGGGAGAAATCAACAAGCTAACCACAAGTGAGAGTATGTTTCTTGTGGTTATCCTTTGTGCAAGGAGTCTAGTTCAAGAGTCTAGAACAACCTGGAATGAAGGAACTGTGTCTTTCATAGAATTCAGTTGAAATTCTGGTCGTTTGCAAAAACAGTTAAAACTAATTGAAAGATTCAATTGACTTCGTGGTATAGCCAAGCTGAAGAGAGACCAAAAGAGTGTTTTAGACACAAAACCTCATAGTAATATACTATTAGAACCAGAAGAGTTCTGACTAATATTGAATAGAGACAAGCTAATATTGAATAGGGTGTCTGCAACTTAAGGACATTTTGAATAGATTTTAAAGGGCAGTTTGCCAGAAGTAAACAAAAACAGAAGAAACCTCAGCTCATAAATGGCTCACTGACATTGTACCCAGAACAAGAGGTTAATCTTGCAAATTTTTGAGAAGTAATCTGCTTGAGGATTAGGGGATGTAAACATGACGCGTATAGAAAGAAAACGGAGTTAAGGCATGCAATTTAAAGCGTAAGTAATTGTCAGTAGTCTGATGGTAATACAGAATTTTTTGTTAATACATAAGCAGTTGTATTTACTCTATTATTATCTTTTAATGTTGTGATAATTTAAGCCAGAGTGTAATTATTCTTGTTCTTTGAATTTTTTGTGTAGTAAAAGTTAAACTTTGTGGCTGCGTTCTTTTAGTGAATACCTATGTTTCTGAATTCTAATAAGATCATATGAAGCACCATATGTGAAATCTTCCCATAGTTCAATAGCTGCAGGCTCACAGATATAGAATGGCCACTGTAACCAGCCAGCAGGAACTTTGTGCTATTAAGTAACGGAACAAAGAACTAATTCCACAGTTTGAAGTAACGGGGGGAGATGTAAGCAAGGCAGAAGGAGACTTTTATCTGAGAAGCTCAAAGTTCGCCAAGTTTAATCCCGAGGTTGAAGAACAGAGACTGTATTAAGAACGTTCCAGAGCTTTTCCGCTAACTGGCTGCTACATTGTACTTGAGCCAGTAAACACAGACAGGGCCGTTCATTGCTCGATGTCAGTTCTTCTGGTGTTATTTACGTCTCTGTTGTGCATTAGATGACTGCAGGCTCTATCCATTGGCCCCGATTTCTCTCAGTTCCTGAAGCCTTTTGAAAAGAGCCTCTGAGAGCCTACCTCTTACTCACCAGTTGGTGGAAGGATGTGTCACTGCTGAAGTACAAGTGGGCTCTGGGATGAACTCTGAGGGATGGGTAATGATACGCTTTAGCTCGTAGCCGGAGGGATGCACAGTGTAGCACTTAGTTGTGTCCATGCAACAAAGTCATGTTTCCTGCACAGGAAGAAAGAAATACATTTGTATAATGCCTTTCATGTCACCAGGATGTCTCCAAACGCTTTGCAGCCCATGAAGCCCTGTTATAGTTACTGTTGTGATGTAGAAAACATAGCTGCAATGTGATAATGGCCAGGTAATCTGTTTCTAATGATGTTGGCTGTTAAATATTGACCATGACGTTGGAGGGAGCTTACTAGTCTTTTTTTTGAAAGGTGTTGTGGAATCTTCTACATTCACTTGAGAGAGGGGTTGAGGCGAACAAAATGGATTCTGCAGAAACTCTGGAGCGAAGCCTTCGAAGAAATCATAACAGACTCGAAACATTAACTCTGTTTCTTTCTTCACAGATGCTGTTGGACCTGCTGAGCTTCTCCAGAAATCTGTGTGTATCAAATACTGCAAATGCTAGAAATCTAAGAAGATGACCTTAGTTTTATCGCCCTCCTGAAAAATGGCACCTCCAGAGGTACAGCTCCCCTCAGTATAGAAATGTTAGCCCACACAGAGCTGAAGTTTTAGGAGTGACCCTTGAGTCTTGAACACAAAGGAGAGTTGCTAGCGCTGAACTGTGTATACACAGCTACGGTTTTTTGGGAAAGAATTAAAGTTGAACCTGCGCCATCTTCAGACTATCTCCAATCAATGTTCTATATAACAGTGAATCTGTGCAGGAGCCATGTTGCTGTTTTACCTTGTGGCTAAGTTCCTTAAAAGCGTGTAATGGAACTCTTGGTTTCATTCAAACTTGGAGGTTATTTCGAAAAAGTTATAACGATTGGGAAACTTTCACTTATTGTGCAGAAATTAGTTGCCTAAAATAACAGATGTTTGATAGAAACAATTTCCTCTGGTAGAGAAATCAGAGTAGCAGATCCTTAGGTTTGCCAACCCTTGAGGACTGGCCTGGATTGTCCAGGAACTGGAGATCGATTTCTAGGACACAGTGTGTACAGCCCTGAAGAAAAACCGTAGTGATTTAAAAAAAAAGATTTGTTGTCATTTTGAACATTTCTCTTTACTAGGCATAAAAAAAATTAAAAGTCAGCGGAAAGAAGGCTATTTGATGATATTTAAGCATCACGAATTGGGTTGTCAGTTTGCCTTTCTGATTGGCTTAGGAAGGCAGTGTATCATAAAGATGGTTTGGCAGGAGTTGCAAGCCATTGGAGTAGCCTTCAGAAATGCACAGTTGGTGACACTGTAGCAATATTAAAATTAGAGCCAGAATAGTTAGGAGTAAAGCCAACCAGCACTTCCTGTCACAAAGGTTAGTTGGAAATGTGGTAAATTACCATCCTTCTATGCACCTCCTGGTGCAAAATTTAAATTTTCAAGACTGCAACCAATAAATTTCTGTGAGATAAGGATACAAAGGGCATTGGAAAGGATGGTTGCTATGAGTACAGGGCGGCATGGTGGGTCAGTGGTTAGCACTGCTGCCTCACAAGCGCCAGAGACCCTCGGGCGACTGTCTGTGTGGAGTTTGCACGTTCTCCCAGTGTCTGCGTGGGTTTCCTGTGGGTGCTCCGGTTTCCTCCCATAGTCCAAAGATGTGCAGGCTAGGTGGATTGGCCATGCTAAATTGCCCCATAGTGTTCAGGGATGTGTAGATTAGATTGGTCATAGGGGGATGGGTCTGGGTGGGATGCTTTGAGGGTCAGTGTGGACTTGTTGGGCTGAAGGTCCTCTTTCTACACTGTAGGGATTCTATGATATGATTCTATGATATAGAACTATGATGTACAGTCCCTACCTCTGCCCAAGAAGTTCTGGGTTCAATACCAACTCCTGGACACGATGGCCATAGTGGGTATGTCAGAATGAGGCCAAACATTTATTAACCTGCAAATTCATCCATGGCAAGCTGTAAGAGTGGGACACCCTCCTGGTCAGTCAAAAGTTGCAGAAGGCAAAGGAAAACCATAGAGCATAGATCATAGAACATTACAGCGTAGTACAGGCCCTTCGGCCCTTGATGTTGCGCCAACCTGTGAAACCGATCTGAAGCCCATCTAACCTACAGTATTCCCTTATCATCCATATGTTTATCCAATGACCATTTAGATGCCCTTAAAGTTGGCGAGTCTGCTACTGTTGCAGGCAGGGCATTCCACACCTTTACTACTCTCTGAGTAAAGAACCTACCTCTGACATCTGTCCTATATCCTATATCAGGCACAGTCTTCTCTTTTCCCCCTCCCCCTACATACTCTGTGACGGCCTGAGGGGACAGAAAGAGAGAGAAAGAGGTACAAAGGGAAATGGCATTGAAGGGACAAATTGGCAACGATTTGACAGAACAGACTTGAGAGGCCAAATGGTCTACTGTTGCTCCTATGAACATTGCACTCCCCTATTGACTGAGAAGCTCCCCCCTGCCCCCCCTCACTACCAATCCTCTGATACCTCACTTTACTGGAATAGAACCTTGTAGATTGGGTAAGCTCATCCCAGTTGGGGTATCATCTGAGTAGTTACAATTACCAAGAAACAAGGAAGATAGAAAAAAGAATTTCACTCAGAGTTCCTAATCCTCATGATTTTTGAGCAGTGTTACTGTGAAGTATGTATATGTGAAGAGAGAGAGAGAGAGAGAGACAGACAGGGGGTGATTTCTATAAAATTGATTGTTGAATTGATGTCATGGCCCTTAGTTTGAATTGAGGCACTTCAACATCTATTGAAGCTGAGATGGCTTTCCCTCCAAGAATATCCTTTTGCTTTGGAATTGTAGGGAAGAAGTCTTGTACTGTTGCAGCTTTTCATCAGGACAGAGGCAAGAATGCCAAATTCCAAAAGGAGCAATATTATGCTGCATGAGTGCTGATTGGTCGGTAACTTGACTCTGGTCAAGGTGTTCGTATGGATAACGCATCAGGAAACTACTGTTCTTGTGCTTTTGTTTAAATCTAGGAAAGGCACAATGCCCAGGCATGCACCTGTTAGCTGCAGAGGACAATCCCTGTGTGTGAAGATACATAGCTTCCAACATGTATGTGTGAGTCACATTGCCATTTCAGCCGATAATCTTAAATTGCTTTTTCTGCACTGGTGAGCAAGAGAAGAGGGACCAGCACCGTGTTCCTGCTCTGCCCACCTTCACCTCTCAGCAGAACCTACATGGAGGCAAGAGGATGTGCAACAGGAGGCTGCTGAATGCACAAAGACACCAAGCAGGGTGTGCACTCGGGGATATAGATGGTGAAGGCGGTTTACCCAGGCTCAGGCCTGAAAGGAAGGGTGGTGGGCTGTGTGGTCTGCTCAGGAACACAACAAAGTCGAGGCACTTTGTGAGTATCCGCGGTTGTGTTCTGAGCACCTCAGCTGTTGAGGTTTAATTTCAAAGCAAAGGCACGTTCGTCAGAGTATTTCACACCCGACTCTTCGAACTCTGTTATCTGGCTGGAGAGGTTTTTATTTGTTTCCTCCAATACCTCATTGAGGACCAGCAATTGAGTTTGGAAAATTGGCAGTTAACAGGCACAGCCTGTCATGAAGAAGTTACGTCAGCAGCTGAAACAGAATATCACTTCAGTCCTGAATGCTGATTTAGAGCCAACTATGAAATTTGACATTTAGTACCAGCCAAACGCACAGCGAGAACGAGTAATCTGGAGTATATACTTCCCCTTCCTTCCCTTAATTGGCTTCTAATAAAATGCCAATGCAAATTGTGACTCTGGTGTTGGACAATGTACGCCACAAGCAAATTTGTTTATCCGTTTCTTGCCACATTCCTTATCCGTACGTGGAGACAAGCCATCCCTAACTGAGCAGGCAATCTGCATGCAGGCTGTCGTCAACAGGACTCTGTTGAATTGGCTAACTATTAGAAAGATGCTTTTCTGTTTGATTTCCCTACCCGAGCATTGGAAATCTGGGCACCTTGTAGATTCTGTCACCTGCTGTGACAGCGGGTGCGTGGGCGCACACCATTGCCTCCTAGTTCAAAATATTGTGTGTTAGAAAAATGCAGCAGGTCTGGCAGCAGCTATAGTGAGAAAAGAGTTAACCATTTCATGTCTAGTGACTCTTCTTGTGTCAGATGTCCAGCATCTGCAGTTCTGTGTGTTTGTTGTTGTTCTCTCCGGAAGGTAACCTCCCTGGGATGGACTGGGCATATCACCATTCCTTTGTGGTCACTGAGTTCTGAGAGCTGCCTATCCAGCAGGGAACATAACCCCATACAGACTGCAGCAGTTCAGAAAGAGCCAGCTGGGGCTCTGGAAGCCAGCTGGGAACAGGCAGTAAATTCTGGCCTTGCCAGTACTGTCCTCATCCCAAGAATGGAAAGCAAAACACCCAGGATCTAAAACTTGAGGCATGCATGGTTACTTTAGCAGATCCACATTGAGAAGACCATAAAACATTCTGAGGAAGGATCATCAGACCCAAAAGGTTGACTCTGATTTTTTTTTTCTTCACAGATGCTGCCAGACCTGCTGAGGTTTTCCAGCAACTTCTGTTTTTGTTTATAAACCGTAAGAGCAGGAGTAGGCCATTCAGCCCATCAAGTCTGCTGTATCTTTTGTTAAGATTGATATGATCATCCTTGACTCCACTTTTCTGCCTTTTCCCTTCCTCATTAGGAATCTTCTTGATGGAATCAACAGGTTGTGCTCTCTGTCTTTGTATCCTCCTTCACCCCAATGAACCTCCCTGCTCCCGCAGTTCTGGCCTGTTGTGCATCACTGATTTTCTTTGATGGACTGTTGGTGGCCAGACCCTTCAGCTGCAAAAGCTTAAGTTCTAGAACCCTCCTTCAAACTCTCCACCTCTCTCACTGCACTTTCTAGACAGTCATCCTCCAATCATTGCACTTTGTATCAGAAGCGACGTTTTATTGTAAATGGGATTGGAATAGTTAGGAGTTTGCTTTTGACCAGCGCTGACCTAATTAGCCAAAAGGCCTTTTTGTGTGCTGTAGACCTCTATGGCTACGACTGTGACCTCCTTCTGGTCAAGCCTGCCATAACATATCCTTGCATGTCTCAGCGTTAAGATTATAAATGTTTCTGCAAAGCACACTGAGTGTTCTGCCATGTTAAAAATACTATATGAATGTAAGTTTTTTTTTTCTGAAAGTTTATTTATTCACTCTTTTCAATCTTGACATTTAGCTCAGCTTTGTCTTGGCTGAGAGTAAGCAGGACCAGGGACCAGGTCAGTCTCATAACCACAGTATGATACTGCTTCCAAAAAAGAGCCATTCCACACAAACTGTTAGTAATTAGGGACCGTAGAAAGGTAAAGATGCTATTAATCTCAAGCAGCCTAACCAGAACTGGAACACTGAGCATCTTGAGATGTGATGAAAATTGTATTTGGTAGTGGTGAAATGTGGTGAAAACATAAAAGCTGAACACTTTCTCCTGTAACAGAGTAGCCAAGACCAAAGCCCAGTATGTGGCAAAAGTTTGGTGTGCAACCACCTCTTAAGTAGGTCATTTATGAAGTAATTCTTACAATTCCATGTGCAGTGGCTGGTTGGTCCTGTACACGTTGCACAATTTGCTGCTGAAAGTTGTTGTTGGCCACCTCATCGAAGGGGAAACTGATGCTGAAAAAGCTCTTTGTAATCAGTGCTGCTGTAGCTGGAGTCATAAACTGAGGTGAGTGGCTTCATCAGGTCTGGAACAGTTTGCTTCTGCCAGATTCATGCCACGTATTGGTTTTGTTGAAGAAGTCAGTGGGGGAAGGGGAGGACAAGCATGACTGCTGCAGGCAACTGCAGAATTTTGTTTTTAAATGGCAACGCTACTTGATACACAAACTGGCATATACACAAAGCAGAAGCCCTTGGCAAATCTGAAACTTCAGCCCCACTTCAATTTACATTTGTGTATGGAGCTCCTTCTTCAGAAAAACATGACCTGCGCAATGTGGAAGAGTCTTGGGTATGGGGTGGGAGAATTCAGGGAGCAATATGTCACCCAAACTTCCTCCTGGTTGGCAACAAAAGAAATTGATAGGGAAAGAAAAAGTTTTGCAAGCTGTACAAAAAGCTGCTTTGTTCAGCAGAATCCATTAACTTGTGCAGATAGATAGGTTTCTTTGAATCGTTTTGGGTCCGTTATAAAATTATTTTCTCTTCTGATGTCGTTTAGTTTAAAGGTGCACGTTAGCATCACTTTATGAATGTGTTTTGAATCAGCAATGATATATTGGTGACAGACACCCGACTCCAGAAAGATTACAAGCTCAAAGCATGCTGCTTCAGTAACACGCAAAGCAAATTAACTGGTTGGTTGTCCCTTTGTTGTTTGTGAGTAAATTATCAGCCCCATTTTCTGCACCGCATATTGCAATACTTCAGAAGCACTTTGGTGCATCTTGAGGTTGGTTAGGGCACTATATAAATTCAATCTATTTGTTTCTTATAGTCAATCACCACACAGATAGTTTTGCCGTTAAAAGGTTGTTACTTGACAAAGAATCGGTTCGGGCAAGTTCAGCAGTTACGAAGAAACGCAAATGGCATATCAGCTTTTATTTCAAAGGAAATGGAGTATATCAACAAGGAGGTCTTAACAAAATGATGCAATGCACTAGTTAGGCCTCATCTGGAGCACTTTGAACAGTTTTGGTCCCCTTATCCAAGGTGTACTGACTTTGAAGGCAGTCCGGTGAAGATTCATTAGGTTGGTCCTGGGTGTGGAAGGATCTTTCTTATAAGGAGAGGTTCGGGAGGTTGTGACTCCACTCAGTAGAGTTGAGAAGAATGCAAGGCAACCTTATTGATACATAGACGATTCTTACGGGTATCTTCCCCTTGCGGGTGAGTCTAGGATCAGAGGGCATCATCTCAGAATAAGGGGTCACCTGTTTAAGACAGAGATGAGGAAGTTGTTCTCTGAGGGCTGTGAATCTGTAGAATTCTTTACCACCCAGGGCTGTGGATGCTGTGTCATTAAGTATATTCAAGACCAAGATAGATTTTTAATCAGTATGGGGAAAAGACTGGAAAATGGAGTTTGGGATTATCAGATCAATCACGATCTCATTGAATGCTAGTGCAGACTTAATGGGCCACATGGCCTACTTCAGCTCCAATGTCTTATACTGTTACGGACAATGTTGATGTTAATGTCTGAATGGTTCTGCTTCTTTGTGAGCTGGCCTAATGGAGGAGATAACCAGCTTCTAAAATTTCCTGGTGTAATTTCAAGCTAGCTGTTTACAGTCACCCTATGAATTTCCAATTAGGATCTTTTATCTCCAGTAGAGTTATATTATGCAGACTGCTTCCAGAGTTGTTCTCACAATAAATTGCTGATCCAAACTGTTTGACTGTGTAGCCAGTGAAGGGGAATAAGACGAGGCAGACCAAGATGAGGAGAAGGGATCACAGAATCCCTACACTGTGGAAGCAGGCCATTTGACCTGTCAAGTCCACACTGACTCTCTGAAGAGCATCCCACATAGACCCACCTGATTGCTTTAACCCTGCATTTCCCATGGCTAATCTACCTAGCCTATACAACCTTGGACACTATGAGCAATTTGGCATGAGCAGTCCACCTAACCTGTACATCTTTGGGCTGTGGGAGGAAACTGGAGCACCTGGAGGAAACCCACACAGACACAGGGAGAATGTGTAAATTCCGCACAGACAGTCGCCTGAGGCAGGAATCAAACCCAGGTCCCTGGCGCTGTGAGGCAGCAGCATTAACCACTAAGCCACCATACCGCGCTGGAAGCTAATTTTCAGTTTCTGCTCCTGAATATCCCTTTACAGCTTTTCTGCTGAACTCTCTTTACCATCCCAGAAAAATCCCCTTTCATGCTCCTCAATTGTCTGGCCACTAATCACTAGCATTTATAGATATTTTCAATCAACAGGTTCAGATGTATTATGACACAGCTGTGAGATAGGTAAGGTTTGAACCCAGGCCTTTTAGCTCAGAGACAAGATGCTAACAGTGTGCCACAGGAGCCCATCAGTTGCATTTATATAGTGTCTTTCACCACCTCCAGATGCCCAAAGGCACTTTACAGCCACTTCTGTAGTGTTGCATGAGTTACTATTCAATCCCCTGCTGAGAAACAGCAAACAGTTGAGGGTGGTGTTGGGTTCTCAGCAGCATGCTCATTGAAGCCATTTTCAGGATATTTGATCCAAATGAATCAATTTAGCTTGGACAGAGTTGCCAGCTACTGTTTTGGATATGTTTATCAGATCAGTTAAACTGTGCAATGGCGCAGAGGTCCTTTGCCAATTGCAGTCAGGAGCAGAGCAATCAACATTTGTTGGCAAAATCCTCCCCTTTTATTTAAATGTCTGACTTTCCGAGCTATAAAAGCCAAGATGGTCTGATTCCCAGAGAGTAGGAGGAATTTTCTCAGAGCTGTCATCACTCCATCTGAAACAGATGGATCAGAGTCCTGACCATGCTACTGTTGTTGAAGTAGGAGCTCTTGGAAGCATTTCTTCCACGAGATGGGATTTGGGACAATTTTGACCTTTTTCTGGTGGAGCAAGTCAGTCATTTTAAGAATTTACCAACAAGTGTTGACCCCTCTTTAGAAAATGCAGTAGCCAGTTTGTGGACAGCAAACAACAATAAGATGACCAGATCTATGGTTATAAAAAGGTTAGTTGAGGGACAGATATTAGCCTGGACACTGAGGAGAAACCATTTCTGAAGAAGCGTCTCGACCCAAAACATCAGCTTACCTGCTCCTCTGCTGCCTGGCCTGCTGTGTTCATGCAGCTCCACACCTTGTTATCTCAGATTCTCCAGCATCGGCAGTTCCTACTATCTCTTTAACTGAGGAGAAACCCCCTGCTTTACTTCCAAATAATGCAGAAGGAGCTTTTCAGACCATATTTGAGGGCAGATGAGGCCTTAGTGTAATGCCCAATCAGAAAGATGGCACCTTCACCTGTGCAGCACTATCCTGGACATCAGCCTAGATTATGTAGCCAAGTCATTGTTTGCCGTTTGAGCCAATATCCTAGAATTGAAGACAAGAATGGTACCTGCTGAGTCACAATTTGTATTGCATCCCTCCCCTCCCTCCCCTCTCTCCCTCCCCTCTCTCCCTCCCCTCCCCTCCCTCCCCCCCTCCCTCCCCTCTCTAAGATCACCAGAAATTAACCTTAGTTCTAGTAGTTAGTTTCCATAATTTGACAGGCAATGGCATTTAGATGATTTATAATGCTTTAACAATATATTATGACAACACACTTGGAATGTGGCATATGTGGTTAAGTGGTGCACTAAAAGCTTTCCTCTTACTGTGGGAGTTGAACCATTTTGGTCTTTATGGCTGAGCAAGTCAGACATTCAAAAAGTAGTGAATTTGTCAAAAAATTGTTGACTGCTGTCCTCCAGACTGCTACTGGCAAAGAACCTTTGTGCCACTGCACAGTTTAATTTAAAGTGACAATTGAATCCAAAAGCAATGCAGGTTGGTAATTCTGTCCAAGCTAAATTCGTTCACCTGAAGCCTATATTCTGTGAGCGGCTTTGCTGAACTTACTACTGAGAGCTCAACCCATCTTCGAGTGTTATCCCTTTACTAGCATGGGGATTGAATCCAAATCAGCCACCGTTTCACTCAACAGTCTGAATCTGTTACCAGCCTTGGCCATGTCTTGTGCTAGCCTAAATCTTGCAGAAAATTGGATCCCATTTAAGAGTTGCCTCATAACTATGTCTATTGATCGCAATTTGTACTGAATCAAGTAGAACTGTCTGTCATTGGTTTCAGCCGTGACACAATTGGTAGAACTCTTGCCTCTGAATCAGAATGCTATGGGTTCAAGTCTGACTCCAACAACAATAGCGGAAAAAGGTGGCTGACACTCCAGTGCAGTACAGTGGGTGTACTACACTGTTGAAAGTGCCTTTTTTTTAAGAAACCAAGCCCTGACTGCCTGTTCGGGCAGACATTAAAGATCTCTTGCAACTATTTTGAACAAGAGCGCAGAGATGCTGATCTATATGTAGCCCTTAACTAACAAATTGTTTAACATTATCACAAAGCTATTTGAGGTCTTTGCTTTTCACAAAATTGGTGGTCATGTTCTTGCATTGTAGGTGATTAAACCTCAAAAGAAGTCAGTACGGTGTTTTGGGGAAGTCTGACATCATTAATAGCACTGTAGAAATGTAAGATTTTATTTCTTGCTGCCATTGTCACCTGAGGAATGCTGCAACCAAAATAGCATCATTTCTGTTTTCCTTTGATTTGTGCATGGGATGTTGATGTTACGGGCCAGGCCAACTTTTATTACCCTTCCCTAATTGCCTGTAGCACATAAGCCCACCCATGAGAAAGCTGTCTGTTATTTCTATCGAAGATTCAAAATTGGATTCTCTCACAGAAGTGAGGCGATGCATTGAATGAAAAACAGGAAGGCTGGCATGCATGGATATTGCTAAATGATACTTGGAAGTGGAACTGTGCTCACTGCAGATGGATGGTGTGCTGCGATCCGGCGTCTTGGACAGTTTGGATATTGCAGAAAACATTGAAACATTTCTAGAATTGGGGGGAATTCAGTGAGTTGCAAGCCATGTTAGGCAAGAATCACCCAGTTAATTAACCTAAATATGATGGATGCAGATGATGAAAACAAGTATAGATCTTGACTTTCTACACATTAAGCAGTAATGTTAATTTTATATTTTTTAATCAATTGTTCATGGATATTATTAGACACCTCTGGAGCAGATGGCACATGGATGAAGGCTTCCTGGCTCAGAGATAGAGGGACTACTGTCATGCCACAAGCCCCAGCCCTCATTTTACTTCTGTTGTTAATGTCTAGAAATGCTCTTACATGTGGTATCACCTGTTATATTTCATCTATTAACTACGACTGTTAAATCACCCATGTTTCCAATTGTTCAAATTACCCATTGATGGCCAGAGCCCTCTCTTTAAATATTTTGTAATCAACCTATTCAGAAATGTTATGACACACCTGGGAAATAGGTGGGACTTGTACTTGGGCCTCCTGGCTCAAAAGTAGGGATATGGCTGCGCTACAAGATCCAAGTCCTTGTCTTGTCAAGCTTTTGTTTTGTTTTGACAGCTGCCTGGCAGCTTCATTGATTCATTTAAATTCACTGCTTCCTGTTATGGTAGTGCTGATAAAGCCTGAGTACCTTGGGTACAATGCTGTCACAATTCTCCTTCCTCTGCTAGTGTAGGGGCTTTCTAGTTGTTTGTGGTAAATGTTGAACCATAAGCAACCAGAAGAGGTTGGGTGAAAGGATAATGTTTATTACACCTTGGTGACTATATCATAGGTTACATTTGTGTTGATAACCAACATTCCCTGTCAATTTTTTTTAGCCTCTGTGTGGACCTCAGAGGTAGCAGATTCTAGAAACAGTAGCCATTTTTTGTCATGGTATTGAATTCTCTTTCAGAAGTGGGGAGATGGGTTGAATGTAGAATAGGAAGCTTGGCGTGTGTGCATGTAATGAAATGATACTTGGAGGAGGAACTCAAGGTGCAGAGGTTCCCAGCAACGAAGAGGAAAGCGTTGATGGTAACATGAGCAGAAGACATCATGGTCTCCACCTGCCACTGCCCAAACAATCCCCTGTGCTCCACCTACTGGCTATGTTATGTATCAGGCTGGATAGAGCTTCAGTTTACTGAAGGTTAACCCTTTCATATCCATTATCTTACACAGTACTTTCCTTGATAGAATATTGTTTTGAACAAATCTAATGTTTTCTTTTTGTTTCTGTCCTGCTTTAGGTGCACGCCCAAGAATAGTGTCTCAATACAGCACGGAGAACATGAATGTGGCCAAGTTTTCTCCTGAGAAGGTAAGGCTACTCGGGGCAGTGGGGAATCTAAAAGAGTAAACGCACTGTAGGAATTTTTTTTTACAGGTGGGATTGTAAGAAGGTCAGAGGTTGAGGGTGACCTTATAGACATTTATAAAGTCATGGAGGGCATAGATAGGGTGAATAGCCAAGGTCTTTGCCCCAGGGTAGGGTTGTCCAAAACTGGAAGGCATAAGTTAAAGGTGAGAGTGGAAAGATATAAAAGGAACCTGAGGGGCAACTTTTTCATGCAGAGTGGTGCATGTATGGAAGGAGCTGCCAGAGGAGGTGGTGGAGGTTGGATGAGTACACGAATAGGAAGGATTTGGAGGGATAAGGGCGAAATGCTAGCAAATGGGAGTAGATTAATTTAGGATATCTGGTCGGCATGGACGTGTTGGACCGAAGGGTCGGTTTCCATGCTGTACAACTCCATAAAAGAGGGGACATCAAGTAGGAAAAGAGAGAATGATCCAGGTGCAGAATGTAGTAAGTGCTGAAGTTTTATGAATTTGGGAGTTGTTTTCATTCCATCAATAATAGAAAGGTCTACTCAAAAATGACTCTATGACTGTAAAAACTGGAACCCAGAAAGTGAAGTTAAGATGAGGCATAGTCTAATGCAAACATATGTGATAGATCGAGGTAGGAAAGAAGCTAGCAATAATTAAAACCTGGTGTGGTTGGATTCTTCTGAAATGAGAACAGTTTTGCAGATGTGATCGAATACTTATGATAGTCACTGAACTTGTCATGAGGCCTGGACTATCTAGAGATCTGTTCAAATCCCACCACAGCAGATGAGGATTTGAATTCCGTTTACTAAATAAAACTGGATTTAAAACTAGTATTAATCATGATGGCCATTAACCAGAATGTGTAGAAAGAGGTACATTACCCATGATTGTTGCAAAAACCCATCTGGCTCAATAAAGTTACTCGGGTCAGAAAATCTGCCATTCCCAATTTGTCTGGCCTCACTAGACTCCAGATCCACATGTGATTGACTCTGAGCTGACCTCTGAAATGGCATAAGAAGCTAACTTGGTTGTATTTAACCAGGGTGATTCATTCTCACCTTCTCCAGGCCTTTTCACATCCTGTCAATTTCAGGCAAAAAAATAAAACTCTCTTCAATCAGGCTAGACTATTTTGATAGATGCCAGGAGTTGCCAGGGCAGATGTCTACACAAGAAATATTGCCTCATTTTGGTTTTTGCAGAGCTTTTAAGACCACAGAGTTCTGTGGCTGCAAAGTTACATCTGGAGGAAATTACTTAGAGGTGAATTGGTGTCCGTTTTCAGATTAGGTGATACTTTTAAAGTTCTGTACAAAGAAAATTTGTGTGAACAGGCATTCATTTTCATATAAAAAAGGTTTTAATTGCAACAACTCTGGATTTTGGTAAATGTGCAGTTAATTGGAAGTTCCATGACATCATATGGTGGACTAGCAAGAAGGTGGTAATCCAGGCAGTTGCAGGAGCTGGTGTTCTTTGATAGTTCAGCTTTTGCACTTTGAAGCAACTAATTCCTTGATTTTTATACAATGTTGATGCCAAGACACTTGTTTTTGGAGGTCTATTGTGTAATATTCCATTGATCTAATTTACAATTTCCAAGGACCAAAATGGAGATGTAGTTAGTGAACATCATTCCACTGACATCAGGAACGCAACAAAAACGCCCTGGGCTGGATACCAAAGGACCAAAAGGTATCAGGAGAGCCAAGCAAGCTCTGAAGGCAAGCAAGGCAGCAATGCGTCTTCACCGTTGGACACCAGTGATGTTCGAGTTCAAGTGGCTCCAATGGTAGGCAACCAGAACTTTGCATTTATTGCTTTGAGAGAGATCCAAGTTATAAACCTGAGTTGACTATGCCAAATAAGTGCCAGGGAATGAGCATTTCTAACAAGAGAGACTATAACCATGTCCTCTTGACATTCTGTTGCCTCACCATCACTGAATATCCCACAGTCAAAATGCTGGTGGTTAGTGTTGAGCAGAAACTTAATTGGACTAGCCATATAAATACTATTGGTTCAAGAGTAGGTCAGAGGCTGGGACTTCTGCAGCCAGTAACTCACCTCCTGACTCCATAAGCCTGGTCACCATCTAATTGGTACAAGTCAGGAATGTAAAAGAATATTCATCATTTACCTGGATGAGTGAGGTATATCACCATCGAGGGTAAAGCTGTTCCATCCACCAGCTTGCCTGCACCTTGGCTTCATCTACAAAATGCAACTCATCAAAGATTCAGGGATAGCATTTCCAAACCCACAACCTCCTACTGCCTGAGAGAACAAGGGTGCATGAGAACAGACCACCTGCAAGTTCCCCTCCAACCTACTTTCCATCCTAACTTGGAAATAGGAGCTTGCCATTTCTTCTTCATGGTTGGATCAAAGTCCAAGAATTCCTTCTGGTATTGTTGACCTATCTTCCTCACATGGACTGTAATAGTTCAAGAATATGGCACAACACCACCTGCTCAAAGGCAGTAGGTAATGACCAGTAACTTAAAAGTAATGGTATGCTGGTTAATCCACACTTATCACTCATCCTCAATTGTCCTGAGTATGTAATGGTAAACATTGTCTTAGTGCTCATCTTCACAATAAAATGTCTTGTTGGAGAGCACTGGGTAAACTCAAGTGTTTTCTGCATTGTACTTGGGATGTGCGGGTCTTGTTCTCATTGCTTCTTGCCCAGATGGTGACCCCTCTCCTTGAATCATTGAGTCACGGCGATAATGATGATGATGATGCATCCACGGTGGTGCTGAGTATGTTACGCCAGGATTCTGACTCTGCAACAATGAGGATTGGGGCACAGAGGGTGATACATGTCACTTTTGGAATGATGTTCATTGGAAGGGGAGCTTGGAACTGATGATGCTTCTCTGAGTTTTTCTACTCTGATCTTCCTGAATGATAGTCATTGCAGATTAGGGAGTTACTGTCAAAGCAAGTTTGGTGAAACTCATTCTATTGAGCAGACTGACACAAGTCATGGATATTCAGTGCAGCGGTAAAGCTTTTCTTGAGTGTAGTAGCTTCATCCATCCAGGCTGTCCCTCCATCACACTCTTTGTCAACTTGGTGTTAAGGCTTTGAGTGGCCAGGAGAAGATCCGTTGGTCATAGTATTTATGAGTTTGGAGTCCTTGTAGAGGGCGTGGTAAAGGGCTACACCTTGCTTTGTGCTGTTTAGCATTTGAGCTTTTACGGCAATCTGGCTACTTTGTACCTCAAGTAATCAGATTTACTGAATCAATTTTCAGATTTGCCTTGAAGACATTTGAGTTCACAACCTTTGCGCTAGTAATCCAGTTCCATAATTGACATGTTGGTTGTGCAGGGGGTGGGTATTCAGTGAGGGAGGAAGGGAAGGGATCTTGTGAGATGTGAATTTTGGTCAACAACTCAAATCGAGAGGAAGTGAACCAGTGAAGAGATTAATTACAAAGTCAGGAAGGTCAGTTTACCCTCTTTTAGATTACATTTTTTGGCCAAGATTGTATTTTGTCCCTCTTGCTATTGGCTAATTCTTTGTCGATAGCTTCCTAGTTTAGTTCCATTGGCATTTTTGAAGGCAAGAATTACATTTTCTTTTCAATGCTTCTCTGGCATCATTTCTATTGGAATTGATTCTTTTAATATATCCTTGTTCAAAATAACACCTTGCAGAGGGCAGTTTTCAGTTTTGTCCATCCTCTGAAAGGAGTACGCTGAAGAAAAGAAGGAAGATATTGAGTCTTCATCTCGGATATACTTTGTTAGGATATCTTCTCAAGATGTTAGTGATGTCCTACTTAAGAATTAATAATCTGAATTGCAGAAGTTTTATTTATATATTAATGCCATTTTGCCATTTAGTAGGAAATGTTATTGAGCAGTATCATTACTGAAGATGGTGGGTGGGCATATAGGTAACGTTATTGAATGAATAATCCAGAGGGCCAAGATTGTTGCTGTGAGGAACTCAACAGGTCTGGCTGCATGTGCGGAAAGAGAATTATTTAATATTTTGGATCCAATGTGACTCTTCCTACAGAACAGTTCCTTAGTACTTCAGTTCCAAAGAAGAGTCATGTTAGACTCACTGTGAACAAGAGTCATATTGAACTCAACTTGATTCCTCTATCCACAGGTGCTGTCAGATAAATTGAGTTTCTTTAAGATTTGGCTGTAATTTCAGATCCCCAGTATCCACAGCATTTTACTTTTGGTTTGATGCTCTGGGTGCATGAGTTCAGATCCCATCACAGCTGATTTTGGAATTTAAATTTAAATGAATCTAGAATTTTAAGCTCATCTCAGTGATAGTCACCATGGCAATGATCATCGATTGATGTAAAAGCCCATCTGATGTCTGCTTTAGCTGCTCTGGCCTACATGTGGTCCCAGTTACAAAACAATGTAGTCAAATCTTTACTGCCCTTGAAAATGGCTGAAAACACCACACAGTTCAAGGGCAGTTGGTTCAGGCAACATCCCGTGAAAGAATGAAAAGTAAGAAAAGACATGCTCATTCACAATCAAGGAATTGAGAAAAACCAAAGAACTGTGGATGCTGGAAATTAGAAACAAAATCAGAAATTTCTGGAAAAACTCAGCAGGTCTAGCAGCATCTGTGGAGAGGAAGCAGAGTTAAAACTTTGGGTGCAGTAATCCTTCTTCATTGAGTTTTTCCAGCAATCTCTGATGTTGTTTCAAGAAATTTAGAACTGTGCCACGATCACTATTGGCATTGTACGCAGTTATAGTTGTGATTTTGAGCACTTGAGAAGGATGAGAGGAGATCTCATTGAGGTATATATGATGCTAAAAGAGATTGACAAAGTAGCCGTTGAGCAGGTGTTTCCCCTTGTGGGGCAATCTGGAATGAAAGTTCATAGTTTTAGGTGAAAGGGTGACAGTTTTAAAACAGATGAAGAGGAATTATTTCTCCCAAAGGGTCATGAATCTGTGGAATTTAATACCCCAGAGTGTGGGGGCACTGCATAAATGTAACGATGAGATCGATCAATTTTTACTTGGTAATGGATCGATAACACAAACTAGGTGGAGGGAGATGTAGTGTTGAGGAAGCAGAAAGGTTGCAGAAGGACTTGGAAAGGCTAAGAGACTGAGCAAAGAAGTGGCAGTTGGAATACAATTTGTGAAAGTATGAGGTTATGCGCTTTGGTAGGAAGAATAGAGTTGTAGATTTTTTTTAAGGAGGGAAAGGCTTTGGAAATCTGAAGCACAAAGGGACTTAGACATCCTCCTTCAGGATTCTGTTATGGTTAACATGCAGGTTCAGTTGACAGTTAGGAAGGCAAATGAAATGTCAGCATTCATTTTGAGAAGGCTGGTGTACAAAAGCAGAGATGTGCTGCTGAGGCTGTATAAGGCACTCGTCAGACCGCATTTGGAACATTGTGAGCAGTTTTGGGCCTCATATCTGAGGAAGGACGTGTGGACATTTGAGGGGGTTCCAGTGAAGGCTTATGAGAATGATCCCTGAAAAAGAAGGGCTTGTCATCTAAGGCGCAATTGAGGTCTCGGGGTCTGTACTTGGATTTTAGAAGAATGAGGGGGCATCTCATTGAAGCTTACAAATCCCGTTGAAAGAATACGCAAAGAGTCTTGGATAGTGTGGATGTGGAGAAACTGTTTCCACTAATAGGAGAAACTAGGACCTGAGCCTCAGAGTGAAGGTACAACCCTTTAGGATTAAGATGAGGAGGAATTTCTTCAGTCAGAGGATGGTGAATCTGTGGAACTTAATGACACAGAAGGTTACGGAGGCCAAGTCATTGAATGTCTTTAAGACAGAGATAGATTCTTTTATTAGTAAGGGTATCAAAGGTTATAGTGAGAAGACAGGAGAATGGGGTTGAACAACATATCAACCATGATGGAATGGTGGAGCAGAATCAGTGGGCCGAGTGCTCTAATTCTGCTCCTATATCTTATGGTCTTGTGGAAGAGTTATGGGGCAGCAGCAGGAAGATGGAGTTGAGGCTGAGATCAGCCAAGATCATATTAAATGGTGGAGCAGGCTGAAGTGGTAAAACTTTTTTTATAAAATCCCTACAGTGTGGAAGCAGGCCTTTCGGCCCAACAAGTCCACACCAACCCTCAGAGCATCCCGCCCAGACCCATCCCCCTATAACCCACCTAATCTACACAACCCTGAACACTACATGGCCGGTCCACCTAACCTGCACATCTTTGGACTGTGGGAGGAAACCGGAGCACCCGGAGGAAACCCACGCAGACATGGGGAGAATGTGCAAACTCCGGATCCTAATGCTTGTTCTTTAACTAGTCAAAACCATTCTTGTCATGTTGCATCTCCTGTGGAGGAGGAGTAAAGGGTGCAGAAATGAAGAAGTCAGCTGAAGAAATACAAAGAACAAGTTAAAACAAAAAGATCTTTAGCTATCCTGTCTGACAAATTACAGGAAAGCTAATGCAACTTTTCACATTCTGACATTTACAGATAGAAAGGAGAATAATTCTATGTATGTTTTAAAAGTTCAGTTCCAAAAATGTAAAGTATATCATCTATGATCCCCTGAAAGGTGAGCGTGTAATCAGTATGTAGAGAAAAGCAAGGGGGAGCTGGCCCTTTTGTGTAAAGCCAAGAGTTGCCTTGGCCAAGATTGAGATAGAGGGTCAGGTGCCTATCATCTCAGAAGAGTTTGTGCCCTGCATGTAGGGAATTATGACAAAAGTCCAGATCTTCACAATGTTGGTTTCACAATTTGCATGGAAACATTTTCATGGTGGTTTGCTCACCATTTTACTATCAAACAGCAGCCAACATGAGAAAATATGTTCTTTGATCAAATGAGAATAGATGGAAAATGAAGCAACTTGAAAGCAATGCTTAGCGCATGAACCCAGGCACCAGTCTACAAAGCAGTATAAAAGAACTGCAATTTAGTGGCTTACGCACACAACCATTAAGTTGTCAATCCGCAGTTTAAGAGTGGTTATGGAAATCCTTTGCCAGACTGTTTTTACCATTCGGCTCCAGCTGTCCATTAGATTCCGTTTTGTGCTGTTTCTCATTGATTAATTTAAATTATTTTCCAGTCTATGATAGAATCCCGGCTACTCTTAAGTTCCTAAAACTATCCTCCACAGCAAATCCATGAATTGAAGGAAACTCTCTTCCCCCAATCCTCGCCCACCTTTCCTCCCCTACCTCTGCATCACCATCTTCTCATTCTTCCTCTCACCCAGCCCCTTCCTCACCTACTTTTGCCTCTCCCTCCACCCTTCCATTCCTTTGCTTACCCAACAGCCCCTAATCTCACCCATTCCCCATCTCTTGTCCATTCCCTGCCTTTTGTTCATCCCGCTCCTCTTGTTGAATCCCTCCTATTGCCCACTCTCAACTGCCCTGGTCTTACCATCTCCATTTGCTCCCTCCTCTGTTCATCCTCTGCTTCTTCCCCCACCTTTGCCCCTTCAGGCCTTCATCTGCCTCTGAGTCTCTGCTGCCTCTGTTCCCCCCTGCCTTTATTCCACCTCCCACCTCATCTGCTTCTGGTTACCCCCCACCTCTGCCTCTCTCTTCCCTCCCCCTCCTCCTCTACCTTTGTCTCCCCCTTCCTCCCTCCCCCCATTTCTGTATTGTCCTCCTCTGCTTGTCTCCCCTTCCCACCGCCCTTCTCTGCCTGTGCTCTCACACATCCACCACCTCTGCCGCTGCCTGTGTCCCCTTCCCCCAGCTTTCTCTCACCTGTTTGAACCTTCCTCTTCTGCAGTCTGGTTAAAGGGATTTGAATAATTTAAATGATTATAATGATGTTTCCTTAAACTATGTTCTTTCATCTCCACATTAATCTGCAATAAATTGAGTTCCAGAGTAGATAGAGCTTGGATTTTAATACTTCATGCCATTTTAAAAAGACACACGAAGGACGAAATCATTTGTGTAAATAGCAGGCCATCATGCATTTAGAAGTATGCCTTCTGGACTGGATAATAGCTTTCTGATAGCAGGAAGGAGGAATAAATTGAAGAATAATCATCTGATTTCTAAAACCACAAAGCAACAAAATCTAAAATAGGCTCATGTTAATCGCAGATATTGAATTCATTGCCTGAATGGGTGGTGGAAGCAGATTTAGTGATCATGTCGAAGAGAAAATTATATATTTGAAAAGCAAATATTTGCAACTATGTGAAGAATTGGCGTGGAGAGTGGGACTAAATGGATAGCTCTTTCCAAGGGGACAATGTTGGCACTATATGATAGGCTCGATTCTATGATCATCAATATATTGAGCTAAATTGAATATATGGAATGAATAATGCATTTTGTTTAGTACAATTACAATTCATTCAGAGACCATAACGCTACATTAGTTAACTTGCACTCTCCAATGGTAGAGGCAATAACCAGTGATTTCTTTTCATAAGACGGTTGCGCAGGACACTGTACAACTGTATCATTCAGTTGTGTACCCCCTAGTCTGTCATCTTCTGAGATGTCTCTTTCTTCATGTTTCTCATGTGACCATTGACTCCTGGGAGTTGAAATATATCTGCCAAGTTATTCATCAAATATTCTAACACCTTGCCAAAGCAAATGATCTAGCTGAAGGCTCAGTACACTCAGAAATATTAGCTGGCACTAGGCAACTGCTGTTGGCCACATGAAGTAACAACTATTTATGCTGTGTATCCTGAGGATCAGGGTGCAGTTTTGAAGAGATATTGTATAAGTGTTAGTTCACTCAAATCCTGAGTCTTTGAGGTAGCTGCTAACACATTTCTCAACATGATACGATAATGAGAAAATTGCAATAACAATTTGAGAGAATGACGTTGTTTTAAAAGCGTTTTTTATATCAATGTAGGCCTAGATTTTTTTACTTTCAGATGTTTATTTTGAACAGACAAACAAGTCAAAAATCAGATTTGATGCTTTCAGCAGCAGTTGCTATTTAGTTTATCAAACTGAATTCTATTTGGTGAGTTTTGAATCTATCCTCATTTACAAAATGTCTATTAATTCAACCTTGAATACAGTTCAGGAGGAGGAACTATATTTTCTGGAGCCTTCTGGAAGATTGTGCAAAATAAGAGTGTGGTACATTGAAAATAATCACCAGAAGCTGTAAGAGTGTTTGACAGTGAAAATAGAAATGTATTTTTATTTCATTCATTCATGGGATGTTGGCTAGATCTAGACTGAGCTCTTCCTTCTGCTCCTGTTCATATTCGACGATTTTGTTGGGCATGTTTTGTGGTTTTCACCCAACAGCACAGCTCCACAAGAAACTCCTTATTAAATCCAGTAGGGAATTCGGGAAGAATTAGAATGTTCACCACTCCACCACAAGGAGTAGCTGAAGCAAATAGGCTAGACAACTTCAAAAGAAAAATGCTCTTATGGAGGAGAACAGTGGGTTAGGTCCTTTGGGGATAACATTCTCTGAGACTTCCACTTGTCACAGGTGTTTGATACATATTTTAAGGAGGGAAAAAAGCACTCGGGCTTACACATGAAGCCTGGGTACTTATTAATGGAACCATATCGAACAGAAGCCCACCTGGAGGGGAAATAATGGGACCGTTTTTATTTCTAAAAGTTGTCCATGATAGGCAATGCCATTTTCTTCTGGGAACTGTTCTTTCTCCACCCATTTACAGATATAACTTTGTTTGACTGAGTCAATCTGACAGTGAAGGCACTTTAATAAGCATCAATCAGATTATTGTATTGTAGTGACTAGCAGGCTGCAGAACTTAATCTAGACAAGTTGAGGTTTCTTTCTGAAAGCATTTTCTTTGTATCCTCTTAGTTGAGTCAAAGAATCTAATCCATATCCACTGGAAGGGGGAGATGACTCATCATCATTTTGGCCTATTCCAGTATTGTTACATCAGCATCGCAGGGACTATGTGGCTAAGTGAATTCAAGAAGTCAGTCTGTCGAGTGAGTGATTTGCAGCTCTGCACGAGTCCCTCATGAGTACAGTGGGATGAGAATTAGTCATGTTTGTTTCCCTCAGTGGGAGATCCAGTGTGGTGGGGAGCCATTTCACAATCTTGTCAACTTCAGGACAGAATCCAAATTACCTGCAGTGTAAATGAGATGCCACATTAAATGCTTAATCAATCTCATTAATACAGGAGATATTTAACAAAGGATGTAGAAGATTGTGGAGGGTCTCTTGCGGCACAGCAGTAGTGTCTCTGCCTCTGAAATGCAAGGCCTGGGTTCAGGTCCCACCTGTTCAAGAGGTGTGTAATAACGTTACTGAACAGTTGTCTAGAAAATACACAGAAGACTGGGGGAAGTGTCTTGCTACATCATTGAAGTCAGCGTTGCCATACTGTTGTACTTCTGGAATCTATTGTATATTTTTGATAGGTTTGATTTCCAGGACTAGGCCAGCACCAAGTACGAAGCCAGTCAATTCACTTTATATTCTTTCATTGGACATGAGTGTTGCCAGCAAGACCAGCATTTTGTTGCCATTCCCTGATTACTCTTCACCGTCACCTTAAACTGCTACAGTCCATTTTAATGTAGATAAGTCCACAGTATTGGGAGGAAAGGAGCCTCCAGGATTTTGACCCAGCAATGGTGGAGAAATGGCAATACATTTCCAAGTCAGGATGGTGACTCTTGGAGTGAAGTTGCAGGGGGTGGTGTTTCCAAGTATCTGCTGCCCTTGACCTTCTAGATGGTAATCACCCTCCATTTGGAAGATGCTGTCTAAGGAGCCTTGGTGAATTGCTACAGTGCATCATGTAGATGATCCACACCACTGCTGTGTGGAGAAGGGAATGGATGTAGTGCTAATCAAGAGGGCTGCTTTGTCCTGGATGGTTCCAAGCTTCTTCAGTGTTTTTAGAGCTTCACCTATCCAGACAAATTGGGAGTATTCCATCACACTCCTGATTTGTTCCTCATACATGTTGATCAAACCTTTGGGAATTTGGAGGTGAATTAGTCACTGCAGAATTCCTAGCTTCTGACCTGCTCCTGTGGCCATTGACACCAACCCTTAGATTAAGAGCAGCGTGATATATTTTTCCCCATTTTTACTTCGAATAAATTGCACTATAATCTGATTATTTATGCATGAAACTTAGAAATGCTGTTTTTGTCTTAAAACTGCTCAGGATGGGTAAAATATTTATATGAGCAGCACATCAGTTTAACACAGGCATGATTGTGATCTTGAATGTATTATTTCTGGGCAGAATCATTAGAGAAAGGATTTGGGAATGTGCAAATCATACGACTTGGTATGATTCAATACAACACAGTTCATTCAAATGATAGAATGAAAAGTTTCATCTATTTGGTAAGACTTGCATGGGTGGCGATAGATGACAAATTTTAAGTAGTATTGGGTGATAAGATTTGGTCCCAGGCCCAACCATCTTCAGCTGTTTCATCAATGACCTTCATTCTGTCCATAGCGTCAGAAGTGGGATGTTTGCTAATGATTGCTCGGTGTTCAGCAATATTTATGAGTCCTCAGATACTGAAACAGTTCATGCAGCAAAACCTGGACAGTGTCCAGGCTTGGGCTGAAAAGTGGCAAGTAAAATTCGCACCACACAAATGCCAGACAATGATCATCTCCAGTAAGTGACCATTCAGCCACCACCTGATTACATTCAATGGCATTACCATCACAGAAATCCAACTAGACTTACCACATTAACACAATGGATACAAGACCAGGTCTGGGAGGGGAAGGGGCTGGTCGTGGTGGTAACTCACCTTCTGATTCCTCAAAACCTGTCCGCCATCTATAAGGTGCAAATCAGGAGTGTGATGGAATACTCCCCACTTCCTGGATGGGTGTAGCACCAACAACATTCAAGAAGCTTGACACCATCCAGGACAAAATAGTTTGCTTGACTGACACCACATCCACTCCCTCCACCACTGCTGCTTAATAGCACTGCAAAATTTCACCAGATGTCCTGAGACAGTACCTTCCAAACACATGGCCACTTCCATCTTGAAAGATAAGGGCAGCAGATACATGGGAACACTACCTGCAAGATCCCATCCAAGATGCTCAACATCCTGACTTGGAAACATATCGCTTTTCCTTCAGTGTCACTGGGTCAAAAATCTGGAATTCTTTCCCTAAGGGCATTGTGGGTCTATCTGCAGCACATGGACGGCCACGGTTCAAGAAGGTAGCCCACGGCCACTTTCTCCAGAGCAACTAAGGATGGTAATAAAGGCTGGCCCAGCCAGTGATGCCCATGCCCAATGAGTGAATTTTTTAAAAAAAGTGCGGCATAGGTTGAGGATTATTGTCATATGAATGAGTTGGAACAGTAGTTAGAATATGGAATTCTTCATCACAGTCACCCACTGAGACAACAATGATTAAAATCATTGAGAGGGAATTGGTTAAGTACGTGGAGAAAGCAGAATAGAAAAAGATTTGAGCAATCAGCAGGGGGATACTGTAAGAATAGACAGTTTAAGAGCTGGCATTGGTACAAATAGAAATGTGCAGCATGGAAACAGGACCTTCGGTCCAACTAGTCCATGCTGACCAGATATCCTAAATACATCTAACCCCATTTGCCAGCGTTTGGCCCATATCCCTCTGAACCCATCTTATTCATATACTCATTCAGATGCCTTATAAAATGATGTAATTGTACCAGCCTCCACCACTTCCTCTGGCAGCTCATTCCATACAAGCACCACCCTCTGTGTGAAAAGCATGCCCCTTAAATCCCTTTTATATCTTTACCCCTCTCACCTTAAACCTATGTCCTGTAATTTTGGACTCCCCTACCCTAGGGAAAAGACCTTGTCTATTCACCCTGTTTGTGCCCCTCATGATTTTATAAACTACTTTAAGGTCACCCCTCAGCCTTTTCATGAAGAGGACTCTAAAAAGAGAGCACAACTCTCAATGGTATTGAGTCATATGGTGACAGTGGCATGTTTTATTTCTTTCCAGTGGAAGTGTGTGTCCCTATAAAGTAAAGTATTGTGCCTGCAAGGGTAGTAGAATTAAACACAAACAAAGGATGTCGTTTCCTGAATAAGTTGAAAGAGGCAGTACAGGCCTGAGGGGCCAAATGGCCATCTTCTATGCCTCCTGATTGTAATGTCTCTCAGTTCTGGCCAATAGGCAACTTCAGTTCCAGGCCCAAAGTTGATTTAAAAGCTGCAGAAAGTGGTTAGCTTACTAGAACAGAAAACCAAACACACGAAGCAAGACTATGGTTTGTGGCACAGTGGTAGTACCCTTACCTTTGGGATAGGAAGTCCAGGTTAAAGTCCACCTGCCCTGGACAGAACAGGTTAGAACAATGTTAGAACAGGTTGATTTAGAATAACTGTAAGATATAAAAGGGACCTAAGGGGCAAGTTTTTCACACAGAGGGTGGGGCATGTGTGGAATGAGCTGCCAGAGGAAGTGGTGGAGGCTGGTACAATTACAACATTTTAAAAGGCATCTGAATGAGTATATGAATAAGATGGGTTTAGAGGGATATGAGCCAAATGCTGGCAAATGGGATTAGATGTATTTAGGATATCGGGTCAGCATGGACTAGTTGGACCGAAGGTTCTGTTTCCATGCTGCACATTTCTGTTTGTAACTGTAACTGATCACTGTCCTGGGAACCAGTGAAGAATGGTTGTCTTTGATCAGGTAACAAATTTGAATGACGGAGAGACTCCATTCCTGCAGTCAACTGAAACAAGCACATTACAAACACCACTGGGATACTTGCACATGCTGGATTGTGAACTACAGCTGTTTTTCTTTTTCAGCATAATCTCTCAAATGTGTACAGAATGCGAAGGAATTTCTGCAATATTGAATGATTGTATCACCATTTTGCTAAGTTTATTTTGAATCTCACCGTAAAATGCAAACATATAATTACAGATCATTGCATTATTTAATGTAGTGTATGCCTTTCATGACCTCCTGTGCAAACGTTTCAGTAATGAAATACTTGCCGTACAAAGTACAAATACTTTTACCTATGTGCTCTCTCTTTGCATTTATTGTGTTTTTTAAATGCTTGTTACTCCTTTTTGGTCCTGTTTTTCCTTTGCAGCAAGTTTCTTCTTGCTGTTACACCTTCCACAGGCATGTTTTATGGCTGTTTTATCTCTGCTTTATATTTCTAGAGTTGCATCAGTTTTAACAAGGCAGAAAGGGGGCCAGAGGCTAGAGCTGGTGGTTGCTGACATTTATACATGTCACATGGTTGCTCTGCCCTTCATTGAATCATAGAATCCCTACAGTGAGGAAAGAAACCATCTGGCCCGTCGAGTCTGCCTTCTGAACGGCATCTTGCCCACACTCGGCCCTCCCGCTCGTAAACCCATAATTGAACTAAATTTCACATCGTTAGACTGTGGGAAGAAACTACAGCACCTGGCGGAAACTCAAGCAGATACTGGGGAGAACGTGCAAACGCCCCACAGACAGTCACCCAAGGCTGCAATTGTACCCGGGTCCCTGGTGCAGTGAGGCAGCATTGCTAGCCACTGTGCCACCCATCCATAAGTTCACGCTATCCACACGGCAACACCACAAAAGCTTTATTACTATCTATCTGGTTCTCTCTGTCTCACTTTGTCAGCTTAATGCTCAATTCACATGAAGGTTGTGTAATCCCAGTTCATTGTACGTTTAATGTGTACTTGCAAACCTGTGTGGTGATTTCAGTGAGTTTGGTGGTACAGACTAATTGGGCCAAAGGGTCTCTTCTGTACTGTACGATTCTATGACTACGCTCTGCAGCTTACAGACGAATGTCTGGGGCTTTACATGTTGGATGCAAGCCCAGCAAGCTTAATGGTCCTGGCTTAATGTAATAACAGCTTAAATATTCTTTTCTTGCACTTTTTTTTTATAACTTCTTCTAACTTATCCAGATTTTACATTCCTCTATCATGGATTTTATTGTCTACCTTGTTGCCAGTGCCCAAGGCCAGGGCTTCCCAAAGTATGGGACATCGTCCCCAGTAAGTAGCCAGCCAAGGTTTTGGGGTCTGAGCTCTGTGGCAGCAATGGCTACCATGGATCTCGGAGTGAATGCTATCAGCTGCATGCTCCCTTTCGACTGACAGGCTTTTTAAAATAGTGGGCATGGGTTAGTCCTTGAGACCTGAATCCTGTTCTAAAAACCCACGGTGGAATGATGAGGTGTTTCTTACTTAAAAATTCTGCGGATTAAACGTCTCCCTGTCTCCTCCCTTGCTCTCACGGGTTTCCAACCTGTCCCCTACCCTTCCCTTCCTAGAAGTAAAAATCTGGTCTAATGATCACCACGTACCCACTGTCAATTGCTGTAAAAATGCAATGTCCTTTTAAGGAAGGAAACTTGTTGCCCTTATCTGGTCTGGCCTATTTGTGACTCCAGATCCATGGCCTAAAGAACTGCAGATGCTGTAAATCAGGAACAAAAACAGAAGTTGCTGGAAAAGCTCAGCAGGTCTGGCAACATCTGTGAAGAAAAAAATCAGAGTTACGGTTTTGGGTCCAGTGACCCTTCCTCAGAACTTTGCGTAATTTGGGATAGGCAATAAATGCTGATCTAGCCAGCAATACCCACATCCCATGAATGAGTTAAATGCACACTTCCAATGCTGCCTTTTCTACAGTGCTGTGAATTTGGACTGGGAAAGTGATTGCTCAATCTGTTGATATTTTTATCTTGTAATGGTGTGTTCTCAACACCACTACACCAAAAAACTAATTCAGCTGTCATTTTCTGATCATCTAATCTGAAATCCTGTAAAGCTAGCAGTGATTTTGTTAAAATCTGGAGTTGAGTTTGATGATTTAAATTCCTTCATCAGTTTAAAATCCGAAAGAACTGCAAATGCTGTAAATCAGGAACAAAAATGGAAAAACTCAGTAGGTCTGACAGCATCTGTGAAGAAAAAAATCAGAGTTAACGTTTCAAGTCCGCTGGGTTGTGAGGAGGGGTCACCAGACCCGAAACGTTAACTCTGATTTTTCTTCACTGATGCTGTCAGACCTGCTGAGCTTTTCTGGCAACTTTGGTCCTACAGAAGTTTAGTTGCCTGAGCAAAACTGAGATTGTGCAGCATACTTAAAAGTGATGACTTCTATTTGGTTCAACTCTATCTGAATACTGGGCTTGTTACAAATGTTTTCATGCAATGATTGTGCCTGCTTTAGGTGCAAAGATTGGAACTTATTTTTGCAGTTACTGTTATGGAGGTCACTGTTATTAATAGCTTAGATTTAGTCTTTCTGAGAGCAACTGTGAAAATAGACTGTAGGAGTAAATTACTGCGGATGCTGGAATATGTACTGAAAACAAATAATGCTGGAAATCACAGCAGGTGGGGCAGCATCCATGGAGAGAAAGCATGCTAGTGTTTCGAGTTCTGATGACTCTAAAGGGCTTTGATGAAGAGTCATCTAGACTGACACATTAGCTTGCTGTCTCTCCATGGATGTTGCCCGATCCACTGTGATTTCCAGCGTTTTTTCTTTTCTGTGAGAATAGATTCCTGCTCTCCGTCACCATTTCCTATGCAACTAAGAGTGGACAATAAATGCTCACCTGCCCAGTGACATATTCCATACATAAACATATATTTCATTTGATAGTGGGAGTGTTGGCACATTGAGCATCCATTCTGAGAGGGTAGTAGAAGACTGTTTTCCCTCAGAATCTCCCTCCTGCAAACTGTCCGTACCTTAACTACTCTGGAACTGACAGAATGTCCAGCTTGGGAGTCAGTAGTACTGATACAGTTGTACTCCCAACCCTCTGCAGGATGAACAGAATTTCCTTACAAGGCATTTTTTTAAAGAAAATCTTACATCAGAAAATTTCCATTTGGTTAGTTCTTGATTTTTGCTGCAGAATTATTTTATTTTGTCTTCACTTGTGCAATCTTCCCCTGATAGAATCCAATTCACAAAATGTCTGCACTGTTATCATCCGTTCCACTGAGCTGTTAAACTTTTTTAAAACTAAGACAGTGAAATTTATTTTTATACAATTCCGGCACTGAAGGAGTAACTATGCAACAGACTAATTGCAGCATGAAAGAACTGTTCACATTATCCCATTGTGAAAATTCATGCCTTTGTTCAGCCACCTCTTTAAATATTCCAGAGGGTCAGGCTTGAGCAGATACATTCTCTCCAAATGAAGGTAAACTCTTGCTTAAGGTTCTTGGTGTAGTCCGTTCCTTTTTAGGACTTTGTTTTTTGCTCAAGTTCTGTTTCATTCCAGTTGTTAAGAATGTTACGAGCCTTCACTTACTCCCGTGGATTTGGATGTTATGCATGACTAATCGTCACCTCATAAAACTGTAAGCTTTCAGCTGCAAACCAACTATTTGCCGACCCCGGTTGTGTTCTACCCATTGCGCCTGTCATCCCGCTCAGTCAGATTTGCCATCCAGGAGTCATCAAAAATTCTGCTGAGCATATCCCACTTGCAGCAACTGTGCGTCAGGCAGCTGATCCTAATCTGAAGATGCTGTGAGTACGTGGTTTGTGTGTAAGGTGAAGAGCAGTTGTGAGCAGCTCAGATTTTGTCAGTGCAGTCACCGGAGGTTGTCTCTTACTGCATGTGGCTCCTCAGCCAGTCGCAGCTGCCCGCAGCTATAGACTGGTGAATGGTGACGGACGTCAGGTCGAGAACAGATGATTGTTGTTGCCTTTCATTCAGTTTCTGTAAATGTGGGAAGTGCTTAGCAATTTTGTTCTATAGAAACCTGCTGTAAACCTGCAGGGATGCACAGGCTTGGTGGATCAGCCATGATAAATGTGGGGTCACAGGATGCTGTTGGGACTGGGTCGGGGTGGGATGCTCTTCAGAGTGTCGGTGCGGATTCGATGGGCCGAATGGTGTCCTTCCGTACTGTAGGGGTCCTGTGAATCTATGTAAATTGTTGCACCCATTCCTTGGATCAGTAAGCAGTTTACTCCAATTTTTAGTTCTTGAGCAGCTGGGTTGTTGCAACATATTCAACCCTATTGCATTTTGACGTAAAGTATGTAGATCTCCTGACTATTCAGCTAGTTGTATTTGCATTGAATGTTCAGTGTGGAGGGGAGACCAGTCAGGCTATCATACCTCTTCTGGTTCTTCGAAAGAACTGTCCAGCAAATTCCTTTCCTTTTGGCCGTGTGGAATTTTCCCCCTCAATTATTTATCTCATTCCCATTTGAAATTTACTGTTGAACCTGCTTCCACCACCCTTTCAGACAATGTATTCCAGATCATCATACGTTTTATTGCATAAAAACAATTTCCTATCACTAGCCGTGTCTCTGGTTCTTTGACAACGCTTGTGCATCTTAGAATTTTGAAAAAAAACTGTAAAAATTCAGCAGATTAAGTTGGTATTAAAACAAAAATGGCCAGTGGGTAAATGAGGACAATGAAATTAAATGACAAATTGCAAACTGGAAGGTACTCCTTGAAGGACAGTGAAAGCAGATTCAATAGTGACTTTCAAAGGAAAACTGGGTATCTACTTGAAAAGGGGCAACAAAAATGTAAGGCTATGGGACTTACTATGATTGCTGTCTCAGTGAATGGAGGGTCAAATTGCCTCTTTTTGTGCTGAATGGTTCTAGGGTTGGCATCTGCAATGAAAACTGAAAAAAGCTTTTTAAAACATTTCATGTTATTTGGCTTTAGAGAGAGAGATGGAGACAAGGGGAAGAGATAAGTAAACAATTTGGTATTTAATGAAGAGTCTGACCCAATGGTTTGGTGTTTAATAAAGGGTCTGACCCAACACAAACTAGTATTTTTCTCTTCCAAACATTGACTGCACTGCGAGCTATTTCACCATTTTTGTCTCCTTGTTTGTTGCAACTGTCACGATTTACATCAGTGTCAGATAAGACTGCAGAGAGAATCCAACTTGGGCACAGAATTTTAGGATTTTCCCTCAGTCTTATTATAGAATTTGTGAGCATCAGGTTATTTTGAGGCAGGGATGGTGAGTCAGTACTATTTGCAGTTCTGTCCATAAGATATAAAAGCAGAAATAGGCAATTCAGCTCATTGAACCTGCTGCACCATTTAATGAGAGCATGGCTTATCTGAGAATCCTCAACTCCACTTTCTTGCGTTTGTCCTATAACCCTTGATTTCCTTACCGATTTTAAAAATCTCAGCCCTGAATATATTTAACAACTCACCTTCAACAGCCATCAGCAGCAAAAACTTTCCACAGACTTACTACACTACATCCTCATCTCTGTCCTAAATGTGCCACCCTTTATTCTGGGACTATACTCTCTGGTCCTAGACTCTCCCAAAAGGGGAAATGACTGTTCCACGTCTATTCCATTAAACCCCCTAAAAATTTTATTTGTTTAATGAGGTCACTTCTCAGTCTTCTAAACTCCAATGAGTACAAGCCCAAACTACTCAACCCCTGTTCATAAGAGAGTCCCTGTATATCTCTTATAAACATAGTGAACCTTATCTGGACTGCGTCCAGTGCCAGTATATTTTTCTTTAGATAATGGGCTCAAAAACTGTTCACCATATTCCTGCTGTGGTCTAATTAGTGCCAAATTTTGTTTTAGCAAAATATCCCTACTTTTATGTTTCATTCCCTTTGAAAGGCCAACATTCCACCTGCCTTCCCTATTACCTGCTGAACTTGGATACTAGCTTTCTGTGATTTGTGAATGATTCTGCAGCTTTCTGCAGTCTTTCTCCATTTAAATAGCATTCAGCTCCTCTATTCTTCCTGCCAAAATGCATAACCTTACATTTCCCCTCATTGTATTCCATCTGCCAAGTTATTACCCACTCACGTAAGTGCCTGTATTCCTCTGCAAACTCTTGAGTCATCCTCTCGACTTGCCTTCCCATCTATTTTAGTGTTGTCTGCAAACTTGGCAAATGTATTTGCACTTACCTCATTCAAGTCATTGATATATTTTGTAAATAACTGTGGCCCAAGCACTGATCGCTGTGGCGCACTACTAGTTACAGATTGCCAGCCTGAAAATGCCCCACTTCTCTCTGTCTTCTACCAGTTAGCCAACCCTCTCTTCATGTTAAACCACCACCAACACCATGAGCTCTTATCCCATTGAGTAGCCTAATGTGTGAAAACTTATAGAATGCCTTCTGAAAATCCAAACATATTATGTACACTCTTCCCCATTATCTATCCTGTTTGTCACCTCCACAAAGAATTCTCATAAATTTGTCAGGCCTGATTTCCCCTTTATGAAGCCATTCTGCCTCACTGACATAGGTGAGTTCATATTATTCTGCCAATTGATTGTTTATTACAGTCCAGAGAATTCACCTGATGCCCACCTGAATTACATTAAAGCTTGATTACTAGGGATCCAGGAGTAACTCATCACCCCTTCTGTTCCTTGCACTCACGGTTTACTGTTGTTCTCCTGTAATGTGATTAAAACTGTATATGATAAAGAATAGCAAGGCACATATGTTGACTCGTCAAGTGTGAGCCACTGCAGGCATTCAGTTTATAAACAGACTTTTTTTTATGAGATCTGAGTGTAAAATATTTCTTGCAAACCTTTACATGATATCCTACTAAACTATAAACCACAAGAGCCAAGCAATGGCAAATAAACATAGAAAACGCCATTAAATATTTTTAAAGCTGTTGTCAGGCAGATAACGTGCCTTCATCCTTATATAAGTCAAATTCACTACCACTTAGATGTAATGCACAGTTAGGAGCAGTCTTAGTGGAATAGCCCCTGCAGATCCCTCATCCAACCCAGCACCCACTTTTTAATTTAAAAAAAAAATCTGAAATTACAGCTATGAAATGGGGGAGTTGGGGGGGCACAGTATGAGGCAAGTAACCGAACAAATGTCTGCAGAAATGAATGTTGAAGTTCTGAGTGATCTCCAATCTTTGGGAAGACCGTGTTCCATTCCTTTGGGTGAAAATTCTCCAAACAGTTTTACATCTAAGTGGCCTCATTCTAATTTAAGGATGTGCTCTTGAAGAACCTTATTCCATTGTCAGGGATACACTTCACACTTCCCATTACTCAGTGGGGAAGAAGAGGCACATTTCTGTAGCACCTCTCTTAACTTCTGGAAGACCCAGGGTACTTTGCAGCCAATAGATTACTTTGCAGCATAATCACCATTGTAACGTAGGAAAAGTGACGGCCAATTTGTGAACAGCAAGTTCCCACAAAAAGCAACATGATCTGTTACTATGATGTTTATTGAAAGATTGATATTGACCTGGACACGAACCTCTTCTCTTCGAAATGGTGCCCTGAAACCTTTTGGCATCCACCTCAAGGCAGAAGGAGACTCAGTTTAGTGTCCCAACTAAACTACAACTTTAACAGTTCAGCACTGGAATGTCGGCCTTAAATTTTGTGCTTAAATTCTCGAGTCCACAGCCTTGTATTCCAGAGATCGGTACGCTACCAGCTGAGCCACAGCAGAAGAGTCAAAAATGTACATACCTTAATTTCAATAAGGATTATGTAAGCAGCCACATTTGATAGTTGTAAAGGAAACGGAGTGGCACGGTGGCTCAGTGGTTAGCCACTACTGCCTCACAGTGCCAAGGACCCTGGTTTCATTTCATCCTCAGGCGACTGTCTGTGTGGAGTTTGCACGTTCTCCCCACGTCTGCATGGGTTTCCTCCGAGTGCTCTGGTTTCCTCCCACAGTCTAAAAATGTGCAGGTTAAGTGGATTGGCGATACTAAATTGCCCGTAGTGTCCAGATGGATTAGCTATGGGAGATACAGGGTTACAGGGATAGGGTTGGGTCTGCGTAGGATGCTCTTCAGTGGGTTGGTGTGAACTTGATGGGCTGAATGGCCTGCTACCACACTGTAGGGATTCAGTGAAATTGTTTCAGTTATTGTATGGCTAATCAAGACTATTATGTAATACAGTAAAGAATTTTTGTTGCATCTTTTGTAACCTCAGGATGTTCTGAAGTGCTTTGCAACCAATGAAGTATGCTTGTAGTGTAGCTATTGTTGTATTGGAATAGACAGGGCAATCACTTCACACAGAGCAAGCTCACATAAATGGTCATGAAAGAATGACCAGATAATTTGTTTTTATTGACATTGGCCTGCTTTTCCATGTTTGATGTTTGCCACTGAAAGCCAAAACTTGCACATAAATTGGAACTTGTTGCCTTTACTAGAAAAGCAGTAGAAAATCTAAACTGGCAGATCCTGCCACCATTCAGGTATCTTGCTCTCTCATTCAGTAAGATTATAGTTGATCGGCTTTTCCAAGCCAGAGGAAACATTTTCTCAATATCTACACTGTCAAGTCTGCACGCCCTACTCATAATCTGACCTGTTTCAAAAAGCCCAACCATCTTCATCTGCTCTATCAATGAGCCTCCCTCATAAGGTTGGAAGTGGGAATGTTCACTATGCAACCATCAATGTTGAGTATCATTTGCGATGACTCAGGTACTGAAGCAATCCATGTTCAAATGCAGCAAGACATGGACAATATCCAGGTTTAACCAGACAAGTGGCAAGTAACATTGCCTAGCACTTGTGTGACATGAATGACCATCTCCAACAAGAGAAAATCTAACCACCAGAAGAATTAATGGCATTATCATCACTGAATCAAGGGGAAGGAGATGGCCTTGTGGTATTATCGCTGAACTGTTAATTCAGAGACCTAGGTAATGTTCCAGGGATCCGGGTTCGAATCCTGCCAAGGCAGATGGTGGAATTTGAATTCAGTGAAAAAAATCTGGAATAAAGAGTCTATTGACAATTGTCAGAAAAACCCATCTTGTTCATTTATGCCCTTTAAGGAAGGAAACTGCCATCCTTACCTGGTCTGGCTTACATGTGACTCCAGGCTCACAGCATTGGGCTTGACTCTTAACTGCCCTCTGGGCAAGTAGGAATGGGCAATAAATGCTGGTCTAACCAGTGATGGCTTCATCCCATGAACAAATAAAAAAAACTTTCAATATCATGGACCAGAAACTGAATTAAACTAGCCATTTTAAGTACAAAAAAGTCATAAGGCACACGTCAGGAGAGTGATGGACTACATCCAGGACAAAGCAACCGACTTGACTGTCACCAGTAACAGAGCACTCACTCTCTCCACCACTGACGCACAGTAGCAGCAGTGTGTACCGTCTACAAGATGCACTGCAGAAAATCATCAAGGCTCTTTAGATCCCAAACCATGACAAGTGTCATCGAGGAAAACAAAAGCAGTACATTTATGAGAACGCCACCAGCTGCAAGTTTCTGTCCAAGCCACTTACCATCCTGACATGCAAATAAATCACTCTTCCTTTACTGTCACTGGGGCAAAATCCTGGAACTCTATCCTTCATAGCATTGTGGGTGTCCCTACACCACAGGAGTTGTAGCAGTTCAAGACGACAGCTCACCGCCACCTTGAGGGCAATTGTACATGGGCAATAAATGCAATGACACCCACATCACTTAAATGAATATTTTTAAAAATTCTTCTAAACCCCGGAGAGTTTAGATCCATTTTGATCAATCTCTCCTTAATATGTTCTCATTTCCCCAAGCATCAATCTAATAAACTTTCATTCCATTCCTTTCAGGCAACAATATCCTTAGATTGGTCAAGTGGCCTCTTTTGGCACTGTACTATTCTTTCGTTTTTGCTATTAGACTTTGTGTTGTTTCCATGTGTTTAATGAGTGTCTGTGTTGAATTGTAGCTGGGATCATTTGTTACTGAGCTGACTGACGTATGATGCAGACAGGGTATAATGAGGTCTGCCTGTAAAAAGTATTGGTTTTTTTCTGGAAAGTGCTATTCCTGCTCTCTCAGCTCTCTGCAGTAAGTGCACACCATCTGTACGAATGTGCAATGTCAAATCACTGGACATTTTAAATGGCTGTTGTGTTTGAAGCAAGCACAAAATTCGCACCTTAATTATTGCAGCTACTTAGTTTTTAGAAGTTTTCTAGGTTGTTTCTAAAGCTGAAGACAGCACTTCCATACAATAACACATTTATCTGTGGGATAAGAAATCAAACTGAGGCTCCACCCTCCCTTCCCTCCACACTAAAAAAATGTAAGAGATCTTGCTGTAAATCAGCAGCAAAGTTCTTCAGTGTCCTGGGCCAATATCTGTTTCCTTCTGTCAACAACACTACAAGAGATAATCTGTTCATTCTGCCCTTCATAGGACTGTGTTGGGCAAAAACTGGCTACAGGTTTTTTCTAATTGCTACACTTTAAAAAGAACCTAATTGGCTAGAAAACAGTGAGATTCCTTGAGATTGCAAAAGACACTTTTCAAAGTGCCAGTTCTTTCTTTCAAGTCTGCAAGTTGCCAGGCTGACTGATGTGGTGTCTGCTACATTGTACACTGAGAAAAAGAGTTCACATAACCAGTAGTTTCAGCCCATTCAAACTCTTCACATTATTTAATGATTTGGCAGAGGAAATGGATGACTGCTATTGCCCTACCATCTGCATCTTTTTTAAAATTTGTTCATGGAATGTGGGTATTGTCAGATGGACCAGCATTTATCGCCCAAGGGCATTTAAAAGTTGATCACATTGCTGTGGGTCTGGAGTAGCATGTATGCCAGGTAAAGACGGCAGATTTCCTTCACTGAAGGACATTAGTGAATTAAATCAGTTTTTATGACAATCTACAATTGCTACAGAGGCACAGTCAGACTAGCCTTTCAATTACAGAGTTTTATTGAGTTCAGTCTTTGCTATGGTGGGAATTCAAACCTATGTCCCTCGAGCATCAGCCTGGGTTTCTGGATTACTAGTCCAGTGATGTTACCACAATGATTTCAGTTCACAGGGTCAGTTTAGCTCAGTTGCCAAAAGGCTGTCTGGTAGTCAATTCCAAATGTTTATAACAACTGGTTTCTTATTTGTAAATAGCTGACCCCATATTAGATCATTAGACCTAGGAGCAGAAGTAGGCCATTCAGCCCATTGCAACTGCTCTGCCATTCAATGAGATGATGCCTGATCTGATAAATTCTTAACTCAACTTTTCTGCTTTTCTCTATTACCCTCGATTCCTTTACCTTATTAAAAATCTGTTTCCTTCAGCCTTTAATTTACTTCACAACTTAAACTCTTAATGAATTCCACCGATTCATGACCCTCTAGGAGAAGAAATTCCTCATCATGTCTGCTCTAACTGTGCAGCTTCTTACTCCGAGATTATGCCGTCCGGTCCTAAATACTCCCACAAAGGGAAACGACCTATCCTGCCAAGTTCCCTTAAATACCGTATGTTTCAATAAGGTTCACCTTCATATTCTGAGTCAGTGACCACTTGTTATGGCTTCTCCAACCAGACAAAACTTCATCTCAGTATCTATGGCTCAAGAATTTAAAAAAAAATTTTCAATTAGATCATCCCAAATTCTTCTAAACGCCAAGAACTGTACTCAATCGTGTCCTCAATGGAGAATTTGCTCATTCCAGGAATGAGTCTTGTGAGTCCAATAAAACTAGTACATCTACAATTAGATAAGGAGACCCAAACTGCAAAGAGAGCAGCTGTTGCATTGACTAGCCAGGGGTGAGATATTGTGTTAATAGTTAAGATTTTTATTCAGTTCAGATTTAATTGGCTAACTATTCTTCATATTCTGTTATTTCTTTTAAAATTCAGAGATTTATTAGATATTGCACGCTTTATTAAATTGGTGTTGACCAAGCTTTTTAATTTGAATTTGCGTAGAAGGTAAACAGAGATACTTCAGACGAAGAATGCTTCTTTGATCTACTGAGCCGTTTCCAAAGTAATCGTATGGATGATCAGCGTTGTACATTTGAAGAACGCCAAAATGGCACGGCAGGGAATACGTCACCCCCTGTGTCTCCTCTGCGGGACAGAATATGTGAGTATATAGCAAGGCAAAGAAAGAATTGCTAGTGGTCTGGGAAGTATCTTTTTAATTTTTTATATTATTCGTTAGTAGGATGTGGGCGTCACCAGCAAGGTAAGCTTTTGTAGCCCATTCCTCATTGCGCAAAGGTTAGTTAAAAGTTAACTACATTCCTGTGTCTGTAGTCACATGTTTAGGTAAGGATAAGACCAGAGATAACAAGGTATAGAGCTGGATGAACACAGCAGGCCAAGCAGCATCAGAGGAGCAGGAAGGCTGACGTTTCGGGCCTAGACCCTTCTTCAGAAATGCTTGGCCTGCTGTGTTCATCCAGCTCTACACCTTGTTATCTCAGATTCTCCAGCATTGGCAGTTCCTACTATCTCTGAAACAAGGATAAGACCAGGTAAGGATAGTAGATTTCCTTCCCCGAAGGATGTTAGTGAACCAGATGGGTTTTTACAACAGTTGACAGTGGTTATGTGGTTGACATTTAGGCTGGCTTGTTGTTTATTCCGATTTGAAGTTGTGTTCAGTTTCCTCCCTTCCCCACCCCACGTATCCCTTGTTTGACCATATCTAGCAGCTTATTTTTCACATCCTGTTTTGTGAGTGGTCGCTGAGCGGTTCTAATCAGATTTGGAATTATTTTCCATGAGGAAAAAGAAAAGGAATTCAGCACACTGGCTACAATTGAAATAGAATGAGATGGTTGAAGTCTGAGTGTCTGTGCAACCTCAGTGTAGAATCCTCAACATGCACATTCTGACCAACCAGACTGGCACCAAGAAAAGCCCACTGGTCACATAGTGAGTGAAACAAAAACTGTGTGAGATGCAGAATTAATGGGAGCTACAGATCTTGCGTGTCCAGCTGTCTTAATTGTTGCTCTTTCCTTCGGCAGCATGCAACCAAATCTTGCTGAGTTTGTGGCTACGTTTCTGGTACTGGCCAGTGATAAAATTGAAATTGCTGATCTATGCAGTTGAAATTTAATAAAATTGTGAAATTAGCTGGCATGTGATTGTTAGAAGTTAGTTTGTCTGTGATTTTGTAATACCACAGCTAACAAAGGTGAAAGAGGGCCTGCCCTCCTGCCAGGTTTGGAGACATCACACAAATGGCAGAGCGATAATCACGAGATAATCTGTTTTTAGTGGTGTTGTTTGAAAGGGAAGTATTGGCTGGGACTGCAGGGACAATTCCCCTGCTTTTCCTTGAATATTGTAATTGGATCTTTTACATCCATCTGAGAAAACAGATGCCTTGGTTTCGCATTTTCTCCAAGAAGTGGCATTGAAAAATATCCAGGTTGTTTTTCATTCAGAGAACAGCACCAACCCTGATTAACCAAAGTTGTTGTACCTTTTCACCAACTGATACAGGCTGTTGCTGTTTTGCTGCTGATTTTATTTTTCTCCACCCTCTGTTTTGCAGCTCAGGCTTCACTCATTGCATCCCCACAGACAGAGGAGTTTTTCGACTTGATAGCAAGTTCTCAGAGCCGCAGATTAGACGATCAGCGAGCCAGCGTGGGCAACTTGCCTGGACTGAGGATCACGCATAACAACAGCCAGATGGTGATGGGACATCTGCGACCTGATGGAGATCCTCAGGAACCCGGAGATGAGTTTTTCAACATGTTAATGAAATGTCAGGTAAGTACTGTGAGGAATATGTCTCTCTCAGAGCAAAACCCACATTTTACCAATAGTGTGCTCAAATGCTTGAATATAGTAAAATGACCAGGCTTAGAGGCAATGACAGTAAAATGAAATGAAATTAGTTGAGGAGCATAAATCAGAGCATAATGTTAAAATGAAGGCGTGGCAGTCCACAGGAATCCATGTTTGGACCACTGCTGTTTTTGCTACATATCAGCAGCCTGGCCCATTCCTGTTCATATACTCTTCTCCCTCTCAGCCTTTTCCTCTAGACCTTCCCTATATTTGTTGATCCGATCCCATTTCCCCCACTTACGATCTCAATCAAATACCGTCACTCCACTCTGAAGTCACCTCATCCTGACTACTCTTGTAGTAATGTAGAAGTAGGTCATTCAGCTCCTTGTGTCTGCATTAGGTCTCTGAACAAACAGTGCACTTCATGCCACTCCTCTGCCTTGTCCCCATGACTGTACACGATGTTCCTTTTCAGTTAGTAATCTAATTCCTTCTTGAATGAACCTACCTCCACCACCAGTCCAGATCTTAACTACTGAGCTCCTCAAAAAGTTGCTGCTCATAAGCTCCATTGTTTCGTCTGCCCAGTTACTTTAAATCTATGCCCTCTCAAATTGATTCCTTCCACCAGTGGGGATAGTTTCTCCCTGCTTACTCTGACCAGGTTCCCTCATGAATTTTGAATAGCTTTATAAAATCTCCTCAATCTTCAAAGAAAATAGTCATAAGCTTTCCCCCTCTATCTACACTCCCATCCAGTTAAAGTGATCTAACACACTCCTCACTCTCAACTGCAAGAATATCAGGTGATTGATATTTCTTCTATCTCGCAGTCATCCAGGATCGACGATCAGAGATGTGCCCCTCCCAGCCCGGGGCCAAGAGGACCCACTGTCCCTGATGAGGACTTCTTTAGCCTAATCCAGCGAGTGCAAGCCAAGCGCATGGATGAGCAGCGTGTCGACCTTCCTTCGAACCGTGAAGGTCTGGAACAGACCAGACCAAGTTCCAGCTGAGCATTGCTTCGCCAACAGACTTGTAAACAAGCCGGACTAATTGTGCAGATCTGTGTGCCTGCTAACACTGTGAGCAGCACCTGAGGCTGAAAGCTGCCCGAATGACCCCTCGAGAAACCACAACGCAGCTTCGAAGAGTTGCCAAGGAGGTGATTTGCTTCTCTTTGAACTAATACTCCTCACACCCAACACACCAAAACAGGAGCATTTGTGTTTCTTTTCCAAGTCGGACAAAAATCATATCTACGGGAGATGGAGCGACACACGCACAGTGTTTGGTTATTGTTTAAAGTAATGGCATTGAATGAATGTAAAACAGCTGGTACTATAAAAATATACATCTGAAGTCACACACTGATACCCCACATACACAAGTCACTCATACTTGTAACACATGTACAGACAAATCTAAGATCACAGACATACATAGAAACACTAGAGACACTTGGAGAATGTTTTCCTTTGATGATCTACAGTGCAATCTTAGGTGAATATCTTATTGAATGAGTTTGGTTGCCATTAGTTTCTTTGATGGGGAGGTTTAAATTTAAAAATAAAGAATTTAAAATTCCAAAGAATCTTAAGATCAAAACTTTTTGGGGATGAGTACAGCCCTTCTTATTTCCTGGATTTTGAGTGCTATCTCGCACCACTTCCCGCTCTTTGCAAAAGGCCAAAATGCAGATTATGTATATCATTATACAGGTTGATACAGCCATATGGAGCCATATTTCACATGGATCAATCTTAAAGGATGTGGACAGTACCACAGAAGTTTTAACTGGAGAAATCTGAATGCGTGACCAATTCCATTCAGAAACAGGAGGTGCTTGTTCATTAATAGTACTGCAGAAGGTTACATGCTTAAATCAAAAGGGACATTAAGTTAACTGAAGATTTCCACACTTGATCAGGTGGGGAATAAATAACAATGGGATACTAATAGAAATGAAACTTCGGTTTCTGCAGTAGGATGCTGGCATGCAACTGCTAAACAATTTCATATGGAATTCCTTCCTCTGCTGTTGTAAAGGAGCTATTTCAAAGAATACAGGCTGATGACGCAGCTGAAATAATGGACTAAGCAGCTTAATACAAACAATGACACTCCAAACAGAGGCTGCATTTCACAATGTATACAACTTAAACATAAACATAAACATAAACATAACTAAAACTTGAAATGTAATGTTTGCCATTTATTGTTTAATGATCATTCTTCTATCTTTCCACAAATTCTTTAAAAAAAGGTTAAGTGTAAATAAGAACCACAAGGGAACTACTCTAAAGCACTCCTCAATTATTGCAAGCTCTTTAAACATGGTGACTCACTGCAACTTTCCAATAACAGACTCTAAATTGAGAGAAGTGATTGATATATAGCCATACGCTAATGGTTTCAATTTTCCAATTCCTTTCTCCCAAACCTAAATTTCCCTTTTGTTCTAAAGACGGTGTCTTCCTGCTTCATTTCATCATCAGTTCCCTACATCTTATACAAAGAAACAAACTAGAAACGGAAAAAGGTCATTCGTCCCCTGAGCCTGCTCCATCATACTGTATAAATATGGTCACGGCTGATGATATTGTGGCTTCAACTTCACATTCTCTCCTACACCTGATAACTTCACATCCTTTGTCAGTGTTAGCCATAAGCTGTTTAAACTGAGGGACTCTGCATTTAGTGTGTAATTCTTAATGGTTCCATTGAAATAAAGTTTCCAAGTCACTATTTGTAATACAGGTGCTTTGTGTAATTAACTTTTAAAAAGTAGCTTTTTAAAAATCAACCCAGTAAAACAACAAGGCTATATCCTGGGGAGTCCCAAATCAGGTGCCACTGCACTATTCTGAAAAAAGTAGGGACGTTCTGACTGACATATAACCCCTCAACTAACATTATTTGGAACAGATTAGGAACAAAAAGGGTCCATCCATTTATCCCTTCATGTCTGTTTGCGTACTCAATCTGCAGCCTTATTCCACGTACCTACCTTTTGTCCTGCATCCTTTAGTAGCTTTTGTTAAAAGTCCATCAGTCTCTATTTTAACAATTGGTCCATCATCTGATCACAAAGGATGCTATGTAAATGTGAGTTCTTATCCTTCAGCCTTTTATTGCTTCAGTTATTTCTGCAGAATGTGTGTACAGTTAGGAGGAAGACGTGTGTATGTGTATAGTCTGTTGATATAACCTGTCTCTGTACTAATCATTATTTTTGATTATTGAGGGAGAGAGACACAGACATAAATAACCTCTGGTACAGAATTTCCTTCTGCAGCTTTTGTAATGTTTGTGTTTTCTATGCATATAAATAAAGTGGTGCCCTATTCACTACTGTGACAAGAGTAGATCAAAGAAGTACAAAATAAAAGGTTAATTATTTTCTCTAGCTTAAAAAAAATCAAAGTTATTTTATTGTGTAAATTTTTTTAGAAATGCTCATGTAGACTTTGACATCGAGCTGCAGTTCCAAGGTGTATTTTATGCTGTCCCTTGTAATAATTCAAACATTAAAACCCTGTCCGGTACATTATTTTTTCAAACACTGCCAGTACATAATGCTTTCTGATTTTAAAAAGTTCTTAAAAAAAAAATCATACTTTTCTGTAAATAAGAGCCTCATTTTACCTAAGAGATGCAAGTCAGGTGAACTGCAATGTATTAAATTTTACACAAGGTTGTAATAAAAATACAAACTGTGCACCAACTTCTAGGTGACTACATCCAGTATTACTAATCATTGTTCATTTTCTCTCCCTCTTCCCTGTGCACCACACCTTGTGAACAAACTGTACGTATAGACTGGTATGTATTTATAAAGCTTTGAACAAAATTCAGTGCATTACTAAACAAGTCATCGAAAACATGCTAACAAGTGCAATTGCCCACCTTCAAAATTCTGTATCACTGGTCATGGGTTCTGTTGGTCCTTGGATTGTTAGCTCAATCATACGTTTGGCAGATGTTTCCAGGAAGTCAAATTAGTCTTTGGCGTTGAAATCACTGGCATTCCTTTCCCATACTTCCTCTTACCTACAAATGTTTTCAAAGAAATGACTGAAGGATTGCAACAGTGTCTTTTGGATTGAACATTAAACTAAGGCCCCACCTGCCCCTTCAGATGTGCATGTAATACATCCTGCAGCACGACAGTCCTCCCTAACAGCTTGGCCTAGAATTCTCTTTCAATCAACATCACAAATTAACAAGTAATTTGCTTTTTACTCATACTGCTGTAAGTGGAAACTTGCTGAATATAAATTGGCTATCACATTTCCTACGTAGAGTCATAGAAACGTACAGCATGGAAACAGAACCTTCGGTCCAACTAGTCCATGCTGACCAGATATCCTAAATAAATCAAATCCCATTTGGCCCATCTCCCTCTAAACATTTCTTACTCATATACTCATCCAGATGCCTTATAAAATGTTGTAATTGTACCAGCCTCCACCACTTCCTCTGGCAGCTCATTCCATACATGCACCAACCTCTGTGTGGAAAAACTTGCCCCTTAGGTCTCTTTTATATCTTTCCCCTCTCACCTTAAACCTATGTCCTGTAATTTTGGACTCCCCTACCCTAGGGAAAAGACCTTGTCTATTCACCCTATTCATGATTATATAAACTTCTTTAAGGTCACTGCTCAGCCTTTTCATGAAGAGGACTCTAAAAAGAGAGCACAATTCTCAATGGTATTGAGTCATATGGTGACAGTGGCATGTTTTATTTCTTTCCAGTGGAAGTGTGTGTCCCTATAAAGCAAAGTATTGTGCCTGCAAGGGTAGTGGAATTACACACAAACAAAGGATGTCGTTTCCTGAATAAGTTGAAAGAGGCAGTACAGGCCTGAAGGGCCAAATGGCCATCTTCTATGCCTCCTGATTGTAATGTCTCTCAGTTCTGGCCAATTGGCGACTTCAGTTCCAGACCGAAAGTTGATTTAAAAGCTGCAGAAAGTGGTTAGCTTACTAGAACGGAAAACCAAACACACGAAGCAAGACTATGGTTTGTGGCACAGTGGTAGTGCCCTTACCTTTGGGATAGGAAGTCCAGGTTAAAGTCCACCCGCCCTGGAGGTGTGTCAGAACAGGTTGATTTAGAATAACTGTAACCTGGTGATCACTGTCCTGGGAACCAGTGAAGAATGGTTGTCTTTGATCAGGCAACATATTTGAATGACCTAGAGACTCCATTCCTGCAGTCAACTGAAACAAGCGCATTACAAACACCACTGGGATACTTGCACATGCTGGATTGTGAACTACAGCTGTTTTTCTTTTTCAGCATAATCTCTCAAATGTGTACAGAATGCGAAGGAATTTCTGCAATATTGAATGATTGTATCACCATTTTGCTAAGTTTATTTTGAATCTCACAGTAAAATGCAAACATAGAATTACAGATCATTGCATTATTTTTGTTCTGATAACTCTGCATTTAAAATAAAATGTACAACAGCAAAATCAAAAGGAAACCCAATATCACAAAGACCATATCAAATTCCATTCTTAATTCAAAATTAGACCCCACAGACAATCCAGTGTAGGAAAACAATCCTAAAATATGGTGGTTGGAGGCAGTATTGAGATAACAATTTCATAGTCTGTCCTGTGATTCCAATGTCAGATTCAGTTGCCTGCAAAAATTATGCCTTTCTGAATGATATGGTGGTTCACTGGTTAACATTGCTACCTTTCAGTGCCAGAGGTTCAATTCTACCCTCAGGCGAGTGTGCAAACTCCACACAGACATTCTCCCTGTGAGTGTGTGGGTTTCCTCCCACAATCCAAAACTGTGCAGGTTAGGTGGATTGGCCATGCTAAATTGCTCATAGTGTCCAGGAATGTGCATTAGCCACATGAAATGCTGGGTTACAGGGATGGCGGGGATGCTGCAAAGGTTGGCATGGACTTGATGGGCTGAGTGGCCTACCTCCACACTGTAGGGATTCTATGAATGGTTTCTGTCCTAGTTGTCTGTGGGTTGAGGGAACCCCCTGAATAAGGCATAATCTCACAGAATCACAGAAACCCTACACAGTGTGGAAACAGGCCATTTGGCCCAACAAGTCCACACCACCCATCCAAAGAATGTTCCACCTAGACCCTTTCCCCTACCTCTGCATTTCCCATATCTAACCCACCTAACCTAAACATCCCTGGACACAACGGGCAATTTAGCATGGCCAATCCACCTACCCTGCACATCTTTGGATTGTGGGAGGAAACCAGAGCACCTGGAGGAAACCCACGCAGACGGGAGAACGCACAAACTCCACACAGTTGCCCAAGGGCGGAATTGAACCTGGGTCCCTGGCGCTGTGAGGCAGCAGTGCTAACCCCTGAGCCACCGTGCCATTCTTCACCTCTTGCTGCGTTCCCAAGTGCAGTTGAGATGAGCAAAATGATAGGGCTGGACCCTTCTTGCACCAACTGGCAGTGCCTACCTCTTCCTCACCTGAAGGTGACCAGAGGCTGGTGTGGTCGAGGAGGTATGGGATTAATGGTGAGGGGAACAGGGGAGGAATAAAAGCTCCATAACAGCATTATGGATTTAATCCAGTTAAACACAGCAAAATGCGACGCTGTCTATCTTCATCAGAAAACAGTGAATCCATTGGTACAGCTGATGGCTGTTCAGCAACTCAAACTACCTAATTTTTCCATGCAAATATTATTTGCCAAGTAATGCAGATCAATCATGAAATCACTCAACAAATCCAGCCAGACTCACTCATTCATAAAAAAAAACTTACCAAAAAATATGCGTCATGTATAAAAAAAATCTAGCAATCGTCCAACATGTCAATCATCACATTGGAGCACACTGGCTATTTCTGATCTATGTCTGACGTGCTTGGGCTCAGCTGGGCCCATCCAAAATGATCTGCTGGGTTATTGCTTATTTCTCAAGCGTTAAGATTGTACAGTTTCAAAGAATCCCAAAGACGGAGTAATCAAGAGGAGGCACAGGATAATGAACAAACAAGTAACTATTTGGATTTATGCTAACAGATAGCAACCACCTGCCTGCCTTCTGTATGAGTTTATTGACATTGTGTGTACAGAGATTGGAAAGTGCATTACACTGCATCAAGAACTGAGGTTTGCCAGAGAGAACATCTAACTTAATAAAGACATTATACAAATAAAGTCCCCTGGCACTTTACAGGAGCATTGTGAAAGAAAATTTGACAACAAGCTGCTTAAGGAAACATTTGGCCAGACGACTAAAAGCTTGGTCAAAGGAGCAGGTTTGAAGGAGAAAAAGTAGGCAGAGATTATGGCCTAGCCAACTGAAGGAACTGCCACCAATGATGAAGCACTCACAATTCATAAGAGGCCAGAATTAGAATAGAACGGATATCTGGAAGGCTGTTGGGCTGTAGTAATTAGAGACAGGGAGGGAGATAGATTAGAAAACAGGGATGGAAGTTTTTAAATCAAGATGTTGCTTGATAGGGAGCCAATGTAGGCCAGTGAGCAAAGGCCTAATAAGAGAACAGGGCTTGCTGCGAGTTATAACAAAGGTAGCAAATTTTTGGGTGACCTCAAGTTTATGGAGTGCAGAATGCAAAGACAAGTAAGGAGCACACTGGAACGAAAGTAACCAAAGCATGAATTTAAAAATTCAGAAGAGCTGAGGTGGGGTCAGCAATGGGCAATGTTATGGAGGTGAAAATAGGCTGTCCCCGTGATGCCATGAGCAGAGCTTGCCTCAGAATCTAACATGAAATCACGGCTGCAATAATTAATCTCAAGACTGTTGCTAGGAAAGGAAGGTGGGAGGTTTATAGATACACAAATCTTTGAAAGTGGCAGTACAATCTAAGGCGGCAAATAAGGATACCCACATGATCCTGAGATTGATCAAAACAAATACCACAGCAAAGAAATTATGCGAAATCTTTTTTATGAAAGCACTGGTTAGGTTTCAGCTAAGGGACCATTTCAGGGCCCCACACGTTAAGCAGGATTGTAGAGAGTGCAGAAACAATTTGCTAAAATGGTACTAGTGATTAGGGATCGTATTTTATGTGGTGAGTAGCGAGGACTCTTTAGTGCTGAGGAGTTTATAGGGAGGGAAGCGTTCAAAATCATAAAAGATTTTATGAGTAAAGAAACAGCTTCCACACAGGAGAGTCAATAACCAAAGTTAAAATAATACTTTAAAATAATTGACAACAGAACTAGGCAGCTGATGAGCAGAATTTTTTTTAATGTAATGAGTTATGATGTTCCGGAATGCACTGCTTGAAAAGGTTGGTGGAAACAGATTGAACAGTAACTTCCAAATGGGAATTGAACAGAAACTTGAAGTGAAGATAAGCTACAACGTAATAGGCCCTAACCAGGGCAACACGGTGGCTCAGTGGGTTAGCACTGCTGCCTCACAGCGCCAGGGACTCAGGTTTGATTCTACCTTCTGGTGACTGTCTGTATGGGGTTTGCACATTCTCCCTGTGTCTGTGTGGGTTTCCTCTGGGTGCTCTGGTTTCCTCCCACAGTCCAAAGATGTGCAGGTTAGGTGGATTGGCCATGCTAAAATTCCCCTAGTGTTCAGGGATCTGCAGGTTGGGTGGATTAGCCATGGGAAAAGCAGGGTGCCAGGGTATGGGGGTAGGTCTGGATAAGATGCTCTTCAGAGGGGCAGTGTGGACTTGATGGGCTGAATCACCTGTTTCCACACTGTAGGGATTTTAGGATTCTAACTGGACAGCAACTTCAAACAGCCTTCCACTGTTATGACTTCACACTAAATCATCATGCATAAGGTGCTGAAACCTGTACCTTGGCCACATCACAGCGCTGCAAGTTTGTGAATACTTTGAGTTCAGCTCACACTGTCTCTTTGTACTCAGGTACTCAATGGCTCACTTTAGCTTTGCACAAAGCACAGACTAAACCACCTGCTACTTAATGAGCTAACAAGGTGTAGAGCTGGATGAACACAGCAGGCCAAGCAGCATCAGAGGAGCAGGAAGGCTGACATTTCAGGCCTAGGCCCTTCAGAAAATGAGCAAAGCGAATGAGGTTCTGAAATAAATAGCGAGACAGTGACAGGCGGATAGAAGATGGAGAGAGGAGAAGATAGGTGGAGAGGAGACAGACAGGTCAAAGAGGCAGGGATGGAGCTAGTAGAGGTGAGGGTAGGTGGGGAGCAGATAGGTCAAGGGGGCGGGATGAGGTTAGTAGGAGATAGGGGTGGGAGGGAGGCAGGGACGAGCTGGGCTGGTTTTGGGATGCGGTAGGGGGAGGGGAGATTTTGGAGCTTGCGAAGTCCACATTGATACCCCCTTCCCCTCCCCCATTTCTGAAGAAGGGTCTAGACCCAAAATGTCAGCTTTCCTGCTCCTGTGATGCTGCTTGGCCTGCTGTGTTCATCCAGCTCCACACCTTGTTATCTCAGATTATCCAGCATTGGCAGTTCCTGCTATCTCCTGCCTATTTAATGAGACAAGTTACCGAAATACTGACCACGCACCCAAGTTAGTTCAGTCACTGCCTCATACTATCGTCACCACCTGCAAGTTCCCCTCCAAGCTACACACCACCCTGACTTGAAAATCTAGAGTCCCACCCTAACAGCATTGTTCATGTGCTTATATAAGGACGGTTCAAGAAGTCTGCTCAGCACCACCTTCAAGGGCAGTAAAAGCCTGAGACGCCACCAGCTGACAAAAGAAAGCCACTAAGCACGAGTCCTCATTTCTCCTCGCCCCTGACTCCTCTGGGATTCGACTCCAAAAGGCACCAGACAGATGCCCGTCAGTACCTCGCGTAATGATCACTCACGGATTGTTCAACTCTGTGGGGAAACAGTTTTGAGCATTCTGCTGCCTTTCCCTGAACAATTTACAGATACTTGTCACTTACTTTGGCTTTGTGGCTCAACTTCACATGGAATGGTGCACTGAGCATGAGGGGGACGGGGAAGAGATCAACACCTACTTGCTGATATCACTTTGTCCGCAACAGGGGAGAAATGTTTTTAAAATGTAAACCTCCCCTGTAGACAAAAATGGACCAGATAGCAGGAACTGCAGATGCTGGAGAATCTGAGATAACAAGGTGTAGAGCTGGATGAACACAGCAGGCCAAGCAGCATCAGAGGAGCAGGAAGGCTGACGTTTCGGGCCTAGACCCTTCTATCTCCTTCCCAAAAATCCAAAAACCTGACTACCCTGGTCAACCCATTGTCTCCGCCTGCTCCTGCCCCACCGAACTTATCTCCACCTATCTCAACTCCCTTAGTCCAGGAACTCCCTACCTACATCCATGACACCACCCACACCCTCCTCCTCCTCCAGAACTTCCAATTCCCCAGTCCCCAACACCTCATCTTTACCAAGGACGTCCAGTCCCTATACACCTGCATTCCCCATACAGATGGCCTGAAGGCCCTCTGCTTCCTCCTGTCCCGCAGGCCCGACCAGTCCCCCTCCACTAACACCCTCATCCCATAACTCATCCCTCACACCCCCTCCCCGCAATAACAACCAAAACAGAATCCCCCTCGTCCTCACATACCACCCCACCAACCTCCGGATCCACTTCCGCCATCTGCAATCCGACCCCACCACTAAAGACATTCTTCCCTCCCCGCCCTTATCTGCTTTCCGGAGGGACCACTCTCTCTGTGACTCCCTTGTCCGCTCCACACTCCCCTCCAGCCCCACCACACCCGGCACTTTTCCCTGCAACCGCAGGAAGTGCTACACCTGCCCCTACACCTCCCTCCTCACCCCAATCTCAGGCCCCAAGAAGACTTTCCACATCAGGCAGATGTTCACCTGCACATCTGCTAATGTGGTATACTGCATCCGCTGTTTCCATTGTGCCCTCCTCTACATCGGGGAAACCAAGCGGAGGCTTGGGGACCGCTTTGCAGAACACCTACGCTCGGTTCGCAACAAACAACTGCACCTCCCAGTCGCAAACCATTTCAACTCCCCCTCCCATTCCTCAGACGACATGTCCATCCTGGGCCTCCTGCAGTACCACAATGATGCTACCCGAAGGTTGCAGGGACAGCAACTCATATTCCGCTTGGGAACCCTGCAGCCCAATGGTATCAATGTGGACTTCACAAGCTTCAAAATCTCCTCTCCGTCGACTCCATCCCTAAACCAGCCCAGCTCATCCCCACCTCCCTAACCTGTCCTTCCTCCCCCCTCTCCCCCCCCCCCCCCCCCCGCCCCCCCCGCCCACCCCCCATTTCCTACCTACTAACCTCATCTCACCCCCTTGACCTGTCCGTCCTCCCTGGACTGACCTATCTCCGCCCTATCTCCCCACCTACACTCACCTTTACTGGCTCCATCCCTGGTTCTTTGACCTGTCTGTCTCCTCTCCATCCATCTTCTCCTCTATCCATCTTCTATCTGCCTCCCCCTCTCTCCCTATTTATTTCAGAACCCACTTCCCCTCCCTCATTTTCTGAAAGAGGGTCTTGGCCTGAAACGTCAGCGTTCCTGCTCCTCTGAAGCTGCTTGGCCTGCTGTGTTCATCCAGCGCTACACCTTGTTATCTCAGACAAAAACGGACCCTTCACTTTCTCTAACCTCAAAATGTACTACCACTTCTTTCATCATCTCAGCTGCAAGTATAAGACAAAACAACTTTGTTTACAAAAATCAAACTGTTCTTCCCCCTCTGTGGATTGAGCAGTATTGAACCATTCTAGTCTTCTATTCTTCCCAACAGAGGAAGAAATCTAACGACTCAAACTTTGCATTTTTAAATTAACCTGATGTTTAAAAAGTGATAAAGCAGCACAGCCTTGACTTAATATTGTTCCTGTACTGTGCACCTACTGCATAGGATTTTCTCCTCTGGTGTGGCTCTTACAGATAAATATTCAAGAATATAATTACTGAATTTACAGGTTGGCAAATTACCTTGTGGAACTTGGCTCGGGAGATTTTGACCCATCTGCTGGATATCGGTGAATGATTCCACGATGATGCCTCAGAGTTCTCACAGCAACATTCCTTCCTCAACCAACATCAGCAAGATTAGCTGGAGATTCATCTCGTTTCCACCGGTGATGTGTTGTGCTGAGTTGATCAACTACAGCAACGGCACATTGGATAGAGGATGCTCCTCCCGATTGCTTTCTTTGCATATTCATTCACAGGATGCAGACAGACATCGCTGGCTAGACCCACATTTACCGTCCATCCCAAAATACCCCTTGTGAAGGTAGTGGTGAACCTCCTTGAACCACTGCAGTCCACATGGTGTAGGTACCCGCACAGTAGTGTTGAGGAGAGAGTTCAAGGATCTGGACTCATGCAATTACAGATGATTTTGGAAGTAATTATTCAGAGTTAAATACTGGGAGAACTTCCCCTTAACTCTTTCTTTAAAACAGCAATCACGCAATCAGCTTTGTCCCAACTGAGTGAGCAAGATGGATTTAGTTTCGCTTCTCATCTGAGTGACGCTACAGCTTGTCCTGGGAGTGCTGTCCACTGTGTCTTGGTAGGTAAGCATTAAGCACATTTCAATATCTGGACTCTGGGTAATGTGACTTACATGCCATATTTATATCTTAAAGCTACTATAAGTTGCTATTTAACAAACAAATCACAAGGTGCTTCACTGGGACAGGATTAGACAAAAACTGATACTGAACCAAAGGAGAAGTACATTTTGAACAGGTGACCAAAAGCTTGGTCAAAGTTGTAAATCTTAAAGATAAGTCCTAAAGAAGAAAGGATTAGGAAGGGATTCCAGATCTTAAGGCACAGACTAAGGCAGAGTTCCAAACTAAACTTAAAGTGAATAACAAACATTTTGAAACACTATGATTGCAAGGATTTTGAAGCTTGAAGTGAGTTTGTTTCAGTGTCCCAGTTTAATGAGCATCATACGTGTTGCTCCTTTTTTTCGGTGTGCAGCTCCTGTCAACTGGGGTGAAGTCAATCTTTCAGACTGCACATGGCTAACAACCCCTACTGCTAAAACGTGTTTAAAATGATGAAATCGGAAAAGTGGTTCTGGTACCTTTGTCTCGGGGCCTATTCCCGAGACAGAAAACAGAAATGATAGTTTCTCTTCCTTCAATAACAAATGTCAGGTCAACTTTCTCAAACCGCTGTCAGAGTCATTTGAAAGTGACTTATTAACATCCGTTATCACAGGGACAATGAATCCTCTACGTGATATAGTTTCTGATGCACACAGCTATTGCTTATAGCCAGTCATATACGTGACTAGCATCACCATCCCAGTGCTCACTAACTGGTAGCAGCTTGTCAAAACTCAGGAAAAGTTAATTCGTGCTTGTACAACAGAATAGCAATTTATTGTCACGTGCATTTTTACAAAAAAAGTGAAAAGTTTCATAAGTTGCCATAATACGGTGCATTAGTTAATAACAGAAATCATAAACAAGAAGAAAAGTAAAGTTTGTCACAGTTCAGTTTAATGACTCCTGAGTTTGGCGTACACTGGAAAACCAGGCCAAAAATGCCACACAGGTCTGGGCTGAGACCACCTCACCATGCCAAGGTTTCCGCACCGAGACAGGATCTCCACGCTGGGCCATTGGAAGACCCGGAAGTCAACTCCGAAGCAAGGTGAGACACCTGCACTGGGACTAGACAATGACGCCGGGCTGCAGGAATACCTGGAAGCTGCCGAAGAAGACCTCCTTGACAGGACAAGGCCTCCAAGCCAGTACAAGAATGATACTCCAGTCTGAGACTACCAGTCCTGGACAACACCACTACATCGGGAGGCCGCCCGCCAGGCAGGCATCAGGCCTATACTGGTATTCTGGGCCGTTAGAACCCACCTCGTTGCTGGGCCAGGAAAAGACGCCTTCTGCTGAAATAATTAAAAGAAGATAAGGTACCATAATAAATGGAAACATTAAAAAACACCATAGAAAAAAAAAGTAAAGTGAACGGAGTAGACAAGCTCTGGTTGCCTGGGCTGACGAGCCTGCACATTGTGCTGCTACTCTGCCGCCACTTTGAAAATGTATATCCTGCTGTCCCATGTTCCTTTCCAACAATCCATATGAGGAAAGAAGGCAGTACAGTGATACTGTCACTGGACCAATAACCCAGAGGTTCAGATTATTACTCTGGGATGACAAGTTCAAATCCCATAACAGCATCCTGTGGAATTTGAATTTCACTGAATAAGTCTAGAAGATAAAGTTAGTTGCAGTAATAGTGACCATGAAACTATTCCCAATTGTTACAAAAACCTACCCAGTTCATGAATGTGAAATACACTATCTGTACCCTGTCTGACCTTCATACAATGCTAGACCCGCAGCAATGTGGCTGACTTTTAACTGTCCTCTGAAATAACCAAACAAACCTCTCAGTTTCAAGGACAAAGGGATGGGGAACGAATGCTGACCTTGTCGGTTACACCCAAATTTCATGAAAGAACAAAAAAAAATTTCTGTTCACCTTATCCCGCCAGCTCTTCACCTCTCTCCAACCTCCATGCTTTACTCTACCCCTCACCCCTTTTCTCCCTTTCTCCATGCCCTGCTTGTGTATAATGAGTAATTTGTGTTTGTCAGTAGCATCACAACTCATTTACAGCCTCACTCACAGGAATACGCAGGCATACATACATACATGCATGACGGCACATTTGCCAACAGGTATGCAAACACATTGACTTAACTCCCTTTCATACAGCCACATTTTGTTCGATTCATCGTCTCAAATAGGCTTAATATAGATTCAAGTATTCTTGACTGTGGTCATATCACTAAGTAATATCATACAACATTGTACTAACCTGTGGAGTCACAACCTATCTGTGCACTCGTGCCGGTGGTGTCTGACAATCCTCGGTTACTGTGATCAGTTGCAGGGCTTGCTGAAGGTTTGAAGGTGCCAGCTGTTTTAGGAATTGCTCTTCTGTGCTCTGGCATTGAGTCAAAGAGTTCTTCTGAACAGGAGAATGCTGGAGATGTGCCATGGCTTCTTGCTGTGCCTCTGACTGGTTACAGACCAAGCCATCAACTGTCCCAGACTCTAGCTGCTGCAGAGCACCGAATTGCTGGTGCTGTTTCCTCTGCTGGTCTTGCTGAATTTGGCACTGAACAGTCTGGTATAAAAGATCCAACAATATTCTTTACAGGAGTGAAAACATGGAGCTTTGCTAATACCATGCTGCTATCTAAATACTGGAATACATGCACCACCACCATCAGATTCAGTGATCCGAGAATGACGTGTTAAGTATGGCTTGGGAAGAACAGGTGACTTTGGATTTATGGTTCCCACCGAGGGCTTTCCTTATCTAATTTATAGGTCTGATGTAGATTCATTGACAGAGATTGATTGCTTAGATTAGTCAATGACTCCATGGTCACTGGGGAAACAGTAGCATAGTGTTATGTCACTGGACTAGTAATCTAGAGGTCCAGGCTAACTATCAATTGTAGTAAAACCTCATTTGGTTCACTAATGCCCTTTTGGGGAAGGGAATCAGTCTGGCTTATGTGTGATTCCAGATCCACAGCAATGTGTTTGACTCTAACTGCCCTCTGAAATGGCTGAGCCACTCAGTTAAGGGGCGGCACGGTGGCTCAGTGGTTAGCACCGCTGCCTCACAGCACCAGGGACCCGGGTTCAATTCCAGCCTCGGGCGTCTGTCTGTGTGGAGTTTGCACATTCTCCCCGTGTCTGCGTGGGTTTCCTCCGGGCGCTCCGGTTTCCTCCCACAGTCCAAAGATGTGCAGGTTAGGTGGATTGGCATGCTAAATTGTCCGTAGAGTTCAGGGAGGTGTAGGTTAGGTGGGTTGTTGTGGGGGGGGTGGGTCTGGGTGGGATGCTCTGAGGTTCGGTGTGGACTTGTTGGGCCGAAGGGCCTGTTTCCACACTGTAAGGATTCTATGAATTAGGGACAGGCAATAAATGCTGGCCTTGCAAGTGACACCTCTGCAAGGAAGATGGACCTTGGTCTTTTATCACTTAGCAATCCTGGTGTTCCTATTTTAATATTTTAGCGTTTCAAGGAAGAGCAGACAAATTCTAGAATACCCACCCTTCCCATTGCCCAAGTGACCTGGCCAACATTTGTCCCTCAGCTGATAAAAATAAAAACAGATTATCTGTTAGTAATGTAACAACAAGTAATATGACGTTATCACATCACTGAGACAGTTTGCAGTATACAAATTCATGTTTCCCACATCATAGGATGTCTCAAAGTATTTCCAGCCAAAGAGGTGCTTCAAGTCTTTCTATGAAATTCTCCACTATAAGTGGCTGGGCCATTTCCCTGCCTTTTATCACCAAAATATATTTTTTTCAGATTCCAAGTGTTAGATATCTGATTATATGGAAGTCTTCTGACCTACCACAGGATGCTGACTGTAAAATTGTCATTATACAACACACTTCCAAACAGACAGGTATAAAGGTGACTAGCTGGTGTGAATGAACTATTGCTTCATCAGTTGCTAAGCAGTGCCTCCAGATCACGTTAGTGAATGTTAGCTCCAAAACAGCCAGTGTACTAAAGAGCCAAAATCTCAACTTACTCAGGAGAAGATTTCTCCTGGTACCAATTATGCTAAACTTCCCAACACAACATCCAGATCCAACACGGGACCATAACCAGGCAAAATTTTACACAAGTCCTAATGTGGGGACACATTTGACTGAGTATTTGATATTTTATTCAAAGATATTAAGGCTTTAAGCCGTATCTTAAAGGTGGGGAAGGATACTTCTAAGAGAGAATTCTAGCATTTGGAGGCAAGGCAGTTGAATGTCTACATTTTGGGGAGCGAAGGGAGAGGGGTACGGTTAATAGGCAGAAATTGGAGGAGCGCAGAGTTCTCAGAGGGCTGTAAAAATATTAAAAACTAAATCAGAAAAAAAAAAATCACTGAATTCTCAATACTGATTGACTTTTCTAATAGCCCTCTGAGTTTGTGTGGGTAGTAGTTGTAAAAGATCAAGTCTTCAGCTGTCTGTTCAAGATCAGTTTAGCTTTTTAACTTGCAGCGTATAAAAAAAGGCACTCATTACAGCAAACCTTGTTTTAACCAGCACCTTATGAATCAGCACTATCGATAAACCAGTAAAAATTATATACCCAAATTACCGGATGTTTACTGCATTATCGCGATCCCCACGATGTCCGAGTAGTCAGTTGAAGGTGCAAGTGAGAAGGTTCTCTGCCAGTAAGATTTTTTTTTCAAAAAGGCAGAGTTGCATTATTTTTCAAGTGATTATGCTGTAATTAAGTATTACAGTGATGTGTATGCTCCCTACATTATGTTTCTATTACTGAGTGTGTGTTTTTACATTGATTATGTGGACCTCTTGATTGTCTGCAATATTTGATCAACTGCATACTCCTGGTTCCATGGGTGCCGGTTAATAAAAAGTCTGCTGTATTTTTCAATTACATGACCAATTTTTGTAAGCTTTACAAGGAACCAACTTCTGTGATCAGTTTTTGGAGACATATAGCCCCTCTTTCTTTATGAACATACAAAATACAGCATGCTACTTTCAATCAATTCACTACCTTATCTTAACACACATTGTCTGTATGCACTGATTCTGTGCCTGAAGTGTGCGTAAACTAATGAGAACTCTATCTGATACCACTATCCCAATTAAGCCATTTGGGACAATGACCCCAGGCATGATTCAGTAACATAAGACACTACACATCCTCTTATCTCAAACAAAAGCAACAAAGAAAATATTGTAAGGTGCCCCATTATCCCACAGTACCTAATGAAATAGCAGAAAGAGCTATAGTGAGAGGGGACTATCCTACACAAAACTAATATATTAAGGCACGATGGAAGCGATATCGCAGGTAGCCATTACTCTTAAGAAACCAATCAGAAATTGATCTCTCTCTCTCACACACACACACACACACACACACACACACACCTCAGTGGCTTCAGGGACATGACTGATTGTGCACATTAACTCCTTCCACACCACGGTCCATAAGCACCAGTTGCCAAAGCATATGCCAAAGTCAAAACAAAAAATAGACTACACTCCAGTCGGGGAGAGAGAGTGAGAGCGCGAGAGAGCGAGCGCGAGAGAGCGAGAAACAGGGCAGATGAAAAAAAAAGGCCATGTGCCATCTTACACAGTAAGCCAGGGAAGTTGCTGCCTAACTTTTAAGTTCCTTATTAAATTACAGTTACTTAATAAACTTTTCCCAAGCAAAATCACTATACTGTCTTCTACCTCTTGAATGATTAAAGTCTCAAAAGACCAATTACTAGATGCACGTACAGACTCTCAGAATTTGAGTTTAAAAATGTGTCTAAAACATTCAAAGTTTGGATACGAGCTGAGGTTCGGATCCATTCATGGTTATGGATGGAACTAGAACACTGGAGGTGAATTGTATGTTAGCAGTTTAATCCAAACTAGATCTTTTTGCTGGTGATATAAGTGGCCAAAGGTCTAACATTGTATGTGAGATCTTAACGCATTTAAAATGAATGGAACTGTTAAGATGGTGGATGAACACATTACAGATGTGGCCACTGACTAGATTCAAGGCCCTGGGTACACTTAAATTCAACCCTCAAAACTCGGTAAAAATTACCAGCAATCCCTGGCTGACAGCACTGGTGCTTTGAAAGGCTGCCTGCAAGAACATCATAAAAAGTAATACATGAACTTAAGTCCTTTTTTATATAAGTGCCAAGACTTAATTGAAGCTGTATTGCTGGGTACCACAGCATTTATTTGTTTCCCCACTGAAGCACACTAAGGAACCTACAATACTTAAACAATTCACTTATTGTGTAAAGTACCTGGGCTTAACATCTAGGTCAACAGTTCAAAAATGAAAGCTTCTACAAGTAAATAATGAGTGCAAACACTACAGCAAGAAATGATCACGTCGGGGAATGAGGAAACATGCCAAATTTATGTTTTGAAGTACAGTAAGGACAGTGTCAATCCTTGAATCACTGCAGATACCAGACAGGAGACATAAGCTATTCACACAGCTCCTGGAGGCATCAGAGCCTCTCAGTGAACCAACAACAGGTTCTCTACACAGCAACAGATGGTACCTGTCATCTGCTACCTGTGTAGAGGGGCTGGGGGTTGGACTTCGACTTCTGTCTTGCTGCCGTAATCCTAAAACAAAATCCCCATGAGAAGTCAAGGTATCAAATGGCACATCTGTTCATTGCCAAGATTATTGAAGGACCCACGACGGAAAGAAAGGAAGGACCATTTATATACAAACTTTCACAATCTTAGAACATTGCAAAGCACTTAACAGTACGTAACAGCATAAGACATAGGAGCAGAATCATGCCATTTGGCCTACAGGATCTGCTCTGCCATTCTATCATGGCTGATATGGTTCTCAAACCCATTCTCCTGCCTTCTCTCCATAACCCTCGATCCCCTTAGCAATCAAGAACCTATCTACCTCTGTCTTAAAGACACTCAATGACTTTGCCTCCACAGCCCTCTGCAGCAATGAGCTCCATAGATTCCCTGTATCCTATCTCACCGTGTATTAGTGATAAGCAGGTAGGGCTTGCAGGTGATACGCTGCCTGCATCATATGAACCCGTTTGTATTGTCCATTCCCATTGTAACAGACTACATTCAGGAACCTCATTGACACACATCATATGGAAGGAGCATCAAATATTTGCAAAAACGTGACATAAGTGTAAACAGACACAGCATTCGCAAAGTTATTTTTCACAAGCTTCTGGATAACTTTAATTAAAAGTCATAATGATGGCCTGGCAGACTGTTATATCAGTGCATGTGGCCGCAAAGTGAATCATTGAATCTTACAGTTCAGGAAGCACTTCTGCCCATCGTGATTGTGCCAGATTTTTGAAAATGCTATCCAATTAGTAGTACTTACCTTCTCTTTCCTCAAAGCACCTTCCCTTACAAATATTTATCCAACTCCCTTTTGAAAGTTACCAGTAAATTGCTTCCATCACCCTTTCAGGCACTGCATTCCAGTGATAGTAAAAAGGTCTACGTTTACAATGCCCTATTTGACAAGTTCCAAACCATGGCCTGGTCAGGAGGTAGATGTCAAGTGAAAATGAAAGTAGAGAAATCAGAAGCAAGCCCTCACAGATCTCTATCATTCAAGAGCTGAAGAAAGATTTCTACAGCATTTGTTGTAGAGCAAATACAGGGTACTTCTGTATTCCCAATCAATGAGTCAAAGTGCAGTCACAGAGCAAGTTTCAGCGCACAACAACACATGCATATTGAATAATTTAGGAATAAATATTTACCAGGATACTGGGGAAAATTCTCCTGTTCTTGCTCAAACAGTGCCACACAGTGCTTCAGTTTAACAACATATCTGAAAGACGGCACTTCTGACAGTGAAGCATTCTATTAGCACGGCATTAACTTCCATAGACCTCGTCAAATGAAACTTGAATCCACAACATTCTGCCTCAGAGACGAGTGCTCTCTCTACTCAGCTACAGCTGGCAATGCTAGATTACAGAATATGAAAGACAGACACCGACAATCATATCTCTACCAACTCACATCAATGAGGAGCAACATAGGAGAGTGAGGTAGGAGTGAACATTCATATAAGCTACCTTAGTAAAAGCTAGAATTTACCTGAACATCTTTCTTTTGAAGTCCATCCTGCAGGATACTAATGGATTGCACGGCTGACACCATCTGGGGGTGGCCAGGTTTCAGTGGTATCTGTGCAATAGCCAGTCCTTTTCTCGATACATGGTCCTGCTGCTGCATTGCTTTGGCCTGCAGTCCAACTGGTTGCCGATGGGTTATCACACTGCTTGGCTGATGTACAGAGAGTGGCTGAGGGATGAGGGTGTCAGGTGTTCCAAAGACCTGCAGGTGCGGAGGTTGAGGTTGGGCCCTTGTGACTTCCCACTGAAGAACGGTAAAGAGAGAGTGTGCATTTATATGCCAACTTTCACAACCTCAGGATGACTCGCTGAAATGAAACCACTGTTGCAACATAGGAAACTCAGAAGTCAAGTTACAAATGGCAAGATACCATAAACACAAAAGTGTGATAGTGACCACATCATCTCCTACTTTATCTCATAAAGACACAGAAAGGAGATATTTGCAGTGTTCTGTACCACAAAAAAAAAATTCACTTTTATAATACCTAAATGAAGCAAATAATTTAAGGGATTGGATGCTATTGAGAGGTATTTTGTGTGTTTTATCCAGCTGGTAGCAGGACTTCAGGGTTAAATTATGAGAACTAGACGATTATTATTTTGAGTCTGGAGGGGTGACTGGTGATCTTTCTAAAACCTTTTTATTTGTTTGGTAAGGGTGTCAGTGCGGAGTCGAAAAAGATAAGTTATGAATGAATGGAATATTGTAACTAGCTCAAGGGGCTGAATGGCCTCCTCTTGCTCCTAATTCCATTCCTGATGAGCTCAGCGTACCTTCAGGCCCATTTCCAGAAGACGCAGTGCATAAAGGTGCACAATTCCTGGAGCCATGGCCACGAAATAACTTGCCCCAGATGTGTAGCCTCTACAAGTACAGCAGCACCATGTTGTACTGCAGTCACTCCCCCCCTCCATCTTTAGAATATTTTCCTGATCAACTCTCTGCTTTTCAGCATTCTAGATTTTAAAATCGCCTCCAGCACTGGCCTTCAGCTCCTGAGGCAATAAGTTCTAGAATTTCCTTCCGAAACCTCTTGAACACTCCATCCCTTTCTTATCCGCTGACACGCTCCTTAAAACCTACATCTTTTATCAAGCTTTTGGATCACTTACCTTACAATCTCCGTACATGGCTCACTTTTCAAATCTTGTCTGAACACACCTTTTGGTGAAGCACCTTGGGTACTTTTACTATATTGTATGGTGCTGGTTATCTGCAAGATATTGTTGCACTGGCTAGTCTCTGCCTTTTATCTCACAAGTGAGTCATGAAAATGTGGGACCCTCCTGTGGCATGGATCAGATAGTGCAGTACATTGCTATGCTACTAAACCTAGGGGTGACTGCTGTCAATATGAGCAAACATGTCCTGTGTCTGGGTCACTGGTTGAGGTGAAGCAATAGGCAACTTCAAATAAACAGGTCAATGCCAACACTAAAGGAGCCGTTGTTAAATGCTGTAACATAACTAAGGTCAATTCCTGGACTGTCACCCAGCTATAGGAAGGATATTATTAAGCTGGAGAGGGTTCAGAAGAGATTTACCATGATGTCACTGGGTATGGAAGGTTTGAGTTATGAAAAAAGGCTAGGTAGGCTGGGAGATTTTTCCATTGGAGGTTGAAATGCAACCTTATAAAAGTTTATAAAATAATCAGGGGTATAGATAGGGTTAATCGTAGTTGCCCTTTCCCCAGGATAAGGGAATTCAAGACTAGGGGGCATTTTTTTTTAAAATTCATTCATGGGATGAGGGCATCGCTGGCATTTGTTATCCACCCATAACTGCCGAGAGGGCAGTTCAGAGTCAGCCACATTGCTATAGGTCTGGAGTCACATGTAGGCCAGACTAGGTAAGGATGGCAGTTTCCTTCCCTTATTATTAGTGAACCAGATGGGTTTTTCTGACAATCCACAATGGATTCATGATCATCATTAGACTTCAAATCCACAACTGCTTCCATCTAGAAGGACAAGGGCAGCAGATACCTGGACCACTGCCATGTGCAAGTTCCCCTCAAAGCCATTCACAATCCTGATTTGGAAATATATTGCCATTCCTTCATTGTTGCTGGGTCAAAATCCTGGAATTCCCTACCCAAGGGCATTGTTGGCTGTAATGGGCCAGACCAGACTCCCTCACAATATCATGAGAAGATAGCTAGACCCTAACTTTTTCTTATTTTAAAGGCAAATGTAAACTGTTCCAGATTCAATGCGACTGGTCAAACTACTTGAAATTAAGCAAAACAATTTACAACCAAAATACAACCAAAGAAAAAGTAATTCAGAAAACAACTCTATTGGAAACTTAATAGAATAACAGATGCAGTAACTATTAGTAATTAACAGTTCCAACACAGCAACATCCCATAAGCACATCCCTTGGCGTAAACAAAATATTCAGGCACAGATTCTCACATGCATTTCTCCAATCAAGGAGATTAAAAAAAACAAGAGAAAATTCAGAGACAGTAGCAGTGAGGAGACATTCACTGAAGCTTTCAACTCTGTTGGGATGCCAAAAGCTTCTGATGCTACTGAAAAACCAAAACCCAGAACACCGAAACCGTGAAAGCTGGCCACACCCATTCAGGCTATTTTTTTTTTTTAAAAACCCAAGGCCTTCCAAGCTGTTTAACTCAAGTGATCTTAACTAGCCAGCTTGGCGTCTCTTGTTCAATTTCTTTTCTAAAAGAAACTTGGACAAAATAACCTCTTAAAGCTACAGGGTCAACCTACAACACATGGACTTCAGCGATTCAAGAAGGCAGCTCACCAGCACCTTTTCAAGGGCAATTATGGATGGGCATTAAAAATGCTGGCTTGCTATCAATGTCCATGTCCCACAAGTGAATAAAAAACATTTCTTCTGTGAGACCAAACACTCTATCCATCCTCTATCCGCCTCCCCCTCTCTCCCTATTTATTTCAGAACCCTCTTCCCCTCCCCCATTTCTGAAGAAGGGTCTAGGCCCGAAACGTCAAGTTTTCCTGCTCCTATGATGCTGCTTGGCCTGTGTTCATCCAGCCCCACGCCCTGTACACTGGCATTCAGTCCACCCAGCTCATACAAGCATTTATACTGCTCGAGCGTCCTCACACCTTTCTAAATTGCCCACATTCTCATTTTAAAAATCTTTCAGGGTGGCTTTGAAGGGAAATAATCTCTGAAAACACCCCACGTATCAAATGCAGACAGACAAGAATGAAAAAGCAGAAAAAAAACAATATTTCTATCCAACAGTGTGGGATACATATCAATCTTGGGTTTTAAACTGCCAACAGAGCAGCTGATCCTTGATATATGTGCTGCATGGAATTCAATTCCATTGACTTCATTCATCCCAAAGCATAAATGAGAAAACGTTTACCATGACTTTTTATTGTTTGCTCGCGGGCAGCCTTTGTCAGTATCTCTTTTAACCCACTTTTGGTTGTCCCCCTCTTCCTCAATTGGCCGGGCCAGTTCAGCAGAACACTCCCAACAACCTGCCACTGTCCACTAGGTGGGGAGAGTGCTGCAAACTGACTGGGCCTTTCACCACTGCAGTGCACCACAGCCCTGCACAGCACCAGCCTAATGCTAATCCTTTGCTTTTTACCACTGCCACCCAACAGTGTTTTTTGGCAATACCTGCAGCTGCAGTTGTTGTTGTTGAAGGTCCTGAACCTGTTTCTTCAGAGCTTCGATTTGCTGTCGCTGGATCTGCAACTGTACCTGGTTTAAAGGAGGAATAAAGAAGGCTACGTTAGGAGAGAAAACAGGATATAGGAATTTGTAGAAATGCATACACGGCCTATAAACGGATAACCAATTTAATTGCAAATCGTAATCATAGGATGACACAGGACACTGCACAAAAAAAACCCAGCCATTTCAACCCAATCTATATTTATGGTTCAATTGAGACACCTGCTATGCTTCTGCATCAATGTCTTCTTCCATTCCTTTCTACTTAATGTATTTATTCAGCTTCCTCTTAAATTTCAGAACAACTTGAGCCGCATAAATCTTTCCTGATGTTTACAACTCGGTCAGAGCTCAACTTGCCCTCAACACAATAAAGAACAGGGCATTAATAAATACTGTGAAGCATGTCCGAGACTGGGTATTCCATGGTGAGTAACACACCTCCTGGATCCCTAAAGCTTCATCCGCCTGGACAGAACAGACATGGAGAAGATGTTTCCACTCGTTTGAGAGACTAGGACCTAAGGGCACAGCCTCAGAGTAATGGGACAATCCTTTAGAGCCGAGATGAGGAGGAATTTCTTCAGCCAGAGGGTTGTAAGTCTGTGGAATTCACTGCCACAATGAGCTGAGGAGGCCAAATCATTGAATGTACAGTGATTCTTGATTAGGAAGAGGATCAAAGGTTACAGGGAGAAGACAGGAGAATGGGGTTGAAAAACATATTGGCCATGACTGAATGGTGGATCAGACTTAATGGGTCAAACGGCCTAACTCTGCCGCTTTTTTGCATGTTCTTATAGTCACAAAGTGCAAGTCAGGAGTGTGATGGAATACCCTCTACTTGTCTGAAGTTCCAACAATACTAGCAGTTTGATACACTCAGAACAAAGCAGCTGCTTGAACTTCAACATCCACTCCCTTTCCTACTGATACAGCGTCAGAAGTGTGTACCATGTACAAAATATACTGCAGCAGCTCAGCAAGTCTCCAATTACAGGACTTTCCAATCCCATGATCTCCAACAACTAGCAGTGCAAGGGCAAGTGAAGTATGGGAGCACCAACACCTGCAAATTCCCATTGAAGCCACACACCATCCTATCTTGGAGCTATATCACCTTCTTTCACTATTCTCCTGATTCAAAATCCCAGAACTCACTTTATGACAAAAGAACTTACAGTGGGTGGGAGAGAGGAGAGCTCCACTGGCAGTGAACTTTTGCTTATGGAGACCTGAATGGTTTCTGGGAAGGAAGGTCCTGAACTGACAACAGCTGAAGCAGAGTTTAGGAAGTTTGCCATGTTCACACCCGTGCTGTTTTGCTCTGTGCTTTTCATCCCCTGTGCCTTTGGTTTTTCCTTCAAAACAAAAAGCGGTCAAAATGATTCAAAAAAGTACTTCAGGAGGCTAACAATGCAGGGGAAAATGCAATTGGTTTGTCTGAAGCAGTTGCTACAGATCTTCTTTCAGAAGAAAGATCTCACGTACATATCAATTGTTCCTGTCCGTAGTTAAATTTGCAACGTCAATCAAAAGGCTTTTTTGATGTGCTCGGTGCACATTTTAATGAAGAACCCATGAAGCTATCGTTCCCTGAACCAACTGTTACAATCGAGGCTGAAAGAATCACCTTCACTCTAAAGTCACTCCTCCACAGGCAACACCCCAAAATACGTTCCCTGTAACCAAAATGACCAATTAAATACCTTATCTGTATCAGGTTTTAAAACAGCAATATCTATCAAAAGGGGTTTGTTGATAACCAACAATTCTGGGCAATTATCAAACAAAATGGGCTCTGATGTCTTACAGACACAGTTTGCTCAGGAAATACAATTGTCAGATGTTTCATCAATCACTCTTTCAAAAAGAAAGGATAGATTTCACCCTGAGGAAGTATATTTTCCCACCCAGAGGGTGGTGGGAATCTGGAACTCACTGCCCACAAAAAGTGATAAGGGCAGAAATTCTTATAACATTTTAAGTGTTTAGACATGCACTTGTTAACCCAATGCATACATGACTGTGGGCCAAGTGCTGGAAAATGGAATTAGAATAGTTAGGTACTTATTTTTTATTGGTACAGATGTGATGGGCCGAAGGACCTTTTACTGTAGACTTCTATGATGTTATTCCAGAGGAGATTAATTGAAATGTAATAAACATGTTTAACTTAATTTGACACAGTTGGGTGTGAAATACCAATCTTCACATTTGTATGATCTAGCCACGTGAATCTTTAAGCTATATTTGCTCGTTTTTAAGATGTTTTTAAATTATGAGCATTTTACTTCTTTAATTCCGGAATGATGGATGAAGTACATTTACTTACATTGTGTGCATGAATTAAGAAAGGTATTTTCCATCAAATATTAGACCCTGTGGATATTTGAGCCTAATCTGTAATTTTCACCGGATAGCATGCGGTTAGGACACTGCCCTATCAACTGTGACAGTAGTGGTTGAAGATATTTTCCATCAACCTGTTCAGAGCTATTATGACACACCTCTGGAGCAGGTGGGGCTTGAACCCAAGTCTCCTGGTTCAGAGGTAGGGACAGTACTGCTGCACCACTAGAAAACTCCAGTAGAGCTTGAATCCAACTCAGTCCAATGAAAACCTGCCTCTGATAGTCACCACGAGAAAACATCTCTGAAAGTGAAGTTTGCTTTGACAGGGGAAAGGTAGATCTTCCACAGGATTTCAAAAAAAGTATTCAAGTCATGTGGGATTTGGGCAGAGTACAGGGAGAAACAGTTCCTATTGCATTCGAGAATCAGAGGGTACTAATTTAAAGCAATTGGCAAAAGAGCCAAAGTTGCCATGAAGGAGAATCTTAACTTGTTACATGGGAGTGATGGTGGAGGCAGGTTGTGATGTTCAAAAGAGAACTGGGTAATTATCTGAAGAGAAAAAAAATACTTCAGGGCCACAAGGCAAAGGAAGGAGACTGGGACTAGCTGAAACCTTCCTACAGACAGCTGATATGGACACAATAGGCCAAATGACCTCCTTCTGTGCTGTAGTCATTTTACTGAATCTGGCATGCACTATATTCAGCTGATTAACAGAAAACTAGCACAGGATGCACATCATCTCTCCTGGACTTTTCACAATTACCTGTGCAAGGATCAGAGAGGAACTTTCCAGTTCTTTCTCTGTGGTTATCAGTGCTGGCCTATTCTACCAATTTTAACTCTTCCAGGACATAACATGGCTGAAGAGACAGTAGATGGAAGGACTGGGGTTGGAAGAAGTATCTGATCGTGGTGCACCAACGTAGGGAAGGCTTTGTGGAACCAGCTGATTTTAATTCATACCCGTCATGATCTAGAAGGAGAATCCCTCCAATGTGGAAGCAGGCTATTTGACCCATCGAGTCCACACCAAACCTCCAAACAGCATCACACCCAGACCCATTCTCCTAGTTTATAACCCCTACCACGGCTGACACACACATCCCTGGACACTATGAGGCAATTTAGTATGGCCAATCCACCTATCCCGCACATCTTTGGACTGAGGCAAGAAACTGGAGCACCCAGAGGAAACCCATGCAGATATGGAGAGAATGTCACCCGAGGATGGAACCAAACCCAGGGCTGTGAGGGAGCAGTGCTAGCCAATCAGCCACTGTGCCATCCTTGGTTCCTGCTCGTCAGGCTGACACCAACAGTTGTGAAATGGATTAGTCTTGCGATCGCTATCCCTTGCCTTGCTGTAGATGTCAGCAATGAAACTTCACCTGCCTTCCAACACTTCTTCAGTCCATGGGGAGTTGGCTCCCGTTCACCACCTGTCCTCCTCATCTGCTCATTGACTCGGCTAATGGTGCTGTGACTGCAGCCTGTCACCCAGCTGATAAACTTGTAGCAATTGGAATGTGAGCCACCTGGGTCAAGGGAAAAAAAACACTTCAGAAATCTCCAGGGACGGGATAATGTGAGAGCACTATGGCTGTTCCAACCTGTAGGTCAGCATGACCAAGTCAGCAGAACACAGGACATAGCTTCTGCTTGTGGATTATTAGGGTCACAACAATGCTGCAGAAACAATACCTCGGCAAACTGTAACATTTTCTTCGTAATAAACGTAGAAAATGCAGACAACAAAACTGCATCCCGAAGTTTTAAAGCAGCATTTCTCTGATAGATATCTGACGGCTTCTGCAAGCAGGGCCCGTGCACCCTCACAATATAACGGCACAAGAGTTTCTGTTGTGTACAGTGGGCTTGATGAACTGACAGGGTACAGAGAGTATACCATTTCTGAAGAAACTGAATTAGTTGAAACAGCAAAATTCTGTGAAAAAACACTTGAAAAGGTTTAATATTAAACAACTTACATTTTATATCGCTTTTAACATCATAGAACATTCCAAGACACTTCACAGCAGCATAGTAAAAAAAGAAGTGTAGGATTTGGAGCCACATAAGGAGATGTTGGATCAGGCAGTTTGGTTGAAGTTAGTTTTTTGAGGAAAAACAGAAATTGCTGGAGAAACCCAGCAGGTATGACAGCATCTGTGGGCAGAAAGCAGAGTTAACATTTCAAGTCCAGTGACCCTTAAGAAGGTTCATTGGACTCGAAATGCTAACTCTGCTTTCTCTCCACAGGGACTGCCAGACCTGCTGAGTTTTTCCAGCAATTTCTGTTTTGTTTCATATCTTCAGCAACCACTTTGTTATATTTTAGTTTTTAAATGAAGGTGTTAAAGGAGGAAAGTGAGGCAGGGAGTTGTGGGAGGGAATTGCGAAGATCGGGCCCCAAGCAACTGAAACTGGAGTTACTTAAATCAAGAAGCCCACATGAGAGGGGTGCGTATATCCCAGAGGGTTGTAGTGCTGGAAAGAGGAGGTTCTGGAAATAGAGAGGGCCAAGACCATGAAAGGATTTGGTAAAAAGAAAAACAAGAGATCACCACAAGAAAAATCCCTCTCTGGTTCTTTGCAGGCACTATCTTAAATCAGTGTTCTCTATTCACCAACTCTCCAGTCAGCAGAAATATTTTAAAATCTGAAAGAACCGCAGATGCTGGAATTCAAATAAAATAAAATTGCTGGAAAAGCTCAGCATGTCTGGCAGCATCTGTGGAGAGAAATCAGAGTTAACTTTTTGGGTCCAGTGACCCTTCCTCAGAACACAGCAGAAATAATTTCATCTTTTGCACTCCGCCAAACCTCTTCATTAACCTCTAGTAAATCTCCGAGGAACCTTCTAAAGAGAACAATCGCAGTTTGTATAAATGCATGCCTTAATGCACTTTGGGGAAGGAAACCTGGTTTCTGGTATCCATACCTGGTCTGGCCTGCAAGTGATTCCAGATTTACAGCACCAGGGTTAACTTAATTGCCCTCAGTTGATAGGTAAACGGGGATGGGGAACAAATTCCATCGTCCCACGAAATAATAAAGAATTACGGGTAAAAATAGAAAGAATAAGTTCTTCTCTGATACTTTTCCAGTAAATGTCCTCTGCAGTTTATCCAAGACCATGAGATCTTCCCTAAACTGTGATGATTATGAACATTCCAACTGAGGCCTCACCAGTGATTTATAAAATTTAGCACAACTTCCTTTCCTTTGGTACTCAATGCCTGTTATGTATAACACCATTGATCCCATGTGATCTTACAATGGTATAAATCAATCTGCCCTACCTCCTTTGAGTATGTTAGTCCCAGGTCTTTCCCTTCCTGCAGCCCAATTAAAACTGTATCATTTAGTTTATATTGGCTTTATCCATTATTCTTTCCCAAATGCTTCATTTCATTCTTCTTGGAAAAGACTGAGAGGTGACCTGGTGGAGGTATTTAAAATTACAAAAGGGTTTGACAGGGCTAGATAAAGAGATCATATTTCCACATGACAGGGGATTTCAGAACTTTACGTTGCACACAACAGCCAGTCACTAATTAATCCAATTAAGAGTTTCAAGAGAAACCTCTGCACTTGGGAGCAGTGCGAATGTAGAAGTTATTACAACAAGAACTGACTGAGATGAATAGCATACAATGTTTTCAAGGAGAAACTAGACAAACACATGAGGGAGGAAGGAAAATGGAAGGAAGGAAAAACCGAGATAAAGTCATAGAGATGTACAACGCAGAAACAGACCCTTCAGCCCAACTTGTCCATGCTGGCCAGATATCCTAAATAAATCCAGTTGCATTTGCCAGCATTTGGCCCAGATCCCTCTAAATCTTTCCTATTCACATACCCATCCAGATGCCTTTTAAATGTTGTAATTGTATCAACCTCCACCACTTCCTCTGGCAGCTCATTCCATTCAGGCATCACCCTCTGCGTGAAAAAGTTGCCCCTTGGGTCCCTTTTAAATCTTTCCTCTCTCACCCTAAACCTATACCCTCTAGATTTGGACTCCCCCACCACGGGGAAAATACCTTGTCTAATTACGCTATCCATGCCCCCCCATGATTTTATAAACCTCTATAAGGTCACCCCCTCAGCCTCCGACGCTCCAGGAAAAGTGTCCCCAGTCTATTCAACCTCTCTCTATAGCTCAAACCCTCCAATCCTGGCTACATCCTTGTAAGTCTTTTCTGAACCTTTCAAGTTTCACAACATCCTTCCTGTATCAAGGAGAGCAGAAATGAACGCAGTATTCCAAAAGTGCCCCTAACCAATGTCCTGTACAGCCACAACGTGACCTCCCAACTCCTACACTCAATGCATTGACCAATAAAGGCAAGCATTCCAAACGCCTTCTTCACTATCCTATTCACCTGTGACTCCACTTTCAAGGAACTATGAACCTGCACTCCAAGGTCTCTTTCTTCAGCAACACTCCTCAGGACCTTACCGTTAAGTGTATAAGTATCGCCCAGTTTTGCCTTTCTAAAATGCAGCACCTCACATTTATCTAAATTAAACTCCATGTGCCATTCCTTGGGCCATTGGCTCATCTGATCAAGATAACATCGGAGAGTGAAAGGGTGCTCCAGTGAAACATAACCACTACCACAGGCAGGACTGATCTGTTTCTGTGCTGCATATTCCATACAATGTATGGAGAAAGCATTCTTACCAAAACAGTCCAGCACATGTGTTAGTTATTTGACCTAATGGAACAGGATAAATCATAGTTTGCTTCAAATTTCACCACCCACCTGAAGGTGTCAGCATCTCTGCCAAGGCTCTACGGGCGTCAGCCTGTCCTTTCGAGGCACGCTCCCTCCAGAACTGAAGCAAACGCCCATGAGTGCGTGCCATCTGAAAGACAACCAAGGATCCTTTCAACAAATGGTGGCTCAATCAACAAATCCACTCTGGGCAAAATTAGTCTCCAAAAGGAAGACCCAGTTACCAAGACACAGTTATCCATGCAACATCTCTCCTTCACAAGTTCGGCAATTGGTTTCAGAAGTCCCAGGGCTCCCTTCCCTTTAGTCCTTTTAATTCGTTTTCCTTTCTGTGGAATTTTGAACAAATAGTACTTTAGGTAAAGAAAGACAGTCTTGCATTTATTTTGAACTTTTTAATCACTTGAAGACCCAAAGGCGTTTAGAATCAATCAAGTACATTTAAAGTGTAATCACTAATGTAAAATAGAAAATGTGACGAACATTTTGTGCACAGCAAGCTCTCCAGAAAATTACCGGAAGGCAATGGTCCATCTGGTCTGCTCCTACATTCAATGAGATAATGGCTGATCTGATAACATCAAATCCATTTCCCTTCCTTTGAAGGAATCATCGATTCCCGGACTGATTAAAAAATCAATCTCAATCTTGAATATACTTCAAGACCCAGCCTCAACAGAACTCTGCAGTAAAGAATTCCACAGATTCACTACTCTCCGAGAGAAGAAACCTCTCTTATCCACTATAATAGAATAAAGAACTGCGGATTGCTGGAGAAACTGAACAGGTTTGACAGCATCTGTGGACAAAAAGCTGAGTAAATGTTTCAAGTCCAGTTACCCTTCTTCAGAAGGATCTTTAATTCAGGACTGAAGAAGGGTAATTTGATTTGAAATGTTAACTCTGCTTTCTCTCCATACATAGTGCCAGACCTGCAGAGTTTCTCCAGCAATTTCTGCTTTTCCATAGATTCCATAGAATCCATAAAATCCCTACAGTCTGGAAACAGGCCCTTCAGCCCAACAAGTCCACACTGACCATCAGAGCATCCCACCCAGACCCATCCCCCCACCTAATCTATACATCCTTCAACACTATGGGCGATTTAGCATGGCCAATCCACCCAACCTGCACATCTTTGGACTGTGGGAGGAAACCCATGCAGACACGGGGAGAATGTGCAAACTCCACACAGATAGTCACCAGAGGGTGGAATCAAACTCGGGGCCCTGACGCTGTGAGGCAGCCGCGCTAACCACTGAGCCGTTTTGTTCTTCCTTTTCATCTCTCTCTTAAATGGGTGACCCCTTACTCTGAGAATACGCTCTCTGGTCCTAGACTGTCTCACAATGGAAAAAATAAATCTCACAAAAAGTAATATGATAATAACCAAATCATCTTGAACAAGGGACAATTAAGGTCACCAGGGAGCACTTCACTGCTCCCTTCAGTACAGTGTAACGGAACCTTTTATATTCATCTGAGAGGTTACAGGGATCTATGATTTGATGTCTCATCCAGAGGATTGCACATTCCAACAGTGCAACATCCAAAACTGCAGTCAAATGTCAGAAGTCTCTGGCCAACAATGTGAATCAATAACATTCTGACTCAAGTCAGACCCACTGAGCCACAATTCAAACAAATACTGGTAGCTTGGAAGAACACTTTTTTTTTTACCTGAGGATCAGTTTTCAACTTTTTGTGTAAAAAATTATTGGAGTAGCCCAGGATACGTTGAGTAGCTCGTTCACACAACTTCAACTCATTTTTCAACACCATGCGATGCTTCAGTACAAACTCCTCAAACGCTTTTGACTTCCGCTGACCATTGCCCAGTCCTATGCACCTTCTGAAAGGAACACAGCTTAATTCAAACATTTTAACTGGACTGGGCATGTTTGGAGGCCTACCACAGTGCATGGGCTGGCCCAAGGTGGTTGACAAATCAATGTGACTTGTTCGACATTGCCTAATCATAATTTTGTGTCTGGGATAAAGAAAGCGAGCCTTCGGTTTAATGGTAGTATTCCTGCCTGGAAGCCAAAAGGAATCCAAATCCAACCCTAATAATTCTGCCAAATAATGATTGCCGTTGTTACTCTAAAATCTGAGATGCTTGTGGTTTGGTGAATGAGTAATACAACCCTCCACCCTGCCACAACATGGTCTGAGAACCTAGGATATTCTCCTGTCATATAGGGGGATTATGTTAATAAGATGATGGTTGGACCATTCATCCACATCAACTGATGTGAGACTTTCCACCATTTTATGTCAATCTCTCGTGGAAGAGCATGAATGTACCAGAAGATGGAAGATCTGTGTGAGAATCTAAAGAAGCTGCTCTTTAAAAGATTGCATGGGAGGTAACTCTTGACACGCTGAATTTAGTGGTACACAAATACAAATCAAGAAAATACTCTACAGGAAGAAAAGACACTTTAAAACATGCAATTACGTGAGAAGCCATTTAGTTGGTCAGAACATTCACTCTGGAAAAGAACAGACAGGATTGCATCTCCTTTGGATTCTAATTCAAGAAACAAAATCAACTTCAAACAGTCACAATGTTACTTGCTTTCGATGTCTTTCTAGCTGGTGTACTTGGTTTTCATCGTAGTACTTTAATAAACTGAGCCGCCTGGCTTCCTTCAGCAGCTGCAGGAGGTTCATAGCTCGATGTCGACTTTCACTCAGCTCATCCCCTGAAGTTAGGGAAGAAATGGAAATCAGGACTGAAGCCACATGCTATTCTGTTTTACAATTTTACAAACTACCCTCTACAGCGGGTTGAAGTGGGGGAGGGGTGAGGTTACCAGCAGGTAATCAATCTCACACTTCATGTAAAAGACAATGCAGTGGCCCCTCAGTACTTCACCAAGGCAGTCACTTAAGCACAAAAACAAATTTGCTGGAAAAGCTCAGTAGGTCTGGCAATATCTGTGAAGGGAAAAAACACCTGAAGGAAAAAAAACCCTTGAAGGGTCACCGGACCCGAAACGTTAACTCTGTTTTTGCCTTCACAGATGCTGCCAGACCTGCTGAGCTATTCCAGCAAATTTGTTTTTGTTCCTGATTTACAATATCCATAGTTCTTTCAGTTTTTATTTAGTATTCAGTCATTTAAATATGTATTTAATTCACTGTGAACCAATAACTTGCTATCTCTGAGGAGTTAGTGCAGTCTCACTGAGTTACAAATGACATTCTGATCAGATATCTGTCCTGTTGACTCTCACCGTCAACGCTCTTGAATGAAGAAGAATGGTTTAGACAGAACATGATCAAAATATAGTTACCACAGGTGATGATATATCTTATCCCCTGTGGGGCCCACTGGTCCATAAAGGTCTGCAGACTCTGCATGCTCCCTCTCCATGGACACGTACGTGGACATAACCACAGAACAGGAGCAGATAGTTAGGTAATACAACCCACCCTGTTCAAGGCTACTGCCTCACCTATTGATGGTCACCTTCGTCAGCCCCAGACACAGATCCACAGGATTTCTGTCTGATCTGTCTGTCTATCTTCACATGGGATGCCCATAAATTAGGAGCCTGGGGGCTGAAGTGCAGCCAAAATTGTAAAAGCAGCACCTTTAAGACATGAAACAGGGGCTGGAAATGAAAATAATCAACACAAATGTCTAAAACAGCTTCCACCGGGCCACAAAAACTATATGTGGCCTGTCATCCAATGAATCTCCTTAAACGTTTATTGAAAGCCAAATGTGCATCGTACTCCCATCCAATTCCTAACAGGTCAGAGACTGCCTAGCTTCGAGGATCGAGTGCTTTCAAACTAGTTTCACTGTTGGCTACAGTCATTGTCTAAACTGATATAAACAACAGTTGAGACAGAGCAAGAATTGTACCACCAGGAGCAGATGGAAGGAAAAAAGAAACAATTTCTTAGCAATCTAGGAATACTGACAGTAGGTTCAGTCATTGCTATATTTCTGCTTCTTTATACAACACCTCACATTTATACAGCATCTTTTAATATGATAAAACACCCCAAGATAAGAAATATTTATAAAACAACCTGCATCATACAGATTTTTGGACAGATGGCCAAAAGTTTGGTCAATGAGATAGGCTTGAAAGGAACACAAACAAACAGAAAACACAAACAGGAGAAGCTCAGCAGGTCTGGCAGCATCTCTGGAGAGGGAGAGAGTTAACGTTAACAGCAGTTCAAAAGAAGTCATACCGGACTTGAAATGTTGACTGTTGCTCTCTCCACGGATGTTGCCAGACCTGCTGAGTCCAGCATTTTCCATGTTTTGCCGTTATTCAGAGGTTTTAAAGGATTGTCTTGGAAGGAGAAGAGAGGGGCAGACAGGTTTCTGGAGGGATTCCTGAGCTTAGGATCCAAGAGGCTGCACTGGCCAATGGTGGACTGATTATAACCAAGGATAGAGTTAAGTTCAGCATTTATTTTTTGAGGAGGGGAAGCTGGCGGCGGGGGAAGAATTTTGCATGCATTTTCCAACCTGTCCTTTTGATGTAGTTCTGTAGACACTGACAAGGTTTCTTCACAAACAGAGGACAACACAGCATCTTGGCATCCTGGTCTCCCAGCAGCTCCATCATAGATACAGCAAAGGCTTCAAGGGCTTCCTCATGTTTTCTGCGCTCACCAGCATCTATATCTGTGCAAGACGAGCGAAGACGACGGGATCTGCCAAATGCCAACCCTTCAGCAAGGTGGAAGGAATTTATTATGAAGACTACATACTGTGGCATCAGTCCTGACCAGGATAGAGATGACTGGACAATTTCACCACCAACCACCCACCTTCCTTGCTCCCCACTACCCCACCCCACCCCTCCCCAGTCATCTTGCTCCCTCACCCCTGTGAGGATATAAACTTCACAATTACAATAACTGTTCATGGATTGGAAGAATCAACAAAAGCAAAAAGCAGCAGTAACTGGAATAAACTGTTTCTCGATATGAAAGGGATAAAGACAAGCTGTTACACAGGGAATGAAAGCAGTTAGCCATGTCTTGTTGAGATTACATAACAAAAACTGCTTTGATATTTACTTGATAAACTGGATGCTTTATGGCCGCAAAGGACAAGGATTGCCCTGCAGAAGAACTTAAGGAGTTATTTGCAGGAAAAACTGCTTTAAACAAACAGCGAATCCCAAATGTAACAAGGAGCAGGGGAGCTCCTTCTGATAAGAAGGCAAGCTACAGACTTGAGGCCTTCAGAAATGCAATCAACATTAGGGATGAAATAATCTATCGAATCATTAATAATGTCATACCACAAACGTGAAAGAGGGAAAACTGTATAAAAATCCAACACCACAACAAGTCAGAAGCAGAACTTCAAAGAACCCTGAGCTCTTCCAGAGGCCGACAGTGTTAGTGAAATCCTGGCCAGATTCCATCATTAACTGGGTAATAGCCAAGTTGGGTTGTGAGGCTCAGCTTACTTACTTGAGGGGTCTTATTTTGGTTGCTACATGCAATAAAGTTTAAATTATTGTTTCAGTACTTGATTATCTGTGCAATTTCTTAATAAAGTAGCTGAATTGAAGGTAACTTGTTGTGAGTTTACCCACAACATTCCCAAACAAATCCCTACATATAACTGGTAATGTTACAGTCCTCCACCAACAACAATCTGCTGGAGAAACCTCCATGCTTTCCTACAGAGACTGGTGAGAGGTTCTACTTTATACACTCTGATTAAACAGGCAACGTTTGCTGTCTGACTACAGAATGGATAGGTGGGATGCAGTGTGTGGAAATCATTGGCGATTCCAGCTCATGATTGAAGCCAAGGTTCTGGTGCAAAATTGCTGTCGGAACAGGGCACGATGTAATACACCTAGTGGTCAAATAGTGGACTACATGAACATAATAAAAGAAGAATGCTTTGACGAGATTCCCATGAAACCTTTTCTGTTAACTTTATATCATACCTCAACTAATACAGTCATAGACATTAACAACATGGAAACAGGCCCTTTGGCCCAACTTGCCCATGCCGCCCAGTTTTCACAATTTAAACTAGTCCCACTTGCATGCATTTGGTCCATATCCCTCCATACCTATCCCATCCATGTACCTATCTAAATGTTTTTTAAGATGGCAAAAACATTTGTATGTGGTATGCTGCACACAGCTATAGTACCCATGTTACAAAAATCAGTAGTGGAAAAAGGTACCAAAACAGGTTGTTAAGAATGATCCTAGAACTGATCAGTTATAATTCATTTGTTCAAAGTATGGCCTGAGGACCTGTCACTGGGAACCAGAGTCACAGCAACAATGCACGTCCGCCTGGAGCAGGTGGAGTGTCAAACAGGGTGGAGTGACAAAGTTCATCTTAGTGCCTTCACTGCTGTCCTGAATTCCTCCTCAGTGAGTGAGTGAGCTAGTCTAAGTAGAAGAAAGACGGTGAACCTGTGGGAGTGAGTCTGAGTAAGAACAGGAAGCAGGGAGTCTGTGGTTGGTCGGTCTTTTGTCATGTGGTTTTATGCCAATATCCATGAGTTCAGGTTCAAGACAGATTGGACAAGGAGAAGTCAAGGTCAGGGTCTGTCTTCAAGATTGGGCTTGTTTACAATATTGTTTTACATATTACAATAAAACATTGCAATACATGGATTCAGAGATACAAAGCCCCTGAATCTAACTGTTACTATTGAAAGACGATTCCATATTCTCCACCAACCTACTGCCAGTCGGTCTACTCCCCATACTTCTCTGCACGTTTCTAACATTCACATGGCTAGACTTCAGGCTTCTACTTAGCTCCCCAAGTTTCTCTGTTACTTTTTCTTAACTCCTCCCATACTGTGCTATTTATGCCCACCGAGGAACAGCTCTATGATACTGTCACACATCTGATGCAGGGTCTTCAGGCCCTTATGCAGGCGTAAAGAAATGAGGGAATGAATCTGTGTAAGCAGAGAGAGGTAGAGAGCAAATGGCGCACACACGCAAATCCCTCTTCTTCCTTTCCCACAAACCTATCCAACAAAGCAGGCTGAAAGAATAGGGAAAGCCAAGGATTAAAAGAAATCCACTTTCAACAAATTTCAATTGAATCCTGGCAAGGCAAAACGTCAGAGGTGAATGCAAGGAGAGTGTTAGTTAAACCCAACATATTTGCTCATTTGGAGTCCATGGTGACTAGAACTCAGGGCTCAGTTGCCTCAAGTTCTGATTCTTAAGCAAAAAAAAAGCTTTTAATTGCTCAGCATTGCTCCTTTGTGCATGCTAATTTTTAAATTTTATTAATTATTCTTTATCTTAAATTATCAATGTATTGATTTTTAAATTCACATTTGATGTTGAGCCAAGCCTCATCTGTCCAGAATTTGCTTATCAGGCCCTTCAGTGCAAAACAATTTGAAACATAGCCCCGTCACAAAACAATTGGACAGCCTTGGGATATAACTGAACAGCTGATGGGTTAGAGGCTTATTTCTCTACAGAGGAGAAGGCTAAGGGCGACGTGACAGATATCTGTGCACAGAATGACAGACGGCCATTCGGAATGGGTGAGTCTGTGGGCGTGTGTTGGGGAGGAAAGAGTGTGTGAAAATAGAGGTCAGAAACATATGATGGTCACTAATAAACCCAGGAAAGAAATTCAGGTAAAACGCTCTTTATCCAACAATGCATAAAGAATGTGAAAGTTGCTACCCTAACCCGAGGCAAATAACAGAGATGCCTTTCAGGGGGAAATGGCTGAAATAAGTCCACAGAGGCTGGTATCCTGTCCCAAGTCACCCTTTATTTACACGTGGCTACTGATCCAGCTCCCTCAGAACTAGCTCTCAGACTGAATAGAACCTCTGACACTCCTGGTTATATCTGTCAGCCCAGGCTCCCTGATTGGACCAGATTAACAGTCCCAGTCAGGGAATTCGTATTCTAGGAGGTCCATCTGGTTGACCTCATTACAATTACTGCAGTGGCTAAGTGTTGAGAATGGAAGAAATTGAAGGACACTAGAGATAATGTAGAATGGGAGGAGTTTCATACGGAATATTAAACATTGGCATAAATCAGTTGTGCCAAATAGCCTGCTTCGACCCTGTGCATTCTACTTTCTAGAAGACTGAATCCTAAATGGAGTTGGTATGATCAGCTGAGAAGTGAGCCACGGTGTGGGAAACAGGAATTCTTTTGAAACTAAGTGTTGACATGCCTCACACTGATGAATGCATTGATCTTGTAGGCCACTTACCGCATGCATTACACAGCATCAACATTTTTCCTGTCTCAGGGTCACTCTTCCAGCGTGGTGAGGCCCTATAGCCCGACTGCTTCAGCCTATTGCCCCGACGGCTGGGGTTCGTGATGGATGGAGATTTACAGACGTCACAGCAGAATTCCACTCCTGCCTTTTTCCCTGGGAAAGAAAGAACTTTCAAAGAAGATAATCAGCAAGCGTGGCCAACCACTCCAGCTTCAATCAAGAACACGAAGCACACTGCATTTCCAAGAGGCAACGTGTGAACTTTAACATGTTCAAAATCATGAAGGGTTTTGATGCAGTGGAAAGGAGGAAGTGCTTCAAGTGACAAGAGGGTCAGTAATAGAGAACACAGATATAACAATGAGCAACAGAGCCAGGACAACATGGCGAGAAATCTTTAACAAACCACGCTGTCTAAAAGGGCAGGGTAAGCAGATTGAACAGCAGCTTCCAAAGGAGAATTGGATAAATACTTGAAACGGAAACATTCTCAGGGTTTAAGGACGAGGAAGGTAGTGGGACTAATTGATTGGGTCCGTGACTAAGTCAGCACAAACATGATGGGCCAAATGGCCACTTTCTGCACCATTTCATTCTATAGGACAGACACTTTAGGTCAGTGGGAAACTATTTCAAGTGGCAGGTTACCACGTGGAATTCTTGGGAGCAATACTGTAAGAGAAAATAAACCTTCTGGAAAGGAACAAACAGGGGGTGCATGGTGGATCAGTGGTTAGCACTGCTGCCTCACAGCACCAGGGACCTGGGTTCGATTCCACACTCGGGTGACTGTCTATGTGGAGCTTACACATTCTCCCCTTGTCTGTGTGGGTTTCCTCCAAGTGCTCCGGTTTGCTCCCACAGATGTGCAGGTTAGGTGGATTGCCCATGCTAAATTGCCTGTAATGTTCAGGGATGTGTAGAGTAGGTGAGTTATAGGGGGATAAGTCTGGGTGGGATGTTCTGTGGGTCGGTGTGGACTTGTTGGGCCGATGGGTCTGTTTCCACACTGTAGGGATTCTATGATTCTAGGATAATCAAAATAAACAAGGTCATCATAATGTGCCTTTGTTCCCAGTGATATAAGGACAGTGAGGCAACACTGCCACTCAGTGGCTACAACCTTTATTACATTATACACATTTATTCGTTCACAGGACGTGGACATCACTGACTGGGCAGAATTTATTGCCCCCCCCCCCCAATCCCCGACTGCCCAGATGCCAGCTGAGAGTCAACCACTTTGCTGTGGGTCTGGAGTCATTTGTAGATCAGACCAGGTAAGAATGGCAGATTTCCTTCCCTAAAGGACATTAGTGAATCAGTTGGATTTTTCCAACAACTGGCAATGATTTCATGGTCGTCATTAGACTCTTAACCCCAGATATATTTTTTATTGAATTCAAATTCCACCCTCTGCCATCATGGGATCTGAACCCAGGTCTCCAGAACATTACTTGGATTTCTGGATTAACAGTCCAGTGATAATACCACCAGACCATCACCTCCCGTCCCAAACCTTTTCCTGTTGTGACACCATTTTGAAGTCTGAAAATTGCTGTGATCCCTGAATAAGGGACAAGGTGATGGGAACTGGTGAGAACTTGTGGGGGTGGAAAGGAACTTTGCAGCTTGGGTGATAGTATAACAGCTGTACTCCTGCCCTAAGTTCAGAGCTCCAATGGCTTCCATTACAGCCTTGGAGCCCATGAACTCAAAATTTCAGCTCACAACCCTTTTTGGGTCCTAACTTCCCCACTTTGGGAAGCCTTGCCATTGAGAACAATTGCCCAACACAGGCATTCTCAATGTTATCAGAGAAAGCACACATAAAAACTATAACAATAATGATAAAAGCTCCAAGGTAGAATTAAACATGTACAAAAGGATACTTAATGTATTAAAGATGCAAAATTAGTATTTGGTATTCATTAGATGGTTTCTTAAGGAGAATAACACTAACGCAAAACTTCTTTTAAATTTAGGAGAGGTGGAGTTCTTCAGCTAGGCTGACATTTATTGCTCTTGAGGTGATGATGGTAAGCTGCCCTCTTGAAATGCTGCAGTCCTTGGAATGTAGGAACACATACAGTGCCATTAGGGAGGGGCTTCTAATATTCTGACCCAATGATACTGAAGGAACACAGATGTATTCCCCAGTCAGCGTGATGTGTCGCTTGGAGTGCAAGTTGCAGGTGGTGGTATCCCTTTATATGTACTGCTCTAGATGCTCGTGGTTGTGGGTTTGAAAGGTGCCAAGGAGCCTTGGTGAATTTCTGCAGTGCATCTTGTAGATAGTACACACTGCTGCTACTGAACATCAGTGATTGAGGGAATGAATGCAAATATGATGCCAATCAAATAGGCTGCTATGACTTGGACAGAGTTGAACTCCTTAAGTGCTGTTGGAGCTGCATCCATCCAGGCAAGTGTTCCATCACACTCCTGACTTGTGCCCTGAAGATGGCAGACAGGCTTCGGTGAGTCAGGAGGAGAGGAAGAATTTCTGGCCTCTGAACAGCTCTTTGTAGCCACAGTATTTCAGCCAGAGCACATTCCAAACACACAATCATTTCCACATCCATCCTGATTTGGAAATATATTCCCATTCCTTCAGTATCACTGAATCAAAATCCTGGAACTCCCCCTCTAAAAGCATTGTGGGGCTACTTACAGTATATGGTCTACAACAGTTCAAGACTGCAGCTCAGCAAACCTGGTCAAGGATAATTAAGGATGGGCAATAAATGCCGGCCAAGCCAGAGACATGAGTGAATTTAAATAAAAATGACAAAGCTAGTACAGTTCAGTTTCGATGGCAGCGCCAAAATTTTGATAGTGAAGAGATTCAGCAATAGCGATACTACTGAAGATCAACTAGTTTGGACTATGCAGAATTAGTCACTGTGCACCCACGAGATACATTCAACACCCAAGTGACGTGGAAATAAGGCATACATGTCTATCTGTGAAGTGCGAAGCAAAAAGTGACGATCGTGTGGAGTGCAGGCCACACAGTGGGTATGAATCAAAAACAGAAACTGCTGGAAAAGCTGAGCAGGTCTGGCAGCATCTGTGGAGAGAAATCAGAGTTAATGTTTTGGGTCGAGTGACCATTCCTTTGAACTTGACCCGAAACGTTAACTGACTTCTTTCCACAGATGCTGCCAGACTTGCCGAGCTTTTCCCAGCAGTTTCTGTTTTTGTTTCTGATTTACAGTATCCACAGTTCTTTCAGTTTTTATTTCAGTAGGTTTGAATGCCTTGCCTGATTTTGATATCAGCAAGTTAATCTTCTTTCTTGCCTTCCGCCTGACCACAGTTTCAACTTCAGGTGAAAAGGACCTCTTTCTGCATTTTCGTCTACTCCCCTTTCCCTCAGATGTACACGATTCCTGATGGATATCCTAAATGCAAAGTGACAAATGACACGTTTTAAACTATGGGGTCCTGCAGGACCTTTCGCTGAGGAATACTTAGTAGGTTCAAGCTACACTCATAACCGCAAGACAAGATGATCCCAAGGGACAGCTGCACTATCAGAGGTGAGCGATCTTCAGACGAACAGAGTCCTATCTGCCCTGGTACACGACCATAAAAATTCTGCAGCACTATTTGAAGACGAGGGGCGTTCTTCTCAGTAGCCTGGCCAAAACCTATCCAACCCAACATTGATGTAACAAATTCTACAGTCATTTCTGAGGAAAAGTCAGTGGACTCAAAATATTAGCTCCGTTTTCTCTCCACAAATGCAGCCAGACATGCCGAGTTTCTCCAGCTATTTCTGTACGGTCATTTACTCTCTTCCTGGTTGTAGATGCACGTCGAGTACAAACTGGACACCACATTTCCATTCATTTCAAAAACAGGCCACACTTCTGAATATCCCACTGGTTGAACTTTAGAACATTCTTAATTAGAAACACAGGGATACCAGCAGAAATCAGCTACCTGTCAATTTTGGTGAATTTCTTGGAGTTTTCTTGTGCTGTCTTCCCAAGCTTGTCTCTGCACCTCTATGATGCCCTGTTCATTCTATGCTCCTACTCAACACAACATCTAAGAATCCTGGCAACAGAGCCAACTTTAAAATCCAGCTGCACACCTGGTCAAGTGCTGGCAGTCTAGCATTGTCCTTCACAGTGCACATAGTGGGAGGGCAACCACAAAGACACATTGCTCAGGGCACATAGGTGCATGTTCATACATCTATTGCTAGTTACACACCAAGTGACAAAGCTTACCCATCCTTAGCCTTGTCCCAACACACAACCCCATCTAAGTGAGTGTTACCCTTTCCTTAACACCTAACGCAACAACATCTTCTTGTCATTCAATATACGACAATCACATACCACGAAGCCATTCAACCATTCAAAACATTCACTTTTGTTTAGTAACAGCAGAGGCAAACAATAAGTGAACAACAGAAGCTGCATTTACTTCTGGAAACAGACAGGGGCTGCTTTCCCTTGGGGAACAAACAAATTTACAGTTAACAAGCAATCATCACAGCACCTAGTTCACACTTACTGGGAACCAGGAGTCAATGTCTGGCTTGTTGTGCTTGAGGCAGTAGTGCTCTGTTATGCAGAAAATGATGGTCCTCTTGCTCAATGGCTCATCTTCCTCCTTGGAAGACCTCTGCCGGTCTTCCAGCTCTTCAGCTTTCATTACACCCCTTCTTTGTTTTCTCCAGTTGTGTAAAGCACAGCAAAGTAGGATTATGCACTACACTCCAGCTAGAATTTACTTTGCTTTTTTAAAAATATTCATTCATGGGATGTAGATATTCCGTATCACTGGATTGGCCAGTTTATTGTCCATCCCTAATTCCCTGAGTAGGTGTCGGTGGTACCTTTCTTGCTACGCATGCAGCAGTTCAACAGACAACGAATGAATTGTCAGGCTATTTCAGAACACGGCCAAGGATTAACCTCATTGCTCTGGGTCTGGAGTCACATGTCAGCCAGATTGGATAAAGACCATAGATCTCCTTCCCTGAAGGACATTAGAAACATAAAAGTAAAACAAAAACAGGGGCAAGGAGTAGGCCATTCAGCCCTTTGAGCTTGCTTTGCCATTCAATATGATCATGGCTGATTATTGCTCTCAGTCCCCTGTTCCCACTTTCACCTCTATCCTCTGATCCCTTTAGCCCTAACGATAACATTCAATTCTTTGGCTTCAACCACCTTCTGGGGAGGGGGGGGAAATTTCTCCTCATCTCTTTCGTAAATGGCCTAGCCATATCCTGAGACTGTGACCCCTGGTTCCCAAGACTTCTGGGTCAACAGGAACATCCTTCTCAAATTTACCCTGTCTCCATTGATCTAATTAGTGAGCTCATTTAGCTCATCAGTGAGATAGATCAGAATGTATAATAATCCAGTCCTAACTTTTTACCCCCAACTTATTTTACCAATTGAGTTCAAATTCCCCAACTATCATGATGATGTTTGAACTCATGTCTCTGAATCATTAGTGCAGGTCTCTGGGTGGCTAGTCCAGTAATGTAATTACAATGCTACCTCGCAATACATTGAATATGGTATTAGGATTGCTCCAGACAGGGCAAGGCAGTCTGCACAGTATATTGCTGCAAAATTGTGTGCTTAAACTTGCCTCTGATGCATCAGAACTTACCACAGCCACATGCACGAGATTCACATTGATCATTTTGTTTCCACTGGCCTGACTTTGCTTTGGTCCATCAAGCACTGATACAAGTTCAGATTCCTGGATCTGATCATCAGCAGCTGCAGCACAGAAAGAAACACAACATAACATACTGTCAAGAGCATGATAAATGTATCAAAATATAAGGATCCAAAGCTCTACTGATTTAAACCCAAAGTGAGATATAATGGATAGGTCAAAATAGATGATCTGATGGAGCAAAAACAAAGTTGCTGGAAAAGCTCAGCAGGTCTGGCAGCATCTGTGGAGGAGAAAACAGAGTTAA
>JAHRHZ010000036.1:1909377-1982384 GCA_024137785.1 Ginglymostoma cirratum
TCCAGTCGGTGAATTACAATCTCCAAACCGCCCTCCGCACGGCCTGACGACGACGACGACCCGCTAACCTGGCGCCATTGCGAACCTCCGCTAACTCACCGCGTTGTGAAGCGTCCATCCCGTACCCGTTGCCCCTACCCCACGGATCGCCTCAACGGTCCCGCCTCCACAAACACACAGCGCCTCCTCCCAACCCGATCATTGATTGGCTGCCATAGACCCCGCCCCCTTCGGGGTGGCCCCCCCCAAATTTGGGGAGTAGGGGAGGACTTTAGGGCATCCAACAGCATTTGTTAGCAATCATTAATTATTTTACAGAGTAAATGACTTCATTAATAAATATACATTAATATAATATATATTATCGAATGGTAATATAATCAATTTTGCGTACTGTTTTAATATCTCCATCAACCCCCTCCGCCAGCAACGGAACCAAGATTAACGCATGCGCGTATTTCAAATTGTCACATGGGCCTTGGTGTGGCCATATTTTATCAAGGCAGAATTCAGTTGGCGATAACAAGCATGGAGATAACAAGATAACAAGAAATTTCTGATGAAGGGTTTAGGCCCGAAACATCGAGTTTTCCTGCTCCTATGATGCTGCTTGACCTGCTGTGTTCATCCAGCCCCATGCTTGTTATCTCGGATTCTCCAGCATCTGCAGTACCTTTTATCTCTGATAAGAATTCAGTTGGACCCTGGAACTGGGAGAACAGCTCTTATTGGTGATACAATACTCTATTTGAGTACAAGGCAAATTGTCGAGGGAGTATGAACACCTAAAAGTGTCCCCATTTCAGGAAATTGACATTAATAACTTCAAAGTACACTTTGAAATTCAGTTGAATTGCAGTACTTATTCAGATGACTTACCTGTAACTTAATGTTGTGAATGTTATCATATTTATTTATTCATGGTTCACGGGTGTCACTGGCCGTGCCAGTATTTATTGCCTGGTCTCTGGTTGTCCTTAAGAAGGTAGTAGTGAGCTGCTTTCTTGAACTGCTATTGTCCATTTGGTATTAGTCTATCCACAGTAAGCAAGTTCCAAAATTTTGACCCAGTGACACTGAACCCTGAATGGTGTCAGAGATAATAGGTACTGCAGATGCTGGAGAATCCGAGATAACAAGGTGTGGAGCTGGATGAACACAGCAGGCCAAGCAGCAGCATAGGAGCAGGAAAGCTTGACGTTTCGGGCCTAGACCCAGGGTCTAGACCCAGCTCCATACCTTGTTATCTTAGCCTGAATGGTGAGTTGTTTGAAGGGGAATTTGCAGGTGGTGGTGTTACCATGTATCTGCTATCCTTGTCCCTCTAGACGGTTTGTGGAATTGGAATGTACTGTCTGAGAATCTTTCTTGAATTTCTGCAGTGCAACTTGTAAATGGTACATGCTACTGCTACTGAGTGTCAGTGGTGGAGAGAGTGAACATCTGTGGATAACAAGCATGGGGCTGGATGAATTGTGCCAATCAACTGAACTGTTTGAAATAAAAGAGACAACTGTCACAAGATCTCTTTTATAGGATAGACATTTTTAATCAACTGTTCATAGGTATGAACAAGAAACAAAAGTAGGCCACTCGGCCCTTTGAGCCTGCTCTGCCATTCAACAAAATCATGACAGATTTGATTTTAACCTCAAGTCTACATTCTTACATATCCCTGACAATCTTTCATTCCCTTTGGTAATTAAGAATTTATCTATACCTGCCTTAAAAAACATTTAAAGATTCTGCATTTACTGTTCTTTGATGAATTCCAAAACCTCTCAGAGGAAAAAAAGTGTTTCTTCATCTCTGTTTTAAATGAATGACTCTTATTTTGTAAACTGTAATCCCAAGTTTTAGATTTTCTCACAAGAGGAAACATCCTTCCCACATGCACCTGGTCAAATCTCCTCTGGATCTATGTTTTGATTAAATGACCTTGATTCTTCTAAATGCCGGGGGATACATGCCTAGCCTTTCCTCATATGGCAATTTGCTCACTCCAGGTAGTAGTCCAGTAAATCTTCTCTGAACTGCTTGACATTGTTATGTAAATACAGTGGACGGTTCTGTCCACAGTACTCCAGATGCAGTCTCACTTGTGGCCTGTATAACTAAAGCTGATATTATGACCCACTTCTATAGTAGGTGGGGCTTGAATGCAGCTATCCTGGCCCAGAGGTGGGGACCTTACAATGAAGTTATTTCAAGTTTGTCCATCAGAAGGCGCTAGTTACCCAGTTGGGGAACAGACTGCAGTTCTTCATTTCACCACCAGAGAGAACAGTTGGGCATAAGAATCACCTAAACCTTAAAATTTTAAAAAAATCCATAAACCTGAACTGAAATATCTCAGAGGAGATGCTTTATTTTACTGGAGAAGAAGTGAATTTGATGCATTTTAATTCAACTTCTGCTCAATTAACTTGAATAGTTGTATTCAGTTCTGGGCCACCAGATAAGATCAGGAAAGAGTAAAAATGTCAGAAAGATGTATGGGTCTCGGAGGCTGTAGTGTAGAGCTAGCAAACTGTTACTGGGGGTAGGTTAGCTTAGTTGGTTGGACAGCCTGGCTTGTAATGCATAGTGACACTAAGAGTGTGGGTTCAATTCCTGCACTAGCTGAGGTTGCTGTTAAAGACTCCCTTTCCCAACTTCTCCCCTGGCCTGAGATGCAATGACCCTCAGGTCACTGCTAGTCAACTCTCTCTAATGAGAGAATAGGACAATGGTGACTTCACCTTTATTGGGGCTTAAATTATTAAGCAGGTTGCATAGAGTAGGCTGGCATTCATAGAGTCATAGTGATATCAGCATGGAGACAGAGCCTTTGGTCAAACTTGTCCATGCCAAGCAGATGCCTTAAATTAATCTAGCCCCATTTGGCTGATATGCCTCTAAACCCTTCCTATTCATATACCCATCCAGGTGCCTTTTAAATGTTGTAATTGTACCAGCCTCCACCACTTCCTCTGGCAGCTCATTCCATACATGCACCACCCTCTGCATGAAAAAGTTGCCCCTTAGGTCCCTTTTAAATCTTACTCCTTTCATTTAAACCTATGCCCTCTAGTTTTGGACTCCCCCACCCCATAGAAAAGACCTTGTCTATTTACCCTATTCATGCCGCTCATGATTTTATAAACCTCTATAAGGTGACCCCTCAGCCTCTGACGCTCCAGGGAAAATCGCCCCAGCTTTCTCAGCCTCTCCCTATAGCTCAAGCCCTCCAACTTTGGCAACATCCTCGTAAATTTTTTCTGAACCCTTTCAAGTTTCACAACATCCTTCCTATAACAGGGAGACCAGAAATGCATGCGGTATTCCAAAAGTGGCCTAACCAATGCCCTGTACAGCTGCAACATGACCTCCCTACTCCTTTACTCAACGTGCTGACCAATAAAGGCAAGCGCACCAAATGCCTCCTTCGCTATCCTGTCCACCTGCGACTCCACTTTCAAGGAAGTATGAAACTGCACTCCAAGATCCCTTTGTTCAGCTGCACTCCCCAGGATGTGCGTAAGTCCTGCCCTGATTTGCCTTTCCAAAATGCAGCACCTCACATTCATCTAAATTAAACTCCATCTGCCACTCCTCAGCCCATTGGCCCATCTGATCAAGATCCCGTCATGCTCTCAGGTAACCTCTTTCATTCTCCGCTACACCTCCAATTTTGGTCTCATCTGCAAACTTATTAACCATACCTCCTATACTCACATCCAAATCATTCATATAAATGACGAAAAGCAGTGGATCCAGCACCGGCCCTTGTGGCACACCGCTGGTCACAGGCGTCTAGTCTGAAAAGCAACCCTCCACCACAACCTTCTACTGTCTTCTACCTTCAGGCTAATTGAAAGTTTGATGATGATTAAAGTTGTTGATGGAGTAAGTCGAGAGAATAAATGCAGAACAAGAAGATAAAACATTAAAACAATCTCTTATTAAATTTCTTCTATTTAGACATTAATGAATTGTTTTCTGTTATATTTCAGAAAAAAATAGATCTATGATATTAAAATGGGACTGAATTACGTTGCCATACCTTGGTTCAGTTATCCTACTCTTCTTCCAACCCTTGGAGGCCACACTTGATATTTATTGCCCTTGGGTAATGTCAACAGACACAATATAGAATAAGAGTAAGTAATAATGGTTAAAATGCCAAAGTGTAAGGCTCTTTATCTGAATGCATGCAGTGTTTGTAATAAGATAGATGTGTTGATGGCTCAAATAGAAATAAATTAACATGACTTGATAGCTATTACAGATGCATAGTTGCAAGGTGACCAGGACTGAGAACTCAATATTCAAGGTGTTCAATGTTTCAGAAGAATAGGCAAAAAGACAAAGGATGATACCTTTATTTATGAAGGAAGGTATTAGTGCCATGGTGAGTAGTGCTTGAGGTGCAATAGATTGTGATATGGAATCAGTTTGGGTGGAAATAAGGTATAGCAAAGGAAAGCAGTGATAGATGGATGGTGTGGTGGCTCAGTGGTTAGCATTGCTGCCGCATGATGCCAGGAGCCTGAGTTCAATTCCAGTCTTGGGTGACTGTTTCTGTTGAGTTTGCATATTCTCCCTATGTCTCTGTGGGTTTCCTCTGGTTGTTCTGCTTTACTCCCTCAGTCCAAAGATGTGCTGGTTAGGTGGATTAGCTATGGGGAATTTTTTAAAAAAATATTCATTTGTGGGATGTGGGCATTGCTGCCTGGGCCAGCATTTCTTGCCCATCCCCAGTTGCCTTTGAGAAGGTGGTGGTGAGCTGCCTTTTTGAACCACTGCCGTCCTCCTGCTCTGGGTTGACCCACAATGCTATTAGGGAGGGAATTCCAGGTTTTTGACCCAGTGACAGTGAAGGAGCGGCAATATATTTCCAAGTCAGGATGGTGAGTGATTTGGAAAGGAACTTGGAGGTGATGGTGTTCCCATATATCTCCTGCCCTTGTCCTTCCAGATGGAAGTGGTTGTGGTTTTGGAAGGTGCTGTCTGAGGATCTTTGGTGAATTTCTGCAGTGCCTCTTGTAGATAGTACACACTGCTGCTACTGAGCGTCAGTGGTGGAGGGAGTGGATGCTTGTGGATGTGGTGCCAATCAAGCGGCTGCTTTGTCCTGGATGGTGTCAAGCTTCTTGAGTGTTGTTGGGGATGCACCCATCCAGGCAAGTGGGGAGTATTCCATCACACTCCTGACTTATGCCTTGTAGATGGTGGACAGGCTTTGAGGAGTCAGGAGCTGAGTTCCCTCCACAGTATTCCCAGCTTCTGGCCTGCTCTTGTAGTCACTCTGTTAATGTGGTGAGTCCAATTGAGTTTCTGGTCAATGGTAACCCCCAGGATGTTGATAGTGGGAGATTCAGTGATGGTAACGCCATTGAATGTCAAGGGGCGGTGGTTAGATTGTCTCTTATTGGTGATGATCATAGCCTGGCATTTGTGTGGCATGAATGTCACTTGCCACTTGTCAGCCCATGCCTGGATATTGTCCAGATCTTGTTGCATGTGAACTTGGACTGCTTCAGTATCCAAGAAGTCACGAATGGTGCTAAACATTGTGCAATCATCGGCGAACATCCCCACTTCTGACCTTATGATGGAGGGAAGGTCATTGATGAAGCAGCTGAAGATGGTTGGGCCTCGGACACTACCCTGAGGAACTCCTGCAGAGATGTCCTGGAGCTGGGATGATTGACCTCCCACAACCAAAACCATCTTCCTATGTGTCAGGTATGATTCCAAACACTGGAGAGTTTGCCCCCTGATACCCATTGATTCCAGTTTTGCTAGGGCTCCTTGATGCCATACTCGGTCGAATGCAGCCTTGATATCAAGGGCTGTCATTCTCACCTCACCTCTGGAATTCAGCTGTTTTGTCCATGTTTGAACCAAGGCTGTAATGAGGTCAGGAGCTGAGTGGCCCTGGCGGAACCCAAACTGGGCGTCACTGAGCAGGTTATTTCTGAGCACGTGCTGTTTGATAGCACTGTTGATGGCACCTTCCATCACCTTACTGATGATCGAGAGTGGACTGATGGGGCAGTAATTGGCCGGGTTGGACTTGTCCTGCTTTTTGTGCACAGGACACACTTGGGCAATTTTCCACATTGTCGGGTCGATACCATTGTTGTAACTGTACTGGAACAGCTTGACTAGGGGAGCGGCAAGTTCGGGAGCACAAGTCTTCAGTACTATTGCCAGAATGTTGTCGGGGCCCATAGCCTTTGCAGTATCCAGTGTCTCCAATTGTTTCTTGATATCATGAGGAGTGAATTGGATTGGCTGAAGACTGGTATCTGTAATGTTGGGGACCACTGGAGGAGGCCAAGATGGATCATCCACTCGGCACTTCTGGCTGAAGATTGCTGTGAATGCTTCAGCCTCATCTTTTGCACTGATGTGCTGGGCTCTTCCATCATTGATGGTGGGGATATTTGTGCAGCCTCCTCCTCCAGTGAGTTGTTTAATTGTCCACCACCATTCACGTCTGGATGTGGGCAGAACTGCAGAGCTTAGATCTGATCCGTTGGCTGTGGGATCGCTTAGCGCTGTCTATCACTTGCTGCTTTCACTGTTTGGCTTGCAAGTAGTCCTGTTTGGTGGCTTGACCAGGTCGATACCTCATCTTCAGGTATGCCTGGTGCTGCTCCTGGCATGCCCTCTTGCACTCTTCATTGAACTAGGGTTGATCCCCTGGCTTGATGGTAATGGTTGAGTGGGGAATATGCTGGGCCATGAGGTTACAGATTGTGCTGGAGTACAATTCTGCTGTTGTTGGTGGCCCATAGCGCCTCATGAATGTCCAGTCTTGAGTTGCCTGATTTGTACGAAGTCTGTCCCATTTAGCACGGTGATAGTGCCACATAAAACGATGGAGGTTGTTCTCAATGTGAAGGCAGGACTTTGTCTCCACAAGGACTGGGCGATGGTCACTCTTACCGATACGGTCATGGACAGATGTAACAGCAGCTGGTAGATTAGTAAGGATGAGGTCAAGTAAGTTTTTCCCACTTGCTGGCTCCCTCACCACCTGCCGCAGATCCAGTCTAGCAGCTATGTCCTGTAGGACCCGACCAGCTCGATCTGTAGTACGGCTGCCGAGCCACTCCTGGTGACAGACATTGAAATCCCCCAATCAGAGTACATCTTGTGCCCTTGCCATCCTCAGTGCTTCCTCTAAGTGTTGTTCAACATTGAAGAGTACTGATTCATCAGCTGAGGGAGGACAGTATGTAGTAATCAGTAGGAGGTTTCCTTGCCCATGTTTAACTTGAAGCGTTGAGACGTCATGGGGTCTGGAGTCCATGTTGAGGACTCCCAGAGCAACTCCCTCCCGACTGTATATCACTGTGCCGCCCCCACTGCTGGGTCTGTCCTACCGGTGAGACAGGACATATCCAGGGATGATGATGGTGGTATCTGGGGCATTGTTTGTATGGTATGATTTTGTGAGTATGACTATGTCAGGCTATTGTTTGGCTAGTCTGTGAGACAGCTCTCCCAATTTTGGCACTAACCCCCAGATGTTAGTGAGGAGGACTTTGCATAGTCGACAGGGTTATTTCTGGTGCCTCGGTCGATGCCAGGTGATCCATCCGGTTTCATTTCTTTGAGTCTTTGTAGCGATTGATACATCTGAGTGGCTTGCTAGGCCATTTCAGAGGGTAGTTGAGAGTCAACCACATTACTGTGGGTCTGGAGTCACATGTAGGCCAGACCAAGTGAGGGTGGCAGATTTCCTCCCCTGAAGGCCATTAGTGAACCAGATACGCCTGGTGCTGCTCCTGGCATGCCCTTCTGCACTCTTCATTGAACCAGGGTGGATCCCCTGGCTTGATGGTAATCGTTGAGTGGGGGAATATGGTGGGCGCCATGATTGAGGAGACTATAAACATTCCAAAATATCAGATGAACAAGGTGCTTATGGGAGAAAAAAAATCGTAGCAAATTTTATCACATGCAATGAAGTATTTGACAAACTAATGGGATTAAAGGCAGATAAGTAGCTAAGATGTGATGATCTGCCTTCAAAGGTCTTAAAGGAAATGGATGCAGTGGAGACCCTGGCTGAAATTTTCCAGAATTCACTGCGTTACAGGAGGGTTCCAAAGGATTGAAAAACTGTTAGTATGACACCCCTTGTAGAAGAAGGGAGGGTGACAGAAAGCAGGAGACCATAGGCCAGTTAGCCTAAAGCCTGTTCAGTAAATGTCAGAGTCCATTATTAAGAAAGTAATAGCAGAATGTTTAGAAAAGTTTAACTCCATCAAACAAAGTCAATGTGGTTTTGTGTAAAGGAAATCATGTTTGACAAAATTGCTAGAATTCTTTGAGGACATAACAAGCAAAGTGATAAAGGGAAACCAGTAGATCGCAAAATTGGACATCCTGGAGAAGGCAATTTCTGAGGTATAGAGTAGCTTCTAAACTGAAAAAGTAAGACAGAAGCTGAACAAGTAAATACATCTCTTTACAGAATTAGAAGCATGACAGGTGATGTTATCGCTTGCCAAGACATAGACGAAACACAGGAACTTAGAAACAGGAGTAGGTCATTCACCCCATCCACACTAGCCCACATCCCTTTATGCCATTGGTAATCAGATAGCTATCAATCTCTACTCCACGCATACTTAAAGACTAAGCTTTTACAACTCTCTGGGGTTCAGAATTCCAAAGATTCACAACTCTCTGAGTAAAAAGAATTCTCTGAAGCAGCATCCCCTTATTTTTAAAATTGTGTCCCTGGATCTCAATGTAACAAGCAGGAGAAACACCTTAACTGCATTTATCCTGTCGGTACCTTTAAGTATTTAGTAGACTTCAATTATGTTATCTCTCATTCTTTTGAAGTGTAGAGAATACAGGCTCAGTTTGTCCAACGCCTCTTCACAGGACAATCCCGCCATCCCAGGAACAAGCCTGATGAAACTTTGAAACACTCTCTATGCTAATAATATCTTTCCTGAGGTAAGGAGTCCAAAACTGCATGTATATTCCAGGTGTGGTTTAACCAAACTTCTGTACAAGTGAAGCAAGACTTCACTACTCCTGCACTCAAATCCTCTTGTGATAAAGGCTGCCATTCCATCAGCCTTCCTAATAGCTTGCTTCATCTACATGTTAGCCTTATTGCTGAAGATAACTGGGTTCCTTTGTACATTTACGCTTCCCAGCCTCCTATCATTTAAGAAATACACTTCAGACTTGTTCCTCCCACTGAAATGAATAACCTTACATCAGACAGGTTCAAAGCAGTGTTGAAGCCTTTGATAGTTACTTCAATCTCAGAAGTAAATAAAATTCATGAAATAGCAAGGTTCATTAGAAGTGTGTAACACCCAGGTGAATTCACAGATGAGTTTCCAACCTCTATATCTTCCAAAGAAGAATTCCCAACAACAGCAAAGAGTATCACATCAGGCAAGAATGAATCTCTAGGTAATATAATTGAGTAAGTGAACAGATTGGTTTCACCAATAATTGACTTGTGGAAGGGGAAGGAGAAAACCCAAAATATTGAAGAAGTTGAAGTAATAAATTTATCTACCTTGGCAAAGATTGTAGGTGGAATGAGAAGAAAATTCCACTGACACAAGTTGAATATGTGGTATGTACAACTCCAGACTGGTGAGAAGACATATAATGTGCAAAGGTCCAAGATATTGCAAAATAAAGACAGAATGGCCCACTATATAAGGGACCACACCAACAGCAATGAAGAAAATCACCAAAGTCCTGTGCAAAAGACTTACTAGAGGTTAAAGGCCATGAGTTCAAGAGAGAACGCAAGACCTCACATCATCAGGAAAACAGTCAACCTTGTATTCAACAAACTATCATTCTCCCAAGTCCAAAGAGGACATGTTCAGGGAGAGTAGTCAAACTTTCATGTTGACCGAATTTGTAAAGTCAAAGTCTTGGTGGGAGATGGGGTAGAGGTAAATATATAAACAAATGGATAACGATAATAATATGAGGGAATAAGACTTGAGGGGTGATATTGTATATGGGCCTGAAAGGGTTAATAGTTGATTGAGTGAAGTAAGCACCATCACTGTGATGATGTCATTGGGACCTTGGTAAAGTGCAAAGAAGCAATTTTTAGGAAGCAGACCTCGGACTTGTTTGTCCCCGTCAATTAGTCTCCATCGTAATGCAGGTCATACTCATACAATCTGTAAAAAGTCATCGTAATGCAATAAACTTACTATCGTTGACTTAAGAAGACACTTCTAGTTAGCCTGGAAAGATGGCTGTCCTCATTCATGCTAGATTACTTTGGGCTCGGGGTCACCCCTCAAGCAACAGAGATAATGTCACTGGACTAGTAATCCAGACGCACTGGTTAATGATCTGGCAACAAAGGTTGAAATCCCACCCTGGCTACTCATGGAATCTAAATTCTATTAACAAAACCTAGAATTGAAATCTAGTGTCAGTAAAGGGGGATCATGACGCCATCATCAGTAGTTGTAAAAATCTCTCTGGTTCATTAATGTCCTTTAGGGAAGGAAATCTGTTGTGATGGAGGGGGATTAATTGATGAAGCAGCTAAAGATGGTTGGGCCTGGGACACTACCCTGAGGAGGTCCTGCAGAGATATCTTGGAACTAAGATGTCTGACCTCCAACAAACACAACCATCTTCCTGTGTGCCATGTATGACTCCAACCAGCAGAGAGTTTGGCCCATTGATACCCATCAATTCCAGTTTTGCTAGGGATCAAATGGTCAAATTGTTCAAGTTTTGCTTAGTCAAAAGTGGCCTTAGTGTCAAGGGCTGTCACTCTCGTCTCATCTCTGGAATTCAGCGCATTTCTGAAGAAGGGTCTAGGCCTGAAACGTCAGCTTTCCTGCTCCTCTGATGCTGCTTGGCCTGCTGTGTTCATCGAGCTCTACACCTTGTTATTTCAGCGCATTTGTCCATGTTTGAGCCAAGGCTGTAATGAAGTCATAAGCTGAGTGGCTGTGACGGAAACCAAACTGTGCATTTGTCAGGGTGTAGAGCTGGATGAACACAGCGGGCCAAGCAGCATCAGAGGAGCAGGAAGGCTGATGTTTTGGGCCTCGACCCTTCTTCTAGGCCCGAAATGTCAGCCTTCCTGCTCCTCTGATGCTGCTTGGCCTGCTGTGTTCATCCAGCTCTACATCTTGTTATCTCAGATTCTCCAGCATCTGCAGTTCCTACTATCTCTGAGCATTTGTCAGTCACATTTGCTCGAAACCTGTTGAAAGCTTAATGTTTTTCCGTTCTGATGAAGGAGAATTGGCGTGAAACATTAACTCTGTTTATGCCTCTGCAGCTGCTAAGTATTTCCCAAATGTTCGATTTTAGTACCATGTAAGATTAAATGGTTTGGTGGGCAATGGGAAAAGGGTGGAGAGTGGTGAGTCACTCTTCACTGAGAATAAGGACAGTACAACTTTAAGCATCCTGGAACCCAGCAAACCTGAGGAAACCAGGAGGATTAAAATTCTGATAGATCAGTGACAGAAAGGGGTTAAGAAAATTTTGGCTCAGTGAAAATCTCACTTCATTAGACACTCCTTGCTTTCACTCAATGTAAACAACATACTGGATGTGATCCTTTACTTCAATCATTCGTTTTCCTTGCTCATCCTTCACTCAGGCTACCGGAGTGTTTATTTTAACCGCAACAGCTGCGTGTAAACAGTGACAAGCTTCCAAGTTTTAATGGACTTTTGTTTAGCCTGTGTCCATGAAAAATGAGGAGAAATTCAGTCGCAATTTTCTTATCCTGTCTTTGTGGTCTTGGGACTTTATTCTAAACAATTAGAATGGGTTTGCACCCAGAATTGGCTGATCTTGTTAATATGATTATGTTAATAGCTCACGCATGGAACATACGAAGGATTGGAATGAAATAAGCAAATCCAGAGAGAATTTTATGATGCACTTGCCTTTAAAGGGATACTGGCATGAGATGAAAGTTGCAGTTCATCCAGCTATTCTTTTTAATGAATTATGGGATCTGAAAGCAGTTTAATATGATTAATTACTCGAAACTTCAGCACCAAAATCAGCATGGAATCAATGAGTTGGTACCTGAACTTTAACAGTAAGGAACTCAATCGGACATATAAACAAGGAACAAGATTAGGCCACTCGACCCTTCAAGCCTGCTTTTCCATTCAGTAAAATCATGGCTGATTGGATTTTAATCTCAACTCTACATTCCTTCATGTCCTCCAATAATCTTTCATCCCTTAAACTGGCTACATCAGCATTTATTGCCCACGCGTAATTGCCCAGAGGGTTGAGAGTCAATCACATTGTTGTGGACTTGGAGCCACATGTAGGCGAGACCAGGTAAGGATGGCATTTTCCTTTCCTAATGGGTTTTAGTGAACCAGATGGGTTCGTGGTCATCATTAGATTTTTTTCTTCCCCCAGTGACTTCAAATTCCACCATCTGCCATGATGGGGTTCAAACCCAGGTTCTCAGAATATTACTGGATCTACTAGATTAATAGTTCAGTGATAATGTCACCTCCCCTCAGCAACTGATGACTCTGCCTTAAAAGTATTTAAAGATTCCACATCAACTGCCTGTTGAAGAAGGGAATTCCAAAGACTTATAACAATCCGAGAGGAAAAAATGTTTCAACATCCCTGTTTTAAATAGGCACCTCCTTATTTTTAAGTTATGACCCCTGGTTCTAGATTATCCCACAAGAGGTAATTGTTCAGGGACTAACTTTCTTAATGTAAGTCAAACTGTCATTTGTTTTGAAGCACTAAATTAGGGCTTTTCAATCTTTGTGTTTCCTTTCCCGTGTTATTAAAAAATGTCCATTGTCTTCTATGAGGGTTTTTCACTCCTGCACAAAATTTGTTAGAAATTTAACAAGCACAGTCCTTATGATCTTGGGAAGGATCATTATAGCAGTAATGTCATTGGACTGGGAATCCAGATCCCTAGGCTAATACTTTGGAAACATCAGTTTGACAAATGGTGTAATTTAAAAATTCATAATATCAGGAATTAAAAACTGGTCTAATAGCGCCCATGAAACTATTGTCAATTGTTGTAAAAACCTATCTCGTTCGCTAATCCCCTTTAGGGAAGGAAAGCTGCTGTCCTTACTCAGTCTGGCCTACACCTGAATCCAGATCCACAGCAAAGTGTTTGACTGTTAATTGCCCTCAGTGCAATTAAGAATGTTCCAGTCAGCAATACCCACATCCCATGAATGAACTTTTTAAAAAAATCATCACAGCACCACACATGTCTTTTTACTTTAATATTCCATGGTGGTCTTCTGACACAGTGGGTAGTGGCCCTGCTTCTCAGCCAGAAGTTCTGGGTTCACGTTCTATTCTGGGACTTGATAGTGAGTGAAGGTGCATTCCTAACGAGGCAAAATGGGTTGGGTATCAGCCCGTTAAGTCCTCCATATACACTCACCAATAAAAGGTGGTAAGAGCCAGGGAGATTCTTGGTCAGATTCTAGGTTCAAATATGTGTCTGCCGACAGGCTTTTAAAGAAAAATTCAGCATCATCTTGCTAAGTCCAACCCTGGACCAAGAAATGCGTGATCGCTGATGCTGCCTTATAAATAAAACAAGATATGACACCAACCAAGGAGTCAATAGGAAGGGTGAATAGGAGGAAGGTGATAGCTCATTGGTATTATCACTAGGCACTTAATCTCGAGGCCCAGGTTCAACTCCTACTGTGGTAAGCTAATAATAGCCATGAAACTGTTGTCAATTGTCAAGAGAAAAATCTATCTGGTTCACTAGTATCCTTTGGAGATGGAAACGACCATCCTTACTTGGTCTGGCCTAAGTGTGACTGAACTACAATGTGGTTGACTCTTAATTGCCTGTGGCAATTAGGGATGGGTGCCTGGCCAGCAATGCCCCCATGCCATATGTTAAAAAACGGTAATCAAGGTTTTAAGAAATGTCTTAAGTAAGGAAAATTGAGATTTTGGAGGAAATTCCAGATCTTGGCAACTGAACGTATGACTACTGATGGTGGAGTAATTAAAATGGTGGATGCATCGGAAACAGACATATCTCTGAACTGGAATGCACCACCAGATGATGAGTTTAGCATTCATGACCTGGTTACAATCTTGGAAGGACTTCGACAACCTGACTGGAGCAATTAAAGTAAGACAGCTGCTATCTTACTCTGTGCTTGCATTTACTTCTCTCCCGTGTTTCCCTTGCTCTCCTACAATCACAGTTGCACACTTCATTCCACACCGTACATTGGTTTGTGTATCTGGCAGGATCAGTGGTTCTTTTAAAAAGACCAACTTACCTACTCTCCTTCCTTCCCCCGGGCACTGACCAAATTCAGAAACCCCACCATTAAATGCAATAAAGGGTCTTCAGTTCTTAAGCTAAGGCAGAGCTGTTTGGAATGTATTTAGCTCTATAAATCTTTCCTGTAATTGTAGAGTGAAAATATTTCCTGTGGTGACCAACATTTTTATGCACTGAATGACTGATTGCTCACCAGATATTTTCAAGGCGGTCTCTATTAAAATGTTTCTTGTTTCACAAAGTTTGGTCGCCAGCAATTCATTAGATCCCTGTAATTAAAATGCCTGTGACCACACTCTATCATGTTCCATCATAGTTGGGCAAAACTTAAAGTATAAGATCAGCAATCAGCGGAATAGATAACTTGATTGAAAAGACACACTTTCACCAATTATTTAGTGATGACTGAAGTCATTGTTTCTGATTCCCATTAACAAACTCTGTTCCCAAGCTACTTTCTCTCACATTTTGAGAATAAATCTGACTCTTAGCAAACTTGGAGTCATGTTTGAATACAGGGTTAGCTTCCTACCACAAATACACACCATTGCTATGGATAATTCGACTTTCCATAACATTGCCCAACTCCATTTCTGCAGCAAATAAAAACCGAAAGAACTGCGGGTGTTGTAAATCAGAGACAAAAACAGAGAATGCTGGAAAAGCTCAGCAGGTCTGGCAGGATCTGTGGAGGGAAAGGGTCACTCCACCCAAAACATTAATTCCGATTTCTCTCCACAGGTGCTGCCAGACCTGCTAGGAGTTTCTGACAATTTCTGTTTCTGTTTCCATTATTACATTGCTCATTTGCTGCTGAACGCCTCATTCAAGACTTTATAGCCTGAAGAGTCAACAGATCCTACGTACTCCTGGGTTATCTCTCACGGTGTACCTTTGGTGGACTTCAGACCATTCAAATCTTTAATGCCTGTATTAAGAATCGTGTATAACAATAAACTTTATTTATTTTGTGTGGTAAGAATGGGAGGAAATGACCGGCCATTTTTAGAGTTTCATTTGTGAGATTGGGGCTGTAGTGCCTAAGTGTATGGAAATCTGAGATAACAAGGTGTGGGGCTGGATGAACACAGCAGGCCCAGCAGCATCATAGGAGCAGGAAAGCTTGACGTTTCGGGCCTAGACCCTTCATCAGAAATGAGGGAGGGGAAGAGGGTTCTGAAATAAATAGGGAGAGAGGGGGAGGCGGATAGAGGATGGATAGAGGAGAGGATAGGTGGAGAGGAGGCAGACAAGTCGAAGAGGCGGGGATGGAGCCAGTAAAGGTGAGTGTAGGTGGGGGGGTAGGGAGGAGATAGGTTAGTCCAGGGAGGAAGGACAGGTCAAGGGGGCAGGATGAGGTTAGTAGATAGGAGATGGGGGTGGGGCTTGAGGTGGGAGGAGGGGATAGGTGAGAGGAAGGACAGGTTAGGGAGACAGGGACGAGCTGGGCTGGTTTTGGGATATGGTTGGGGGAGGGGAGATTTTGAAGCTTGTGAAATCCACATTGATATCATTGAGCTGCAGGGTTCCCAGGCTGAATATGATTTGCTGTTCCTACAGCCTTCGGGTAGCATCGTTGTGGCACTGCAGGAGGCCCAGGATGGACACGTTGTCTGAGGAATGGGAGGGGGAGTTGAAATGGTTTGCGACTGGGAGGTGCAGTCTGCTCTGTTTACATGCACTTTATTAACTTATAACCTTGACTTGAAGAGGTAAGGTCAGTGCATTGTTTAAAAACTGTAGAAAAATAACATTGCAGTTGCCTGGCGACAGCAGTCCATTAAAGCGCACAAGATTCCCAGGGGTCTTGACACAGGAAATGGTGGAGAATCTAGGGCCAGAGGGTATAATCTCAGAATAATGGTTTGTCCCTTTGAGTTAGAAATGAGGAGGAAATTTTTCTCAGAAGGTGGTGAATCTGTGAAAATCTTTACTATGCCAGGGACCCGAGTTCAATTCCACTCTCAGGCGACTGTCTGTGTGGAGTTTGCACATTCTCCCCGTGTCTGTGTGGGTTTCCTCCGGGTGCTCCGGTTTCCTCCCACAGTCCAAAGATGTGCAGTGTAAATGGATTGGCCATGCTAAATTGCTCATCGTGCTCAGGGATGTTTAGGTTAGGTGGGTTAGACATGGGGAAATCAGGGGTAGGAGAATGGGTCTGGGTGGGATCCTCTTCAGAAGGGCAGTGCAGACTTGTTGGGCCAAATGGCCTGTTTCCATACTGTAGGGATTCTATGGTTCTACAGGGATATTGCGGCTGAGTGGATAAATATATTCAAAGTTGAGATAAACAGATCTTTATTCAATATGGGAATCAAAGGTTATATGGAAAAGACAGGAAAGTAGAGTTGAGGGTAATCAGATCTGCTATGATCTCACCAAATGTCAGAGCAGATGTGGTGGGCTGAATGGCCTACTTCTGCTCCAATGTCTTCTGGTTTTATAGAATGTAAAGGACAGAAACTGTCACTGACTTGTTAGTCACTGGTCAGTTCAACCCTCTGTCCAACCTACTCCATCTAACACCATCAGCTTAACCCTCTCATTATTTCTGTCAAATGTTTAATATCTGTCTACGATAGTCACCCCAATTGAACCTTATAGTGGAAAGTTCAGCAACCTCACAAATCCAGGTAAGGAGGTTTCTTTTGAATTAATGCTGGGATTTATTCATTAGAATGTAAGAAATGGGAGCAGAATTAGACCATTCGGCCCCTCAACTTGTTTTGTCCACTGAATATGATATTGGCTGATCTCCTACTTCAACTTGATCGTCGCGTCCACTTCCTATGTCTCTTGATTCCAAGAAAAAGCCAATGATTTTAATTTGTTCATGGAGTGCGGACTTAAATTACCAGGTCAGCATGTATTGTATGCGATCTAGAGAGCAGGCAATCTGCATGCGTAGATTACCACCCTGGTAGCGAATACTTGTAATTTTGATTCTTCATTCTTGATGTGTAGGGATCACTAACAAGGCAAACATTGCTTGTCCAGCTCTGCTACCCTTGAGAACTTGAATTAAGGCTTCTATTTCAACTGCTGCTGTTATAGTGGTGAACCGTTGTAAGGTAGGGTATTCCAGAATTTTGACATGGTTACAATGAAGAAGAAAAGAAAACACAGCTTGCATTTATATAGTGCCTTTCACAATTTACAGGAAATCCCAAAGCATTTTAAAACCAAAGAGTGCAGTCATTGTCATAATGTCAGAAACACAGCAGTCAATTTGCACATAGAAAGCTCCTTCCAACAGTTTGCGATATTTGTTGTGGAATAAATAAAATTGGCTGGTATACAGAGGAGAGGCACCCCCGCTGTTTTTGAAAGGAATACTGATTTTGAGAGATCGCAGTTTGAGGATAAGGGGTAGCAGATTTAAAACAGGAATGTGGAGAAATTATTTCTCTCAGAAGGTCATGAATCTGTGGAATTCATTGCCCCAGAGTGTGGTAGATGCTCGGACATTAAATAAATTTAAGGAGGAGATAGATTTTTAATTAGTAATGGGTTGAAGGGTTATGGAGAGCAGATAGGAAAGTGGAGTTGAGGCTGTGATGAGATCAGCCCTGATTGTATCAAGGGGCTGAATGGTCTACTCCTCCTGCTAGGTCTCATGTTGATCTGAGAGCCAGACAAGAACCTCAGTGCAAGATCTCATTCTGAACGGGCTACACCCAACAGTGAAGCACTCCCTCAGTACTGCATTGGAGTGTTAATTTTGATTTACCAACATATGAATGAGGAGCAGAAATAGGCAATTTGTTCCCTGAAACCTGCACACCATGCAATAAGATCATGGATGGTCTGCAGTGTTTTGAATTCCAAAACTCCATCTACCTCCAACAGCTTTTTTATTCCCTTGACTAGCAAGAAAATATTTGCATCCACCTTAAAAATACTCAATGACCCCTGTTTCCTGACGCAGGGAGCTCCCAAGCTGTATTACCCTTTGAGAGAAAACAAATTCTCTTCATTCCTGCCTGACAAGAGCAACTCCTAGTTTTAAGATAGTTCTGCACTCACTCACCCTTTTCACAAATCCCCTTGTCCAGACATTAGACCTGGAGCGGGACTTGAAGCTCCAGCCAGAGAGAGAGGGGTATGTTCCTAATGCACCAAATCTGGCATGAAGCAGCTCAGGTATGTCCAAGTAAAAACCGAAAGAACTGCGGATGCTGTAAATCAGGGACAAAAACAAAGTTGCCGGCAAAGCTCAGCAGGTCTGGCAGCATCTATGAAGGAAAAAAATGGAGTTAACATTTCGGGTCCGGTGACCCTTCCTCAGACCCTCATGGATACCACACATTGGGAGGAATATATTGGCCCTGGAAGGGTATATATTGTATAAAGATACCCTGATTTCAGACGTTAAGTTATGAGGAAGACAGGTTGGTGACGAAGGGGTTTGGCACACTTGCCCTTGCAGCTCAGACCATTGATTATAGGAGTTGGGACGTCATGTTGAAGTTGTACAGTACGTTGAGGCCACTTTTGAAGTACTGTGTACAGTTCTGGTCACCCTGCCATAGGAAGTATTATTAAATTGGAGAGGGCTCAGAAAAGATTTACCAGGATGTTGTTGGGACTTTTTTCCCTCGAATGTAGGAGGTTGAGGGGTTACCTTATAGAGTCTCATAAAATCATGATGGGTATAGATAGGGTGAATAGCAAAGGTCTTTTCCCTAGGTAAGGGGAGTTCAAAACTAGGTGGCATATTTTTAAGGTGAGAGGAGAAAGGTTTAAAAGGGACCTGAGGGCCAACTTTTTTTACACACAGAGTGGTTCTTATGTGGAATGAACTGCCAGAGGAAGTGGTAGATGCAGGCACGGTTACAACATTTAAAAGACATTTAGACAGGGACATGAATTGGAAAGGTTTAAGAGGATGTGGGCCAAACACAGGCCCACAAGTGAGACTAGTTTAGTTTGGAAAACATTGTCGGCACGGACAAGTTGGACTGAAAGGTCTGTTTCCGTGCCATATGATTCTATGACTCTCTGACTCTATGATGGATTACACAAATTAGGCCTGTTGTCTCTAAAATTTAGAAGGTTAGTATGTGGTCTGATCGAAGTCTTCAAGATATTAACAGGAAAAGAGGGTAGACAAAGATAAATTACTTTCACTCGTTGAAGATTGTAGAGCTAGTGGACATAGTCTAAAAATTAGGGCCAGACTATTCAGGAGAGATGTCAGGAAGCATTTATACACAGAACTCTCTTCCACAAATAGCAGTGGACGCTGGATCAGTTGCTAGTTTTAAATCTGAGATAGGTAAACATTTGTTAAGTAAATGTATTAAGGGACATGGGTCTAAGGCAGCTATATGGAATGAGGGCACAAATCAAGATTTCATTGAATGGTGGAACATACATGAGGAGCTGAATAGCTTACTCCTGTTCCTAATAATTATCCCCTTTAAAAAGCTAGCTCATTTTGCAAAAGGATTTTTTTTAAGGGATAGCTCCGACACCATAGAAGGTGCTGAAGAAATGCCAGTCTTTACCGTATGAACAGATGAGGAGCAGATGTAGGCCACTCAGCCCATTGAGCTTGCTCCATTGTTCAATAACATCATGGCTGATCTGGTTACTCTACATTCCCACTTAGCCCAGATAATCATGCACCAAACATTCCCTTCCACCAACATTGCTTATCATGATTCTATCCTGCCTTAACAAAATTTGAAGACTCTGCATTTCCAACATCCTTTAAGGAAGAGAGTTCAAAAGGCTCACAATCCTCTGAGGAAAAAGAAATCTGCTCTTCTCTGCCTTAAATGAGAAATCACTTATTTTAAGCCAGTGACCCTAGTTCCAGATTCCCCCACAGTCTGAAACATCCTTTCTGTGTCCATTCTGTCAAAACTCCATGGGATCTTGTATTTTTCAACCAAGTTGCCTCTTACTCTTCTGAGCTCCAGTAGATAAAGCCTAGCTGACATTTCCTTACAAGTCAACCTGCCCATTCCAGTAAAGTCCATTAACGTCACCCGATATGCCTACCAGACCTGAGACAACAGGTGCTGGTTTAACCTGAGGATGACCACACTACAGGCAAGGGAAGAAGTTGGCAGGACCTTTATTCTAACAGTTGGGAATTAAACCCCTGTTATTGGTACCTCTTTGCATTGCAAGCCAGCCACACAGCCAACTGAGCTAACCGATCTGTATTTTTCTGAACTGCTTCCACGCATTTACATCCTTTCTTAAATAAGTTGACCAATACTACACACAGTCCTGCAGATGCCCTGTTTAGCTAAATCTGAAGTTAAAACAGAAAATCCTGGAGAAACTCAACAGGTCTAGCACCATCTGTGGAAGGAGAAACAAATTAACATTTGGAGTCCAAAGACTCTTACACTGAACGGGGAAGTTGGGGGGGGTGGTGGTGGTGGGAGTAGAAAATTAAGTCTTTATGCTGTTGACGGAGGGTGGAGGTGGGGATTGACCGGAACAGATGGTGAAAGTGTCCAGAACAAAAGACAAAGGGAATGCTAATGGTGGTAAAGAGAGATTGAGGTGTAAAATAGGTGTTAATTATAAATTTGAATAGGGGAAATTAAATTGATCCTGCTGAGAAGAATGCCAACAAGACGCAAACAGGTGGAAGGTGAGGTAACTTCACAGGGGCCGGTATCCCATCACCAAGCCCCCCTTTATTTACATATGGAGAGTCCTTGACACTGATCCAGCTCCTTCAGAGCCAGCTCTCAGAGCAAACAGTTTCATTGACACTCCTGCTAATATCTGTCAGCCAGGACTCCCTGATTGGACGGATTAACAGCTTCAATCAGGGAGCTCATATTCTGTGAGGTCCACCTGGCTGACCTCATTACGATCACAACAGATGGGTAATCAAAATGGGGGGAAATGATCATGCTCTGAAGATGCTGAGCTGAATATTGAGTCCTGAAGACCATTGTGTGCCTAATTGGAAAATGAGGTGTTGTTCCTCCAAGATAGCACAGTGTAGAGCTGGAGGAACACAGCAAGCCAGGCAGCATCAGAGGAGCAGGAAAGTAATCCTTTTTTCCAAAGAAGGATCCCAACCCGAAACATCAACTTTCCTGCTCCTCTGATGCTGCCTGGCCTGCTGTGTTCCTCCAGCTCCGCACTGTGTTATCTCTGACTCCAGCATCTGCGGTTCTTACTATCTTTGTTGTTCCTTCCAACTTGCACTAAGCTTCGCTGGGACACTGCATCAGGCCTAGAATAGAAATGTTAGCTTGGGGACCAGACCTTGTGTCGAAATGGTCAGCAACTGGAAGGTCAGAGTCATTCCTACAGACAGAGCAGAGGTATTCTGCGAAGCAGTCACTAGCCTGTGTTTAGTAAAGTAAAGGAGACCACATTGTGAACAACAAATACAGGAGAGGAGATCGAAAGAAGTGCACCTGAAACACTGCTTCACTTGGAAGGTGTGTTTGGTGTCTTGGACAGTGAGGAGGGAGGATGTTAAGGGGTAGTCGTTACTTCCTCAGCAATTGCATGTGAGGGTGCCGTGGGTAGGCGTGAAAGTGTTAGAAGTGACGGAGGAGTGGATCATGGTGTCATGAAGGGAACATTCCCTGCGGAATGCTGATCATGGAGATGATGGGGAGATGCACTGGGGTGGTGACATCCTGCTGGATATGGTTTACGTGGTGGGGGATGATTCTTTGAATGCGGAGAGTGGTGGGATAGAAAGTGAGGACAAGGGAAGAGCTATCATTATTCTGGGTGGGAAGGAGTGAGGGCAGAAGTGTGGAAAATGGCTTGGATATGGTTGAGGACTCTGTCCATCTTTGTTGGGGGGGGGATCTGATCCTTGTTCAAGGAACTACTTTTTAATTCCCCTCATAATAACATATCACTTGATTAGCTTTCCCGCTCACTTGCTGTACCTGCATTCTGAACTATTGCAATTTAAGTATTAGGACACCCCGGCTTCAAACCAATCATATTGTAGGCACGCAGTTTTAAAGGATTTTTTGAGTTTGCAATCCTGCCAACAAATGATTTCCGCTCCCATTGTTCCTAATGTGGTGTGATTAAGCAAGTTATAAATTCGGGTCATTTTCTTATGACATTTGTGGGTTCTCTAAGCGGTTAGTGTTTCATTCTCGTACGGGAAACTTGGCACAGAATATTAGGTGCTGCATGTCACAGGAAACAGGTTTTGTGTTTACTTTTATTCGTTTTGTGTTTTGGAGGCAATGTGAAGGCATAGATATCCAAGGTTATATCAAAGGCTAGCAAACTTGTTTGTTCCTTTTGAATGCATTACACAACGATACTAAATTGGGCAAAAAAATACTCCCAGTTACAATTGGATGAAATTCCTAAGAATGATAGAAATTGTACACCAGGAATTTATTCCCCTTGTGCTCCTTAAATTGCTCACTCTGCTTGAAGAATTGTCTCTTAAAATTTTCCTACATTTCAACCATGGAAAGTAATTCAGTAGAGACAATGGGCAGAAAGGTGGCGCAGTTGGCTAGTAATCCAGAGGCCAGGCTAATTAATGCTCTGGGGGTTTGTGTTCAAATGCCAGCTGGTGCAATTTGAATTCTATTAATAAAATTTGGAATTAAAAGTTGGTCTTAGTAGTGACCATGAAACAGTCATCGATTGTCATAAAACCCATCTGATTCACTGAAGAAAAAGTTGTCATAGTCCTATTGGACCCTCCAGCAGCTCTCTAATTACAGATAGAGACATGGTTGGTAGTGGTTTAACCTGAGGGTCACCACACCTCAGGCAAGGGGAAGGGTTGAGATAGAGTGTCCTTCATGGTGAATTCAGTTTAGGGATCGAACCCACATTGTTAGCGTCGCTGTGCATCACAAACCAGCCATCCAACCTACCATAAGCGTGCTCACCCCCTGCTCTGGTTCACTAATACCCTTTAAGGAGGGGATTCTGCCGTCTTTACCTGATCTGACCTACATGTGGCTCCAGACATACAGCCATATGGTTGACTCTTGATTAGCAAGCTGAGCAAGTCAGGATAGGCAACAAATGCTTGCCAGTCATTCCCACATTCCAAGAAAGTTTGAGACAAATAGTGATTTGATACATCCCAGGATTATGATAAATGGTGAATAAACTAAAAGCCTCTCTGCCTTTCCTTTCACAGCAGGTAAATCCAAACAAAATGCAGTGTATCAGTATCAGCTCCACCACCCTTTGACCTCATTAACAAGCTTGAACTTGACAGCTGAAGTGTTGTCAGTGTTTCTCTGGCTGAGCACAGTGTGATTGTAAGCAGGCTCCTGTGTGCATAACTGCAGAATTCACATTGCGACCAGTGACTCAAGCACACCATGAGCGTTTGCTTGAATGCTGCAAGATTCACACCGTTGCAGATGCCAAATCTTTAATGTCAGGCTCGGCACTAATGAATCGAGAAAACCACTCTGGGAGACTCTGGGTTTACCACACTGATTGCCTTGGATATATGAAGATTGAATCTAGAAGTAAGCCATTTAAAAATGTTGGGTGTCCCATTTAAGATGGTGGCATGATGGTTCAGTGGTTAGCACTGTTGCCTCACAGTACCGGTGACCCAGGTTCAATTCCAGCCTTGAACATCATGGAGTTTGCATGTTCTCCCTGTGTTGTTGTGGTTTCCTCTGGTTTGCTCCGGTTTCCTCCCACAGTCCAAAGGTGTGCAGATTAGGCGATTGACCATGGGAAGTGCAGGGTTATAGGGGTATGGGCAGGATGCTGTTCGGAGGGCTAGTGTGGACTCAGTGGACTGAATGGCCTGCACTCTGGGCTATTAGGGATGGGCCATAAATGCTGGCCTAGGAAGTGATGCCCACATTCAATTAATGAATTTAAAAAAAGAAAGCAGTTGAGGCCAAAATATTTAAATGGTTTCAAGAAGGAGTTTGATACAATTCTTGTGGCTAAATGGATCAGAGGATATGGGGGAAGAAAGCACGAGCAGGGGACTGAGTTGGATGATCAGTCATGATCATATTGAATGGTGGAGCAGGCTGAAAGGGCTGAATGGCCTATTCCTGTTCCTGTTTTCTTTGTTTCTATGAACGGGAGTTGCTGTGAGTTAGAGCATAAATGTCTTTGGATTACCTCAAGTTTAAAGCAGGTAGAATGTGACAGATCAAACACAGAACTTTAGAGTATGGTCTCTTTAGAACAATGAGATGGTTCCTATGGTTTTTGACAAAGTCCTGACTTTTTATTTCACTCACCCAGCCACTTTAACTCACCGTTAACTCATTACTGGGCCCTGCACACAAGAAAGAACACAGTTGACTTTCAGAGGATGCTGTACAGTTTTACCAGAATTATATAGTGACTAAGAGGGTTAGTTAGGGAGGCTCCTTAAGATAAACTTGTCTTCTCTTGAGTACACATTATTAAGGGTGATCTGAGGTGTTTAAGATGATGTGACAGTTTGAAAAGGACTGTTTCCTCTAGTGGGGGAGCCCAGAAAAAAAGAGGCATCGATATTTTTAACCAACCTTTTCAGAAATGTCAATGGCACATCTCTGGAAGGGATGAACCCTGAACACCAGTCCTCCCAGCTCAGAGGCAGAGGCACTACCACACGATGTCATAACCTTAAAAATAGGCTGCATTTGCTGACACTGGGACATGTACCACTTTAAATCCTGGGTGTGCAAACTTTGGAGGGGACCCAAAGGGACAGGGAAATAAATTGGTTTGCCTGTTTCATTGACTATAGTATCCATGAAGAAAAGTTTTTAAGGAGCTTTTTGAAACGAATGAAGGAGACTTCAACGTGTACACCAAACCTATTGTCTCTCTCTCTTTCAGAGATAGTAAGGACTGCAGATGCTGGAGTCAGAGATAACACAGTGTGGAGCTGGAGGAACACGGCAAGCCAGGCAACATCAAAGGAGCAGGAAAATTAATGTTTCGGTTCGGGACCCTTCTTCAGAAAATGAAGGGTCCCGACCCGAAACGTCAACTTTCCTGCTCCTCTGATGCTGCCTGGCCTGCTGTGTTCCTCCAGTTCCACACTGTGATGTCTCTCTCTCACACACACACACACACACGCACACAGCACATGAACCATTGGAAAATCTTATACCTATTTTCCCGCCTCTGGTCCAGGAAGAAAGGAACAATTGCAAAATCCATATCACGGGACAAGTCAGGAACAGCTGAGACTACAGATCAAATCTCCCTTTTCCAAGTCTGTATGGTTCTTCGTATTCATCAATGAACAACTGAGCTGAACACAAATTAGTTTTATTCTCTTGTAAAACATCTCTAATTATCTTTAGAAATAAATTTTATTTTATAGAATTATGCGCAAGTTTGTTGGTTCTTTTAACATAGCTCTTGCATCTTTCTGAAGGATTATGTCAGTGACATTGTGCCTTACTGGTTCAGGCAAGTTACTGGTGAGATTTGGTGTTTGGGTTATGCCGCAGGCTTAAATTTTTTGTAATATGACAGAACACGTTCAATCAGAATTAAATCTTTCCAGTTTGGGACCGGTGAAAAAAATTGGAAATATTTACATCGTCACAGGAAGTATTGCAATATCACATGATTTTCCTCTCTCTTACAAATGAGTAATCCAAGATGGAGGAAGGGGAAAAAAATTGTGGCTTTGAGAGCTGCTCCTTTTTTGAGGTATTTTCAGTGTTGGAGCTGATTTCCTCAAATTCTAGGAGCAGTAATTACTGTTTGATAAGCATTGTTTTGGAACTTTGTGGGAAAAGAAAATCAAAACAACGGCCCTTTTAAAAAGGAGGAAGGAAGACAAAGGCAGTGACCACATGGTGGGAAGTGAATCAATGGAGAAGGAAACCTACATAGCTGACTGACCCAGCAGTGAGCCTTCGTAGCTACTGCCTCTGCTGTTTGATTACAAGTATCTCTGGACATCCAAGTTCATTTGAGAAAAATAAACAAACAGCAAAACACACAGCTGACTTTGGAGAAACCTGTCCGGGGAAATCACAGCAGGGTAGCAGCTAAGTGGCTAGTATATGTTTTTGTAAATCTACAACCATAAGTAGAGTGGGTTCTTTTTGATTAAAATCATGAGGGGCATGGATAGGGGAAGTAGACAAGGTCTTTTCCCTGGGATTGGGGAGTCCAAAACTGGAGGGCTTAGATTTAAAGTGGGAGGAGAAAGATTTAAAAGGGACCTAAGGGACAACTTTTTCACAAAGAGGGTGGTGTGTGTATGGAATGAGCTGCCAGAGGAAGTGGTGGAGGCTGGTACAATTACAACATTTAAAAAGCATCTGGATGAGTATAGGAATAGGAAGGGTTTAGAGGGATTTGGGCCAAATGCTGACAAGTGACGCTAGATTTAGATAGGACATCTGGTCGGCATGGACGAGTTGGACCGAAGGGTCTGTTTCTGTGCTACATATCTCGATGACTCTGTGACTCATGGCAAACAGAAGTCATAATAGGATGTTTCCTAAATAAACATTAACATTTTCCTTACCTCTGTAGATTCTGAATGTTCTTCAGTAGCACAATGAAACCAAGAATATTAGATAGATCACTTCACCTGTCCACCTCCTGTGTTTCCTTGGTGACCTTCCTTGAAGATGACATCTTTCACCATCACGCTGTGAATCTTCTGAGACTCATTAGTTCTGTACGTACTTTTTTTTCACTGCCTAGAGCAGCACACGAATCCTGGCCAGGTTTGACATGATTTGAGGTTCCCTCATCAATAACATCTGCAGACCATCCAGAACTTTTAAACTAAATGATTCAGAAGATTTGGCCATTATTGACTGGGCCAGCATTTATAATCCATCCCAATTACCCTTGATGAGCTGTCTTCTCGAACCACGACAATCCATGTGGTGTAGAGCCACCCACAGCGCTCTTAGGAAGAGACTTCCAGGACTTTGACCCGGAGATACTGAAAGAACAGCAATGTAGTCTCACGTCAGGATGGTGTGTGACTTAAAAGAGAACTCTTAGATGGTGACGTTCCCATGGATCTGCTGTCCTTGTCTCTCTAGAGAGTGACTGTAGTTTAGAAGGTACTACCTTGGTAAACTTCTGCAATGCTTCTTGATGGTATTCTTCAATAAGACTGAATTTTAACCATTGTCCTTGGACATTCAATAGCCTTCACAATCCCCCACTGTCCACGTCCTGGGGTTACCATTGCCCAAACATCAAATTGGTTTAATCATATAAATACTGTGGTAACAACGGCAGCTCAGTGGTTAGGAAACCTGCAGTGAGTAACTCTCACCTCCTGATTCCCCACAGCCTGTCCATTATCTACAAGGAACAGGTTAGGAATGTGATGGGATATTTGTCACATGCAGCTGCAAAAACCCTCAAGAAGCTTGATATAGAATCACCAAACTGTTATACAGCCTTAAGGTCACACAGCCTGGAAACAGACCCTTCAGTCTAACTTGTCCATGCCAACCATGTTTCTCAAACTCAACTGATTAGATCAGGGATGGGCAATAAATGCTGCCTGGCCAGTGATGCCCTGATCCTGTGAATGAATAAAAAAATCGAATCACATTTACCTGCATTTGGCCCATGTCCCTCTAAACCTTTCCTATCCATGTACCTATCCAAATGCCTCTTAAATGTTGTAGTTGTACCCGCCTGTACCACTTCGTCTGGAAGTTCATTCCATATATGCACCACCCTCTGTGTGAAGAAGCTGTCCCTCAGGTCCCGTTTAAATCTTTCTCCTCACACCTTAAACCTAAGCTCTCTAGTTTTGAACTCCCCACCCTGGGGAAAACACCTTAGCTACTTACCTTATCTATTCCTTTCATGATTTTATAAGCCTCTGTAAGGTTAACCCTCAACCTCCTATGATCCAATGAAAAAAGGACCAGCCTATCCAAGCTCTCCTTATAACTCAAACCCCATAATTCCGGCAACATTCTTGTAAATATTTTCTGCACTCTTTCCAATTCGATAACATCCTTCCTATAGCAGGGCGAACAGAATTGTACACAGTACTCCAAAAGCGGCCTCACCAATGGCCTGGAGAGCCGCGACACGAAGTTCCAACTCCCATTTAGTACCAATTTTGAGACCTGAGTGATGACTTAATGGAGAAAGTCCTACAGCCTCTTTAGATTCTGCACATTCCCATTTTCATTCAGTGGAATCATTGGGTTGGGTTCCAAAATATACAAAATTCTGCCCTCGCAGTTTAAAGGTTAATGTGATCAAGACAAAGGCTTTGAGGATTATATTAAGAAAACTGCTCCAATGTTGCTTAATGTTTTAATATGATTTCCTCTTCTCATTTTCTTCTCTCACTGCCCATGTTTGTGTTTTTTGCTTTTAGAGTCATAGAGTCACAGAGATCTCTAGCATGGAGACAGATCCTTTGGTCCAACTCATCCATGCTGGCCAGATGTCCCAAATTAATCTAGTGTCATTTGCCAACATTTTCCCCATATCCCTCTAAACCCTTCCTATTTATAAAGCCATCGAGATGCCTTTTAAATGTTATAATTGTACCAGCCTCCACCACTTCCTCTGGCAGTTCATTCCATACATGCAGTAACCTCTGCATGAAAACGTCGTTCCTTAGGTCCCTTTTGTATCTTTCCCCTCTCACCTTTAAACCTATGCTCTCTAGTTTTGGACACCTGTACCCTGGGAAAAAGACCCTGGCTATTCACCCTATCCGTCACCCCTTATGATTTTATAAACCTCTATAAAGTCACCCCTCAGCCTCCAACTCTCCTGGAAAAATAGCCCCAGTCTATTCAGCTTCTCCCGATTGCTCAAAGCCTCCAACTGTGGCATCGTCCTTACAAATCTTTTCTGAACCCTTCACAACATCCTTCATATAGTAGGGAGACCAGAATTGAAGGCAGTTTTCCAAGAGTGGCCTAGTCAACATTCTGTACAGCCGCAACATGACTTCCCAATTCCTAGAGTTAATGTAGTTATCATTAAAGGTAGGCATAGCAAATTCCTTCTTCACCACCCTGTCTACCTATGACTCCACTTTCAAGGAACTATGAACCTGCACTCTAAGGGTGTTTTGATGGAACTCAGTGAATTTGTGCAGTACATCTTGTCGCTGGTACACACCGCTACTACTGGGTGCCAGTGGTAGAGGGAGTGAATGTTTGTCGATGTAGTGCCAATCAAGCAGGCTGATTTTTCTAGGATGGTGTCATGGAGGCATTCAAGAGGGCATGGGATGATTATTCAGAAATGAAAAAGTGCAAAGGCATGGGAAAAATGCAGCGGATCAGCATCAGATAATGATACACATTTAACATGTCTGCACAGGCACAATGGGCCAAATGGCCTCCGTCTGTGCCATAAATTGAACAGAGAGACCTAGGGGGTTCAGGTACACACTTTTGTTGAAAGTGGATCACAGTAATTGACTGTAAAAACAATATTTCATTAGAATATTCTCTGCCTAACAACATCGTGGGTGTACACAGTTCACCATCACCTTTTCAAGGCCAATTAGGGATGGAAAATAATTATTGATCTAGACAGTGACGCCCCAATCAGATTAGCCAAGATCTCATAGCTATAGAGATGTACAGCATGGAAACAGGCCCTTCAGTCTAACTTGTCTATGCCAACCAGATATCCTAAATTAATCTATTTCTATTTGCCCCATGTCCGTCTAAACCCTTCCTATTCATACACCCATCCAGATGCCTTTGAAATGTTGTAATTGTACCAGCCTCCACCACTTCCTCTGGCAGCTCATTCCATATACGCATCACCCACTGCCTGAAAAGTTGCCCCTTCAGTCCCTTTTAAATCTTTCCCCTTTCACCTTAATCCCCATACCCTCTAGTTTAGGACTCCCCTGCCCTGGAGAAAAGACCTTTGGCCATTTACCCTATTCATGCCCCTCATGATTTTATAAACCTCCAAAATGTCATCCTTCGAACTCTGATCCAGGGAAAATAGCCCCAGCCTATTCAGCCTCTCCTTATAGCTTAAACCCTCCAGCCCTGGCAACATCCTTGTAAATGTTTTCTGAACCTCTTCTTGAATCTTGAAGTGGACTTAATGGACAAAATGGCCTTCTTCTGCTCCTTCATCTTATAATGTAAATCTCATAAACAAGTAAACAACAAAAAAACAGTAGGAAGGACAAGTAAAAGTTATATTTCTACAGTATCTTTCATGACCCTTGCATGCCCCCAAGCACCTTGCAATCAGTGATGTAGAGCTAAGGTACAGTGACCATAGTGATGTACGAAATGCAGCAGATGACATATATATAGCAAGATCCCAAAAGATCAGTGTAATGAACAATGTGGGGGTCATTGATTTCTTTCAGTGACGTTAGTTCAGAATTGGCCAGGGCACCGAGCAGAACTCACCAGCTCTTCTTTGCTATAGTGGCATCAGATCATCTATGTCCACCTGAGAGAGCTTCAGCTTAACAACCCATCCAAAAAAACAGCTCCTCTGTTCTGCACAGGAGCGCCAGTCTTGACTTTGTGGTCAGGTGTGGGAGTGGGTCTTGAACTACCAAATTACAACCAACTGAAACATTACTCAAAAATAAACTAACAGATCAATTGTTGACATGCCATGAGCTTCTAATATCACAAAAGATGACTCTTGGCCATACCAGTTGCCATTAAACCATATCCAAGAGTCCCCTTGTGACACAGTGGTAGTGTCCCTACCCCTGGACTGAGAGAGCCAGGTTCAAGTCCCACTTGCTCCTGAGGTGTGTATTAACATCTCTGAGCAGGTTGCTTAGGGAAAACAGGTTAAAAAAATTAAACCATATCCAAGGGACTTCTTGTGATGCAGTGGCAGTGTCCCTACCCCTGGATTTGGAGGCTGAGGTTCAAGTCCCACCTGCTCCTGAGATGTGTAATAACATCTCTGAATAGGTTGGTTAGGGAGAATAGATTTAGTAATTAAAAATAAGAAACAAATTGACCATTTAAAAAATGTAAACTATATTCAAAATTCAAAGCACAGTGAAAATGAGATATTTGACTTCACTCATCACACCAGGATTAATGATGCACTATCTCCATCTTTAAATAAGGCTTTAATAAGAACTTATTAACAATGACAATTGGTAAGAAGTGGTGTTAGGAGTTGCATCCACCAAACCTGTATCAATATACATTTAAACAAAATGTCTATCCACTTCTCATTGTGATATCTAAAGTAGCATTGGAACAGTAATATTCTCTCATCTTAAGCTTTCAATAATGGAGTATTTCTACACTGATGAATTTTGGCTAAAGTTTTGTCTGTTGTCACTCGCCACCTTACGGCATTGCATCATTCGTTTTCCACATTGGCTTCATCTTCTTTCTGACTATCACTCAGGCAGCAGCTGGATCAATGGGTATTAAAGAGTCCTATGCTTCTATAACAGGAGTGTGAGCCTGTAAGTTTACACATATGTGTATTCAAGTGTGCAATACATGTCTATCACCGCAGATGCAGCAAACATGGGAAGGATTCGAAGTGAGGACTCTTCCCCACTTCTGAGGAAGCGTCACTGGACCTGAAACGTTAATTCTGTTTTCTCCTTCACAGATGCTGCCAGACCTGCTAAGCTTTTCCAGCAACTTTATTTTTGTTGTTGTTGAGGACTTCTGGGTAGGGGATGACATTTTGAGAAAACCAATGATAGGATGACTGGATTTAAGGGAAGATTGAGTAGACTGAAACTATATTCCCCACCCCAGTTAGCAGAGTGAGATGTGATCACATGGAAACACATAAGATCCTCAATGGGCCAAATAATGAGAAAACGTCTCAAGTGGAAGATCTAGATCATTGGGTCACCAAATCGCAGAATAAGAGGTTGGCAATTTAAGGCTGAGATGAGGAAAAATTTCTTCAATTTTTTTTATTCCTTCACGGGGGATGTGGACATAACTGGCTAGACGAGCAGTGATTATCCATCCCTAATTGCCCAGAGGGCGGTTAAGAGTCAGCAGCATTGCTGTGGGTCACAGGTAAGCCACTTTTATGGTTGTCATTACTCTCTTAATTCCAGATTTGCCATTGAATTCAAAATCTACCAACTGCCATGCCACAATTTGAACCTAGGCTTCCGGAACATTATTTGGGTTTGTGTTAAGACCACACTAGACCATCGATATGGATGCTCCGTTGTTTAGTTTTTAAAAATTTATCCTGGGGGATGTGGGCTGGAGTTTTAATTGTTAGAGGTATTGCCATGGAGAATGTATCTTGTATTCTCAATTTGCCAACCAATCAATGCCCTCTTGTCATAATGATAAAATATTTACCAATGTAAAGGGGAACAATCTTATCTTAATGCAAGACAAAGAGCTTCAACAAAATATGTCAACAATACTCAGACATCTATATACAAATGAATAATACTGCAATGAACAAAAGGCACAGGGAAGTTCACACGTGTGAAAAAACTTAAATAAAACTACAAGATCAAACCGGCAAAGTAATTCAGTTAGACAGAGCTTTGGGGGCAGGTCATGATGCTGGTGATATTCATTGGAGGAAGCTGTTTTCTCTCAGAGGGTTGAGACTCTTTGGAATTCCTCACAAAGCAGTGCATGCAGAATCGTTCGATATTTTTAAGGCAGAGGTAGGTGGATCATTGATTACCAAGAGGAGGAAAGGTTATCAGAGCTATGTAGGAATGTAGAGTTCAGGTTAAGACCAAATCAGCCATGATCTTATTGAACAGCAGAGGAGGCTCAAAGGGCCGAGTGGCCTAATCTTGCTCCTGGTTCAAATACTGGTAAGATTGGGCCCTTAGTTTGACTTCTGAAGTTGTCACAACATTGAGTTTTAATGTGCAGCTTCTAATTGATAACAATGTTTGTTGCTCATGTTAGCTCAATAAGGTGATCTCCAGCAAGTCCAATGGCAGAATCCTTTATTAAACAATACTGAATGGGCAAATAAGGATCCAGACGAGCTGAGAAGCAAGGGTCTGCATACAGCATGGGTGATGTCAGCCTCTATGATGGTGTAGCACACTAAGTGTGTACGTGCATGCATGTGTGTGTGTATGTGTGGTGGACTTGAGTTGGGAATGTGGTTTGGAACATTTTTATCGAGTGAAATATTCAGTGATTCACTACATTGTACATCATATAAAGTGGTTGATATTAGATTTCAGTACCTTATGCAAAGCCTGTCTGACCATAAAGGGTGGTCCCTTATGGCACAAGGCTCTACATTATTTACTTGGCATTTTAAATGAGCAAAGGTGACAACTCATTCTGCAATGGGCTTTGGAACCCCATTTATAATTTTTTTTGAAGTGGTTGTGTGCTACAATAGCGAATCACTAAAACTTCACTTACTGGATGTTTTAAGCATTGTCTGAACAATCTGCTTTTTATTAACGATACCCTTTTATTTAAAATGATTTGTGGGGCAGCCATTTTGGAAGTCAGGCCTCCAAATGGTAGATCCAACTTGAGGTTTCGGATCAAAACAAACCTTTAAATGGGGTGTTTTGTTGTTGTAGGTGGGGGCAGGGGCAGGGGTGGTGTTGGAGGGGATAATAAATCTGGCTCCTACTCACCATTTCAGTGATTTTTAAAAATTGTTTAATTTAATTTCTTTAAAATTGATGAGCTGAAATCGAAGCATTTGCGTGTTTGATTGCATGAAATAACAGCACAGGAGCAGAATTTTGATCTCAGAAGAGTCAATCGGTAAAGCAGACACCATGCTGGCAATGTCTAATGGATTCCAAATCAATGTAATAACAATTCCAACACCAACAGTAGACTCTTCACATCTGGGATGAACTGATCCCGGCAGCCAATATTTCCAAAGTCTCTCTGACTGGGTTTGTTGTATCAATTGCCCTTACCAACCGATTGCAATGTGAGCGAGGATCTGTACGGCGATGGACACACAAGGAACCTGTGCAATGATGTACGCCAGTGAGCGTGTTGGTGCTCTAAAAGCGAAGATATAAGCCACGCTATGGACTACACGTGCCACAAAGAAGACCAGGAAATGGACATGGGCAATGAAGAGGTTGGGTTCCATCAATGAGTAGATAGCACCGAGGAACAGGAAAGGAAAGATGTTCTCCCTGGCGTTACGATGGGCTCTGTGGGGGGGAATAAAATAATCAAAATGAACTGGTTACTCATTCAATATATATTAAACTATGGCTACTTTGATTAATAAGCCAAACACAGTGCTTTCTTCATTTCCAGATGCTTCTATTCAAGAAGACTTTTGTCTAGAAAAGATGTGTTATGTTCATTGATAACCAAATTAACACGACTCATAAATTGCATTCCTGGCAAAGGTACAATAGTTTTAATAGGCCATTAGAGAGAGAGACAACTGGTGTTGGTCTAACCCAAGGATCACCATGCCTCAGGTGAGGGGAAAGATTGAGAAGGAGAGTCCTCCATAGTAACCTCAGCTGCTGTGGGAAATGAGCCCACGCTGTCGATGTCACTCTATACTACAAACTAGCTGTCCACCAATTGAGCTAACCGGCCCTCAGTTACACAGTCTTGGTCCTAAAAGTAGCCTCAACTGCTACCATTTATCTCAGGCAGCACAGGCTATTACTGATCCCGCTGTTGCCATTTACACATTTTTAGGCCCATTTCTTTATTTGTCCCATGACCAACCATGTTTGCCCCCAACCACACTCATCCCTTTTTTGTCATTTAATCACTCCTGCCTTCCAACCCAACATAAACTTCCCTTTTGCTCTTTGCTCTCTACTCCCTTTTTACCTATACTCTGCAGTCGTCATTCCATCTCATTCTTCCCTCCTTTCCCATCTTTTCTCGCCCTTCCTTTGACAAATGGTCACCAACCTTACGGAGCTCAATGCCATCGAGGTCAAAGCAGCTCGTTTGACTGGCACCTGCTTTGAACATTCGTTCTGTTCACCACCTCCATACAGTAGCAGCAGTGTGTACCGTCTACAAGATGCACTTTAGCAACTCACCAAGACTCCTTTGACAGCGCCTTTCAAACTCATGACTTCTACCACCCAGAAAGACAAGGCCAGCAGATGCATGGGCAGCATTGCTACCTTCAAATTCCAACCCCCCAGCCCGCTACCACCCACCAAGCCACACATCATCCTGACTTGGAAATATAATCACTGTAACAGGGTCAAAATCTTGGCAGCACTATGGGTATCCCTACACCATACAGGCTACACTGATTCAATCATCCACTTTCCCTGGGCAGTTAGGGATGCGTCATGAATGCTGGACCTGCCAGTGACACTCAGCTCCCATGAATAATTTAAAAGAAAACCTAAAATGTTAACTCTCTCCACAGATGTTGCCTGTCCCGCTGAGCATTCCTAGAATTTTCCCCCCTATACTCATTGGATTACAGAAAAGTTACAGCACAGAAAGATGCCATCTGTTTGAATGCTGATAAGTCTCTGGAGAGCGGAAGCTATTTCAACTTCATCCTGTTGCCATCTGCCTTCATTACTATCATTCCCAAATCAGATAAAGCACAAGTTGAATGGACAAATTCACCAGCAGAGGAATGCAGATTGGAGTCAGAACTTTGACCCAAGCTTTCTTTGTACCTAGTTTTCACCTGACTGGGAGTGCCACATTTACAGAGTGAAGGCTTTACGATCCGGCAATATATGACCGGAACCTCAGGCAGGAGAAAATTGACTGCGCATTTGTTTGCAGCATAAACAATGGCCAGCGATCACGTAGACAAGTAATAATTCATTTGATCAATAATCGTTGGCACAGTTTCAGCTTTCTACTCTCAACTATTTGAACTAAAATTTCAGTCAGTGACTATTGCCCTTGATTATCTTATTCTGTAAGAAAAGCAAAATACAAGGGATGCTGGAAATCTGACATAGAAACAGTTGCATTGAGTCAGGAGGTTAGACAGTATCTGTGGGGAGGGAGTTATCACCCAGATCCTCCAGTCTCCAGATAGTTGGAGATCAATTGTGTCCTGAAAGATCCATTCAAGAACCCATCAGGAGACCTGATGCACTGACAACAAGATAATTGTTCCAAATACTTAAATCACTGATCGATAATTTTCTGGTTTGGAACTCTCTTGAAAGGTCTAAAATTCTGAAATTAAGTCAGAGATTGTGTTACTGTACCTCCCAGTTAGTCACACTGATCCACCGATCCCATCGCTGCCAGACATCCGATCAGAACCATCCCCCACCCCAGGGCACCTGGCAACCCCACTAACGCCTGACCATCCCTGTTCCCAAACCTACAATACCCCGTGCCCCCAGGCAACCAACTCCCCGTTTCTTCCTTGGCATCCAACTTCACTGCCAACTTCTCCCCCACCCTGATCCAGACCCACTCTCTTCTCACCGCCCATCTGACCCCCTGTCTCACCAGTCTACTCCCCCACTTAACCACCCACTCACCCGACACCTGACCCGCTCACTGCCAATCTACCCCCTCACTCACCCACCTGCCAGCCTAAACCCTCACCATGACTCAGTGGTTAGCACTGCCGCCTCACAACACCAGGGACCTGGGCTCAATTCCACCATCGGGCAGCTGTCTGTGTGGAGTCTGTACATTTTCCCAATCTCTTTGTAGGTTCGGTCTGGGTGCTCCATTTTCCTCCCACAGTCCAAAGATGTGTGGGATTGGTGGATTGGCCAGGCTAAATTGAGCTGTAGTGTCCAGGGATGTATAGACTAGGTGGATTAACCATGGTAAAAAGTGGGGTTATGGGGATTGGGTGGGATGGTTTTTAGAGGGTTGGTGCAGACTCAATGGGCTGAATGGCCTCTTTCCACACTGTAGGGATTCTGAGGAGAAAAAAAACTGCATCCTATATCTCTTAGGAAAGGAAATCTGCTATCGTTACCAGGTCTGGCCTACATGTGACTCCAGACTTCACAGTATTGAGGGATGAGTGACAAATGAGTCACATCCCACGAAAGGATTAAAAAGAGAACAACTTGCTAAGACTTTCTCAATGTTGTCTCCCAAACCTGTAGCCACAATCACCAAATATGACACATGCACCAGGCTCGTGGAAACCACCACTTTCAAAACTGTTCTCTTGTTGTTCCTTCAGTGTTACTTTTGGAACACCCTCCCTAATGGCACATCTGGCTGCACCTACAACACATGGACTGCAGCGATTCAAGAAGGTATCTCACCAGCACCTTCTCAAGGCCAGCGAGAGACAGGCCTTAAATGCTGGATTTAATGAAGCCCACATTCCAAGTTTGACTAAAAGTAGGAAACAGAAGTGACTCAGAAATTCAACTGTCCGCTGCTCATTTTCCTGGCAGCCTCTCCAACCACTGAAACAAACCAGAAGTTCACCATGTACCAAATAGTAAAAGAAATAAAACGTGTGGGGCATCCGCTCCCAGACCAAATACTCTGCCCTTTGAATGTGTTAGTAGAACCCTTATAGTGTGGAAGCAGGCCATTTGGCCCATCCACACCGACCCTCCAAAGAGCATCCTACACAGATCCACCTCCCCGATCCTATCCCTGCATTTCCCACAGCTAACCCACCTAGTAAATAGGAAGCTTAATGTTTGCTGAGCAGCACTCCACTGCAGGAATGGTTGTCCCTGAGGCACCCAGTTAAAGTATGGCCTTCACTTCATTGCGAAGGCCAGGTAGTCACATTGCCTAACAGATGGTTGTTAAAGTGATGTGACCCTCCTCACTCACATTGACAGAATGAAAACTTCTTCCCCTGCATCCTCACCATCCAACAATTTCAGCCCGACTCCACTACCATCAAACAGGTGATGGCGTGGCGGTATTGTTGCTAGACTATTAATCCTAAGACCCAGGTAATGGCCTGGCATTCCAGGTGCAAATCCTGCCATGGTAGATGGTGGTGATATCAAGGTGTAGAGCTGGATGAACACAGCAGGCCAGGCAGCATCAGAGGAGCAGGAAGGCTAATGTTTCGGGTCTGGACCCTTCTTCAGAAAAAACCTCATGGTAGATGGTGAATTCGTATTCAAAAACAAAATCTGGAGTCTAACAATGACCGTCAACGTTTTGCTGATTATCATTTGGTTCACTTTAGGGAAAGAAACTGTCATCCTTACCTGGATCTGGCCTACATGTGACTCCAGATCTCACAGCAGTAAGGGATGGACAATAAATGCTAGCCAAGTCAAAGACACCCACATCCTGTGAATGAACTTTTTAAAAAATTATGTTTCTCTGTCGAAAGTACCATCTAACACAGTTAAGATAGGCTGAATGGCCTTCCTCATTCTTACTGATCTCATGTAAAGAGAAAGGATGAGAAAAGGACAGAAAATGATTAGGGTGTGGCAGTCTAAAACTAGAAGGGGCATAGGTTTAAGCTGAGAGGGGAAAGTTTTAAAAGGGACCTAAGGGGAAACTTTTTCAAGCAGAGGGTGGTATATGTATGGAATGATCTGCCAGAGGAAGTGGTGGAGGCTGGTATAATTACAGCATTTAAAGGCATTTGGATGGATATATGAATAGAAAGAGTTTAGAGGGATATGGGCCAAATGCTGGCAAGTGGCTCTAGATTAATTTAGAATATCTGGTTGTCATGGATGATTTGGACCGAAGGTTCTGTTTCCATGCTGTACAACTCTGTGATTCTATGTCAATGTTATTTAAGAGTTTAGAAGAATGAGAGGGGATCTGATTGAAAGATATACAATTCCAACAAGGTTGGGCAGACTACAAGCAGGGAGAATGTTTTCCCTCAATGGGGAGTCTAGAACCGTGGGTAACTGTCTCACTGAACTGTCTCACAATATTGGATAGGCCATTAAGGACTGAGATGAGGAAACATTTCCCCACTCAGTGGGTTGTCAACTTGTGGAATTCACAACCACTGAAAGTTGTGGAGTCTGGTCCACCGAGTATATTCAAGAAAGAGACTGATACATTTATAGACATTAAAGGCATCCAGGGGTATAGAGAGAAAGCAGGAATGTGGCATTGGGATAGAGGATCAGCCGCAATCATACTGAATGTGGCAGCTGGCTCAAAGGACTGAATGGCCTATTAATGCTCCTAGTTCCTTTGTTTCCATCTCAAAGTCACAAGAGCAGATTACAAAATCTGTGCATTTTTACTTTCTTTCAATGTGAGAACACAAGCAAAAGGAGGAGGAGTAGGCTATTCTTTTCAAGCAATAAAAATCTCAATGGTTTACTATCCTTTCCAAGTTTCTTAAGACAGGAACGGTAGTAAATGGATTGATGTAATCACAATGTATAAACATGGAGGCATTCCACCCTCTCACCTCTCCGCATTACTGACAGTATAACTGCAAACTCTGACACAGTGGTAGTGGCCCTAACTCCAAGCTAGGAAGACCATGTTCAAGTCTCACCTGTTCCAGAGCTGTGTAATAAAATCTTATAACTGCAGACATGCCGTGCAAAAAAATGTGATCCCTGTGTTTGAAGAAGAAACAGGATGTGCATTGATATAGCGCCTTTCACATATGCAGGAGATCTCAAAGCGCTTTGCAGGTCATGATGTATTCATGAAATGTTATGACATGGGAGCAGCTTGAAGGTTGTTTTCTATGTCAGCTGCAGTTCATTGAGCAGCATGTTCTCCTCCAAGTCTGAGACTATAGGTTCCAATCCAGCACCTACAGCGTGTAACCCATAACTGATACTTATGCCCAACATAAACAAAGTATTGGAGGTTTGGAATGTGCTGGTTTGACAGTATTTGTCAACAGAGTTACCATTTTACTTCAACATGATAATCCTTTGAAACATTGATTTCTGCTTAATATCTTTAAGGTCATATGGCATCAGTAATTAACTATTAATCGCCTGAGCACATTTACATAGTGAGCACATTTTATAATTAATTCATTCACAGGATGTGGGTGATGATGACTGTACCCAGTATTTCTTGTCCATCCCTAGTCACCCTCGAGAAGGTAGTGGTGAGCTGCCTTCTTGAACCATTCGGGAGGTAGTTCCCAGATTCTGACCCAAAGACACTGAAGGAACAAGTCAGTTTGGCTTGGAGGGGAATTTCCAAGTCGTGGTGTTCCCATGTATCTGCTGCCCTTGTCCTTCCAGTTGGTTGTGATTGTGGGTTTGGAAGATGCTGTCTAAGGAGCCTTGGTGAAAATCTGCTGTGCATCTTGTAGATTGTATACACTGCTGCTACTGAGCATTGGTGAAGGGGAGAGTGAATGGTTGAGACTTGGTGCCAATCAAGCAGGCTGCATTGTCTGGGATGGTGTCAAGCTTCTTGAGTGTTGTTGGAGCTGCACCCATCCGGGAAAACAGGGAATTATTTTTAACGCCCGTTTAGACATTATGACACACCTCTGGAACATATCAGTCTGACAAACGCTACTGAAGAATTAGTGATCTCTCTGTCCAGTTTTGAACTGGGGACATTTCATGTCCTAGGGGAATGTGATAACCATAAGGTAAAGGTAAAGACACAAAAGCCTTACAGAGAGACGACTGGTGGTGGTTTAACCTGAGAGTCACTACGCCTCTGGCAAGGGGAGGTGGTTGAAAAGGAGAGTCCTTCATGGTAACTTCATCTAGTGCAGGAATTGAGCCCACACTGTTGGCATCACTCTGCATTGCCAATCAGCTGCACAGCCAACTGAGCTAACACTGCACCTGTAATACCCAATGGAAGGAGCTGTAAGACTGAGTAGTCAACAAACTCTGATCATCAAGGAAGGGTTCTTGGTTTTCTGTCTCAATGACTGGCCTGGACCCACACTGACAACTAACACTCCTGGGGCAATACTGAGGGAAGTGCTGCACTGTCAGAGGACCCGTCTTTCAAATGATACATTAAGCCAAGGCCATTGGTTTGCTGTCTCAGGTGGATGGAAAAAATAACCCATGGCAGTGTTTCAAAGATGGGGAAGTGATCTCTCGATGAACATGTCACTTATATCATTGATGTTTGTGAAAGCTGTATAGGCGCAAATTGTGTGCAACGATTTTCCCACCAATGCAAGATCAGAAGTGGGGCTGTTAGCTAAGATTGAACAGTGTTTAGCATGATTTGTGACTCCTCAGACACAGAAGCAATCCATAACCAACATCCAGGCTAGCAGTGACAAGTGGCAAGTAACATTTGTGCCACACAAGTGCAAGGCCATGCCCGTCTCTAACAAGATAAAATCTAACAATCACCCATTGACTTTCCATGGCATCAACATCGCTGTATCCTCCACTATCAACATCCTGGAGGTTAACGTTGACCAGAAGTTACAGATCAGGGAATAGGAATACTACGTCAAGTAGCTCACCTCCTGACTCCCCAAAGCCTGTCCACCATCTACAAGACACAAGTCAGGAGTGTGATGGAATACTCCCCACTTGCCTGGAAGGGCACAGTTCCAAAAACAATCAGGAAGCTTGACACTATCCAGGACAAAGCACCCCGCTTTGACTGGCATCAAATCATCAACATTCGCTCCCTCCACCACCGACGCTCAGTAGCGACAGCGTGCACTATCTGCAAGTTACACTGCAGAAATTCACCAAGGATCTTTAGACAGCACTTTCCAAACCCACAACTACTTCCATCTAAAAGGACAAAAGCAACTGATTCATGGGACCACGACCAGAATCATTACAGTGCAGAAAGAGGTCATCTTGTCTTCAGAAGCGGTCTGAGTATTTTAACTTATTGCCAATCTCCTGCCCTTTCTTTATAGCCTTACACGTTTGTTTAAATAAAACCATCATCCAATGTCTTCCTGAATGCTTCAGCTGAACCTGCCTGCACAACACTTTCAAGCAGTGCATTTTCTACCTGAAGAATTCCCTGCAGGTTCCCCTCCAAGCCATGTAACACCCTGACTTGGAAGTATAACACCATTCCGTCACTGCCAATGGGTCAAAATCCTGGAATTTCCTCCCTTACAGCGCTGAACATGTACCTACAGCACATGTTTGCAACGCTTGTAGAAGGCAGCTCACCACCATCTTTTCAAAGGCAACTCAGAGTGGGCATTTAATGCTGACCCCGCCAGTGATGCCCACATCTGCCAATTCTTCCCTAAGCTACAGCTAATCCAGTGCTTCTGAAATGTGTTTTGGGATGTTCCACATGGAGAAAGGTGGTTTGGAAACAAAAGTCCCTCTATTTTTTCCTCTTAGAACTTACACTACATTACAAACAAGAAAGAACAATGAAAAACAATGTTTCTCAAATCCAACAGTGATGAAGACCTTTTCTTATGTTGGCATGACAACTAAGGAAACAGTTTTCCTGTTTTTGTTCTGAATCAACATGTGTTCTTCATTAACTCTAGTCCACATACAGTGCCAGGAATTTCACTGCACATTATTTCCTTCAGAAGTGAGATGAGAGTGAGAGAGATTTGCTCAATAGTTCAGTAAATATGACCACAAGTCAGTTGTTTTTATTTTTAAAATATCAAGTAGCTTGTTTAGTAAAACACAAGCGTTCATTTCTAGCCATAATGAATTGAAAAGTGAAAAGCTTTGTGTACAGCCTTGGTTAATCCACTCTTGAACCAGCCTTACTGCAAATATTTCAGGTTTCCAAATTTGGAAGAAAGATAGAGGCACTGATTACTGTCAAAGATATACTGGAATAATACCAGAATTAAGAGGTTATATACTTATCCTTAAAGAATAAACAGATGGCAGTTTTTACATCTAGAGCAGAGAATGCTGTAACATTATTTTGCGGGATGTTACTGGCTGGGCAAATTTCCCATCCCTAGATGCCCTTGAGAAGCTGGTGGTATGCTGCCTTCTTGAACTGCTATAGGCCATGGGCTTAATACATACCACTTGCCACCATCGTCCTTCAATAAATCACGTCAAATTTGCTTACAACCAACTTTAGAATGGTAGAGGTCCACTCTCTTTTTATCTCTTTTCATCCTATCTAGACCGACCTTCTCTATCTGAGAACGTGAGAAAATGTTCCTTTCCCAACTTCTGTCAGTAATATTCATTATTGGCCACAGGCACTTTTTGATAATGGCTTTAATTGATTTTGTACAATTGTTACATTCCTCTCTTCAAAGGCTAAATGCTATGTTAGTGTCGGGGTCATTTAGCTCAATTAGTTGCATGGCAAGTTTGAAATGTGATGCTAGCTGAGTAGGTTCAATTCCTGAACCAGTTGAGGTCACCATAAAAGGGCCTGCCATCTCTAAACTAACCCTGCGTCTAAGTTCACTGCCAGCTGTCTCTCTCTAATAAGAGAGCAGCCTCTGGATCTAAGATGCCTTTCAAGATAACATGGGCTGAATGGCCATCTTGATTTTCAAAGTTGATTTTTAAAAATTCACAATCAAACATAAAAAGTGCTGGAGAAACTCAGCAGGTCTGGCAGCATCTGTAGAGAGAGAAACAGAGGTAACATTTTGAATCCAGTATGACTCTTTCCTCAGAGGACTGCCCCATTTCTGAAGAAGGGTCTCGACCCAAATAGTCAACTTCCCTGCTCCTCTGATGTTGCCTGGCCTGCTGTGTTTCTCCAGCTCCACACTGTGTTATCTCTGACTCCAGTATCTGCAGTTCTTGCTATCTCAAAGTTCTATGGATGCTGGAGAAACAGCACGGCTCAGCAGCATCTATGGAGAGAGAAAGAGAGTTAACGTTTCAAATCCAATTTGATCCCTCTTTGTATGATCAACCATGAGGGCAGCACCATGGCTCAGTGATTAGCACTGCTGCCTCAGCGCCAGGGCCCCAGCTTTGATTCCAGCATCAGGTGACTGTCTGCATGGAGTTTGGACATTCTCCCCCTGTCTACGTGGGTTTCCCCTGGGTTCTCTGGTTTCCTCCCAAAGTCCAAAGATGAGCAGGTTAGGTGGATTGGCCATGCTAAATTTCCCATAGTGTCCAGGGATGTGCAGGCTCTGTTAGCCATGGTAAATGCAGGGTTTCAGGGATAGGGTAGGGTGGTGATCTGGATGAGATGCTCTTTGCAGGGTCGGTGTAGACTTGATGGGCCAAATGGCCTGCTTCCATTCTGTAGGGATTCTATGATATTATGATTGAGTGGTAGAGCAGACTTAAAGGGCTGAATGGCCTATTTCTGCTCCTAATTCACATGTTTATATAGTACAAGGGCTGCAGGAGGATAGCATGCAAGTTCAGGAAACAATTCGAAAGGCAGGAAACCAGTTCCAATTTATTCGAGCAAGTTTGAATTCGAGAATAATAATAAAGTCTGACAACAATAGGGTATAGTTTGGCGAGACCACGCATGTAGCAATCTATGTAATCTTTGCCTCAGCATCTAATGCAGAATGTTGCTTTCTGCACAGTGTGAGGGTCATTTTGAGGGCTAATTCCACACAATTCAATCAGTCGCTTCAATTTATTTTTAATCTGTAGCTAATGCTGTGGAAATCATATTTCTGCACTGCGAGTGTCGTATTGTTGGTCTGTGCTGTAGCGAGGAATTACAGACCGACATATCACTGTATCCAGGTCCACATTAACCGTAAAACATAGCAGCAGAAGTAGGCCATTCAGTCCATTGTGACTGCTTTGCCATTTAATGAAATCATGGCCGATCTGATCATTCTCATACCCACTTCCCTGCCTTTTCTCCTAAAATATTTGATGCCCATGCTTACACACACACACATGTTTCTGAAATTCTGATGGGTTTTTCTAACACAGGTCCTGTCACAGCTGACTGAATCATGGGGGCCGGTTAGGAACACAAACACTTGTCTTAGAGTGCTCCTGTGAGGTGCTTTGGGGTATTTTAATACGTTAAAGGTGCCATATAAATATCTGTTAAAAGGAAAATATTGCTTTGCTGGAAAGCTGACATAAAGTCGGAGAATGCTGGAGAAACTCAGCAGGTCTAGCCACTTTTTTGGAGAGAGAGAAAGAGTTAACGTTTCAGGTAGGGAATGACTCTTCTTCAGAACTAAGAGAAACTAACTCTTCTTTTTAAATTCTCTTCATCCAGTCTTTCCATCCCTCTCTTTCCGACTCTAATTTGCTCCCTATCTTTGTCTGATTTAGGAAATGAACTACTGGTCTCATATTTTGGCGAGTGATCAGGTGGAATACAGGAAATTGAATACAGCCCCATCCCGGTATCTTAGAAATGATCAATTTCTATCAGAATCCAGCTTCATCTTCTTTATCTGCCTACTTTTTCCTCTCTCTCTCTCTGTCTGGGTGCTGTCACTATCATTCTGACTTACTTCTTCTGCCCCTAAACCCACCCTCATCTTCAGCATAAATGCCACCATTTCTCAGCCACATTCTGTTCTGACAAAGAGTCATCGGACTCGAAATGCTGTTTTTCTCTTCAGAGATGCTGAGTTTCTCCAGCACTTTCTGTTTCTGTTTGGGGATGTTGGTTGGTTGATAAATAACTGGCTGGTGTTTAGGAGAACACCTCTGCTTATCTTTGTCATAGTTCCATGGAACTATTTTATATCCACTCAAGTGGGCAGATGGAACCTCATTTTAATAGCTTAGCCAAACAAAAAAATTCCGGTAAGAAACATAAAGTTGCCTTAGTTCGACTGGACCATAGGTCTGCTCTCTCATTAGAGACAGAGACAAATTGATGGTGGTTTCACCTGACGTTGGCAGGTGGGGTATTATAGAAACATATAAAATTACAAAGATAGAAGCAGGGAGGTTTTTTCCACTGGCAGGTGAAACTAGAACGAGGGGGCACAGCCTCAAAATACCGGGGAGCCGATTCAGGACTGAGTTGAAGAAGAACCTCTTCACCCAAATGGTTGTGAATCCGTGGAATTCTCTGCCCAGTGAAGCAATTGAGTCTACTTCTTTGAATGTTTTCAAGGCAACAATAGATAGATTTTTGAATAGTAATGGAATTAAGGGTAATGATGAGCGGACGGCTAAGTAGAGCTGAGTGCACAATACGATCAGCCATGATCTTATTGAATGATGGAGCAGGTTCAACTGGCCAGATGGCCTACTCCTACTTTCTTTTGTTCTTATATCACCTGAACTTGAGCGAGGGGAGAGGTTGAGAAGGAGAGTCTTTCACGGTAACTTCAGCTGGTGCGGGAAATTGAACCCATGCTGTAGACTCTGATTTGCAACATACTGCATACTGACAGCCGGCATTTTGCATTCTGGTGTGAGACTTGAACCCACAACGTTTTAAACCAGACTTCACTTGAGCTGCGAATGAGTCCAAAACAAACAGCAAAAGTCTAACGCTTAGAAAACTTTAATAACCTAAATGTAAATTTAGAATTTTTTATGACTTCAAGTAGATCATTCAGTCATCTGCACACGCATGAATCATTACCTCACAATAACATTAAAATGTAACAACGTACTGTGATGTGCATAAACATTTCTGCTTTACTGCGGCCAGAATTCCACACTTTCTCACCATATTTTGCAACTCCAGCACAGCATCTGGTTCTCCTCAGCACAATCAAATGGTTTTCAAAAGGAGAGGGTGTCGGCATCACAGCTGCTTGAGGAACATGCTAAACTATCATCAGGAACATTCATTGTCCATTATTGAACACTTGCATCAACGTACAAAACAAATGCGTTTGCCCAACAAAAATTTTGGCTCTGAATTTTTCTGGTCCCTCACCCTCTGTGACTGCATCAGAGGTTGTGTTTCTCTAGTTATGTCAGTTTAATTATAAAGTTTATGCACGCTTCAGTCTTCTCTGCACTGTAAAAAATCATCCAAGTCCAGCTTTGAAGGAATAAAATATTTCTTGGTTCATGTCTGAGAAAACGATTGCTAATGTTTCAATCCCCGAGTTTCAGCACAGAGACAGAGGCAGTACGTTTTTTTTTACCATCTTTGGAGTTGAACAGAATGAGGACAGCAATAAACTTAGCCAAGGAGCATTTGACACAACAATTTGGTATGTAGCAAAGTCTAATTCTTAAAGGGACTTTATCTCTCGAGGAGCTGAATTGAGAAACAAGGGTTTTATATTAAATTTGTACGATAACCTCAGGGGAGGCGATGGCCTGTTGTTCCAGAGACCCAAATAATGTTCTGGGCACCCGGGTTTGAATCCCACCATTGCAGATGGTGGAATTAAGAATTAATGATGTCCATGAATCCATTGCCGATTGTCAGGAAAATCCACCTGGTTCATTAATGTCCTTTAGGGAAGGAAACTGCCATCCTTACCTGGTCTGGCCTACATGTGACTCTTAACTGCCCTCTGGGCAACTAGGGATGAGCAATAAATGCTGCCTAGCCGGCAATGCCCTCATCCCATGAATGAATAAAGGCAAAAAAAATTTAGAACCACTTTTTAAAAACATATCCTTTCACGACAGGCCTGACATTTGTTGCCTGTCTCTAAGTACACTACAGCTTTCTCAGCCATTTCAGCCAGCCATATTTTGCAGGTCTGGTGTCACATATAGGCCAGACTGGGTAAGGAATGCAGAATTCCTACCTTGAAGGACACAAGTGAACTGGATGAGTTTTCACAACAACTGATTATATTTTCGCAGCTAGCTTTATAATTCCACATTTGTTAATTAAATTTAAAATATATGTCTCTTTGTTGCAAAACTGGCATTATAAGCAGTAGAGAATAAAAATTGACCAGGATGACACCAGAGTTGAGAGGTTATGCGTATCATCGAAAACCTGCATAAACTGGCTCTTTTCTCCAGAAAGATAAAGACTGAGGGGTAGCCTTAGAATTCTGAAAGGGTTTGCTTGAGTAGACATGGAGAAAATGTTGGATGAGTCCAGAACTGGGTTAGGCTACAAACACAAGATAATTACAAAGAATTCATGAGAAACTTCTTTAAATGTGGAACTTGTTACCACATGAAGTGTTTAAGGTGAATGTCATCGATACATTGAAAGATATGTAGATAAACACATTAGAGACAGGGGCTCAGAAGGGCCTGCAGGTAGACTGTGATTATGTGAAGTGGCAGGGTCCTTACATGAAGCGTTTTTAAAAACACATAAATATTAAAGTCGTACCAACTGTACAGCAGATTTCACTAAAATATTACACGGAAACATGGTGTCGGACTGATTAGAAAACTGGTACGAGGAAAGCATAGTTTCAGAGCAGTGATGTGGTCAGGGAACTGTTCACGTTAATTAGACTAATCCCAGCAGCCCAGCCCCAACATGTTATATGGTTTTCCTTATTCGTTCTTTCAATTTTTTTGAATTTCCTACAATCAGCCATTCCCTTCTTTTAAAATAACATGCCTTTGGTTTCTTGATGGAACAGAGATATAACAAATCTTCTTCCAGAGTGAGCCAGTTCTGCTATTAAACTGATGAATACCACCCAGTTGGCCAAATGCATCCACACATTCAGTGGGATAAAGCAAAGTTATCAATGTGGCCAAATATGATCACCAGTCAGTTCACGCGCTTTGGAGCTTTTCATTCCAATTTCACTTACTGTATGGAGGGATTGTCTTATGAGCAAAAGCTAAGCAGGTTAGGACTCTACTCACTGGAGTGTAGAAGAATGAGAGGTGATCTCATTGAAACATATAGGATTTCTAAAGGGCTTGACAGGGTAAATGCTGAGAGGATGTTTCCCCTCATGGGAGAGTCTGGGACCAGAGGGCACTGTCTCAGCATAAGTGGGGCACCAATTTAAGATGGAGATGAGGAGGAATTTTTTTTCTCTCAGCGCGTTGAGAGTCTTTAGGATTCCTTACTACAGAAAGCTGTGGGAGCAGGGTCCTTCACTAAATTTCTATGTAAGCCACAACACTAATCGCTATTGAACTTTAGTGAGGCCGTTTTTGGAATATTGTATTACCGTTCTGGTTACCACATTACAAGAAGGATGTGGAGGCTTCAGAGATGGTGCAGAAATGGTTCACCAGGATGTTGCCTAGTTTAGCTCTGAGGAGAGATTGGACAAACTTGGCTTGTTTCCACTTGAACATCTAAACATGAGGGGCGACCTGATAGATGTCTACAAAATTATGACAGGCATGGATAGCTGGAGTCTTTTTCCCAAGGTAGAAATGTCAATTACTAGGGGACACAGGTTTAAGGTAAAAAGGGGTAAGTTTAAAGGACATGTGAGAGACAAGTTTTTTTTTTTTACGCAGAGGGTGATAAGTGTCTGGAATGCACTGCCAGAGGAGGTGGTGGAGATGGATGCAATAGCAATCTTTAACAGCCATTCTGACAGTTATGTGAAAAGGCAGGGAGTAGGGGGATGTGGACTATGTAGAGGCAAAAGGATTTCATTCAGAAAGGCATTATGTTTTGGCACAGTACTGGTGGACTGAAGAGCCTATTCTCGCACTGTAGTGTTCTTTGTTCATTACATTCTTCGTGATGGAAGTACTGTAGCCCAGTAATATCTTGTCAATCTTTCTCTGGTCATTTCTATAATGAATGTTGACCTCTGGTGGTAAAAGTTGACAGGATATAGATGTAAGATTATCTTTCAATATGTTCTAGATATAAAGTCACCAAAGTCCTACTGTACCATACAGTTGCTCTCTCATTAGAGAGAGGGAGGACTGGTGGTGGTTTAACCTGTGAGTCACCAGACCACAGGCAAGGGAGAGGTTGATGAGGCATGCCCTTCATAGGAACCACAGTTGGTGCAGGAATCGAATTCATACTGTTGGTATGACAAGCCAGCTGTCCAACCAACTGAGCTAACCGACCCCCTAACGATTTAGTCTAGACATAAAATTGTTGCAAGCATTGTTGAAAATAAAATAAAAATTCGCATCGTTCAGATTTTCAAATTGACTTTGAAAACCCTATCGTGCAGTAGGACTTTGGTGACTTTATATCCAGAATATAGTCAAAGATAATCTTACATCTAGACATACTTCCTGTCAACTGTTACTAGCAGAGAATTCCAGGTCAACATATGCAACATTTTAGATGTGAAGCAAGTAAACATTGGAGACCATGCAACTCTTTCCCCACCTATCTCTTCTTCTAGCCATTTATTAAATGGACAAGAATTCATGTGCTGAACAGGTGGCATTTTCCAATATGCACTGTCAGTCTGGAGCCAATGCATAAAGTGTAAATGTTCCCTTTCCTGGCAACAGAACCAGAAGCAACATAAGAACACCTTTATTTGCACAGTTAGTGGTAATCTGGAATGCACTGTCTGGAAGGGTGGCGAAAGTACATTCAATAATAGCTTTCTAAAGAGTACAGAATAGTTCTTTGAAGGGAGGGGAGAAAATTGCAGAGCTATGGGGAACAAATGGGGAATGGGACTGGTAGATAGCTCTACCGAAGACCCAGGACGGACAGGAAATGACTGATTGCCCTCTCTTAGCATGGTGTCATTCTATGAATCCGAGTGACGTCTAGAGAATATTTACCTCCGACTTCGCTCCACATCAGGATCAGTTCGATGATACTCCAGCCCACCATGTCTCAATGCATCCTCTGGGTTAACAAACGCCTGTAGGAAGGGAGCGGGTGAAATCAGACGGACAAAGCCATGTTGGAAACTTAAGAACAAAGTAACGGCATCACCAATTCAATGAAATGCAAAAGCACAGTTCCTGTGAAAACAACCTTGTGAAAATGCTGGAGAAACCCAGCAGGTCTGGTTGTAAGGTGGAGAGAGAAACAAAGTTAATGTTTCAAGTCCAGTATGACTCTTCTTTCGAAATTTCAGAACTAGTTCTGAAGAAGAGTCACACTGGAGTTGAAACATTTATTCTGTTTCACTCCACAGACCCTAGCAGACTTCTTGAGTTTCCGCAGTATCTTCTGTGTTTATTTCAGATTTCCAGCATCCACTGTATTTTGCTTTTACTGTAAAAATGGTCTTCTTCACTTCTCTCTGCTGGCTTCCTGCCTTTCCAACAACTATCCTGTTTATCTAAACTATATTAATGTACATATTTCAGCCCCTTAACAACATCCTAAATTTTGATGTTTCTTCCACATCAACCATCAACTCCAATCAATTCATCACACAGCCTCGCGACCCCATGTAAAAATAATTTCCCTTGCAGTCTATCATAAATCCCTCCTTAAATCATTCCATCTACCCATCCACCCTCACCTCCTTTAAGATGCTCCATAAAATTAATCTCTTTGGCTAATCTCCTCTCCTAACATCTCACTCTTTGTCAAGATGTCAAATTTTGTTTGTCCATCTTCCTGTTTACAATGATAACATGCTAGCTTCATGCACGTTGTTGTTTGTTAGTCTTTAACATTGTAATGTTTTGTTGAAGTTCTCTCATTCTAGCTCCTCTGAAAGTGGTGGCACAGTGGTTAGCGCTGCTGCCTCACAGTGCTAGGGACCTGGGTTCAATTCCACCCTCAGGTGACTGACTGTGTGGAGTCTGCACGTTCCCCCTGTGTCTGAGGGGATTTCCCCCTTGTGCTCCAATTTCCTCCCACACTGTAAAAGATAGGTGGATTGGCCATGCTGTGATGTGCAGGCTTGCGGGGGGGGGGGGGTTAACCATGGGAAATGTAGAGTTATAGGGGGTGGGTTTGGGGGGATGCTGTTTGGAAGGTCAGTGTGAACTGAATGGTCTGCATCAACACCATAGGGATTCTACAATTCTTAAGTCACTGGAAACTATTTACTTTGATCTAATGTGACCCATCCTTTTCTAAATTTAAACATCTGGCTCAACTCTGTTCGAAAAATTCAGGATAGAAAAGCATCAGACTGGAACTAGACTAGGTTGAATCACTTGGTGAGTATTTCAAACTGATAAGAGCAGGCTGAAACATTGCTTTCAGAAGGCATGCCGAGCTGATCATTGACAATTCTATTTTTCCGTCCCCACCTCCTTGTAATATTGTAATATTGTAATAATGTACACAGGTGGATGCCTCTTAAGAGTTTCAACAAACTAGCATCTTCTTAGGCTAAGGTCTAATTGAATGGAATTTGTTTTTAAGAGCTCAAGAGGAATATCGAGAGACATTGCCTGATGGTGAGGATATAGAAAGGAACATGACTTTAAAACCAGAACCAGGCCATTGAGAACAGAAGACTGGGAACCACTTTAGCATGCAAAAGAGGGAAATCTACTCCCACAAAAAGCAATAAATGATAGCACAGTTAGTAATACCAAAGATGAGCTCAATTGATTTCTTGATGGCCATTAAGAGATGTGGAGCCAAGACACATGGATGGTTCAATTAAATACTACCAATTGGCTCAGAGAATGACAAAACAGGTTTAAGGGATGAATATCCTCCAGAGATTCTTCCTCACATTTCCACACATCTCTTTGTCACTTTCCCAGCCTTGGGAACAGTCTGAATGGGACAAAATTGCAGAATCATTACAGTGCAGAATGAGGCTATTCCACTCATCATGTCTGCGCCAGCTCTCCAAATAAGCACCTCACTTTACACCATCCTCCAGCCTTCTTCTCTAACCCTATGCATCCTTCATTTTTCAAATGACATCTAATTGCCTTTTGAAAGCTTTGATTGGCCCTGCCTCGACCACACTCTCAGGGAGTGCATTCCAGACCCTCGCCGCTCACTGCGTCAACAAGATTTTTCTCATATCGCTTTTGTTTCTTCTGCTAATTACTTTCAATCTGTGCTTTCTCCTTCTCAAACATTTCATGAGGATGAACATTTTCTCCCTATCCACTCTGTCCATACCCCTCATTAATTTAAGTACCTCTATCAAATCTCCTCTCAACGTTCTCTTGTCCAAGGTAAACAGTTATCCAATCAATCTTCATATTTACAGCTCCTCATCCCTATAACCATTCTCATAAATCTCTTTGACTGCTCCCAATGTCTTCACGTGAGGTGAAGCATGCCACCCAGAAGTGCACAGCTGATGCCAAACTAAGTTTGACATAATCACCCTGCTCTTGTATTCTATGCCCCTGTTAATGAAGCCTAAGATACTGTGTGCCTATTAATTGCCACCTCCGATAACTTACACACATATACACACAGGTCCCTCTTATATTGTCTCACCATATTTTTCCTACCAAGATGCATCAAGATTAAATTTTGCAGACCCCTTCATAGTGATAGAAAGGTTGACCAGGACATCTTAAAAGTGCACAAATTAACCTTTAAACAAACTTTGGGCAAAGTGAGGTAGCCAAGTCTTCTCTACCCACATTAGCTCAGTGAAAGATTTAAGGGGAGGAATATCCTCCAGAGATTCTTATCTTCCTCATATTTCCACACATCCCTTTGTTGCTCTCACAGCCTTGGGAACAGTCCAAATAGGACAAAATTGTGGAATCATTACAGTGCAGAATGAGGCCATTTAATCCATCATGTCTGTGCCAACTCTCCAAGTGAGTGTCTCACTTTACACAACCACCCTCCCAAACACAATAAAGAGAGGGTCCTCCTGGTCTTACTTTCCACCTCCGCATCCTATGTATTATCCTCAAACACTTGTGCCAACTCCAATTAGATCCCACCACCCTGAACATCTTGCACTCCATGTGCCTCTCTGCCTTCCACAAGGACCATTCCCTTCACCACTCCTTAGTTTGTGCCACACCAACAAGTCCAACCCGTCCAGTACCCTCCCCGTAACCATAAAATATGCAACACCCGCCCACACACCACCTCCCTCACCTCCATCCTGAGCTCTGAACAGCTCTTCCAGGTGAGCTTCACCTCCATCTCCTCCAACCTAGTCTATTGCATCTGGTGCTCCCGATGTGGTCTTCTCTACATCAGTGTGACCAAACATAGACTAGGTGACCACTTCACCGAGCGTCTTCACCTGGTCCATATTGGCCAACCTAATTATCCCGGTCATCGCCCATTTCAACTCCCCAACACTCCCCCAACCCCAATCCCACCCCCTGACATGTCCATTCTCAGCATCCTCCAATGTCGCAGTAAATCAGATCGCAAATCTGAGGAACCACACCTTATCTCCGCCTGGGCATTCTACAGCCCGGAGGACTTAACATCGAGTTCTCTGATTGCAAATAACCTTCCCATCCGTTCCCTGGCTCCCTTTCCACCCACCGCCTCTTGCCTTCCATTCCACCCACTGCCTCCTCCCTTCCATTCCAGCTACCCTCCCATCGACCAACCAGGTCGTACCCACTACCTATCACCACTCTTCTGCCATGCTCCCATGCCCCTTTATCTGCAGCTCCCCCGATCCCCACATCCAGTCCTGGAGAAGGGTAATACCCCTACTATTGACATCTCCTCCTCCAGATGTTGTCTGGCTTGCTGTGTTTTTGTAGTCTCCTGTTCGTCTTTCCTTGGATTCCAGCATCTGCAATTTTCTTTCTGCCTCTCACTCTACGCCATCGTCCAGCTTTCCTTCTCTAGCCCTATGCATTTACTGACCCACATTCCCATTCGATTAAGTATTCCCTTTTAATAAAAAGAAAATCTGAAAGGGTGTCCCTGATCGACGTGTGTGGGACGACAGGCAAAAATTAAAGCAGGATTTAAAAACCATGAAGCAGAATGAATACACATTAAGGCGGTGCGTTTACGATTTCAAACTGAACTGTGTGAAGACCAGAGGAAATTTTATTACCTTGCAGTCGTTTACAATGTTGAGATACACATCAAACCCCCCCAACACAAAGTGGAATTTACAGAAGCCTACCCATTTTCGTGTGGATTTACATTTCCAAAGCGCAACCCCTCCAAAACATTTCTAATCAGTGAGTTCAAAACTCCTCTAAAGTCACCAGAATCAATGATTTTACAACACATTAAAGTTTCAAAACTATTGCAACTTTTTCCCCTCCTTTCTGTTCGAAGGGCGCCTATTCTTAATAAATCCAACTTCAAATTAAACCCGAGGGTCTTGACATTAATTTACAAAAATATCAGGTCTCTCTCTCTCAATTTCAAAAAAGTTCCTGCTCTAAACGGAAGTATTGCGTGTAATTTTTTTTTAAATAAAAAGCTATAATTATCATAATTGCAACCATCACCTTTTTGTGCAGCCGGAGTTGTCCCGTGATGATGGCCAGAGTATAGAGTTTGAGGACAAGCAGAGTGCTGTAGAAAATGTAACATGTAAAGACAGGGTTATCCATCTCTTTTGAAGACCGTGCAGTGACTGAACGTGAGAGCAGAGAGGTGACCGGAGGCAGCGAGCCGTATTTTCCGCCCACTCTCTGATCCAGCCCTGCATGCTCAGACTCTATTTGATTAGCCACTCCCAACACAAGTGCTTCAGAACAAGGATAACGCAAAGCAGCCGCAGCACATTTACAAGTGGATTCCTTCAGTGTTTATCACTTGAGAAATCAAAACAGAAAGTGCTGGAGAAACTCAGCAGATCTGCCAGCATCTAGATGGGTACATGAATAGGAAAGGCTTGGAGGGATATGGGCCAAATGCTGGCAAATGGGACTAGATTAATTTTAAGATATCTGGTCAACATGGACGAGTTGGACTGAAGGGTCTGTTTCCATGCTGTACGTCTCTATGACTGTATCTGTTGAGAGAGAGTAGCCATGATGTGGAGGTGCCAGTGTTGGACAGGCGTGGACAAAGGCAGAAGTCACACAACACCAGGATATAGTCCAACAGGTTTATTTGATATCACCAGCTTTCGGAGCACTGCACCTTCATCAGATGAAGTCATAGAGTTGAACAGCACAGAAACAGACCCTTCGGATCAACTCTTCAATGCCGACCAGATATCCTAAATTAATCTAATCCCATTTGCCAGCATTTGGCCCATATCCCTTCCTCTTCATGTACCCATCCCGATGCCTTTTAAATGTTGTATTTGTACCAGCTTCCACCACTTCCTTTGGCAGCTTATTCCAGACGCGCACCACCCTCTGCATGACTGGTGACTTCACCTGACGAAGGAGCAGTGCCACAAAAGCTTGTGATTTCAAATAAACCCATCAGACTATTACTTGCTCAACATGGTGTGGAGCTGGAGGAACACAGCAGGTCAGGCAGCTTCAGAGGAGCAGGATAGGTGACATTTCAGGTGGGTACACTTCTTCAGAACTAGGGAGGGGTAAGGGAACTGGGAAAAAAATAGAGGGAGGAGGGGTGGGGCTGGAGGAAAGTAGATGGGATGGTTAAGAGTGGATGCAGGTAGGGGGTGGTAGGGATTGGTTAGTGGGGAGGGTGGGGAGGATAGGTGGGAGAGAAGATGGACAGGTTGCATCAGATCAAGGAGGCGAGAGGGAGGATGCGTGGGGCTGGGGAAAGGCAGATGGGGTGGTGATAGGTGGATGGAGGTAAAGAGTAGTGGGGATTGGTTGGTGGGAATGGTGGGGTAGGTGGGTGGGAAAGAAGATGGATGGGTTGTGTCAGGTCAAGGAGGTAAGAGGGAGGAGGGGTGGGACTGGGGGAGGGGACTATAACATGGCATTGTTTGACTTTTAACTTTGCTGAGAGAGCAAAACAGAGTTTCGGGTCCAGTGACCCTTCTTCAGAACCTGTGGTTGTGCTGACCCTATAGAACACTGAAACAAGGCAGAGGGCTCGGATAGCAAAGGAACTTATAATTATTTTTCATTAAGTCCCCGTCTGTTGTCTCTCAATTCAAAATTGACATCTACTCAAGGCCACGCGATTGAAAATGCTGATTCTCAACCTACGCAAGGCAGGGCAGCAAAGTACATTATATTTAGCAACGTATCCATTCAAACCAGACGCTCCTAAAACTGAACAGGAAAAGAATGCATGATGGAGATCAGTCACAAGCATCTATTGGAAAGGTCCAAAAGAACTGTGGATACTATAAATCAGAAGCAAAAGCAGGAACTGCTAGAAAAGCTCAGGACATCTGGCAGCAGAAGAGAAATCCAAGTTAACATTTCGGGTCCAATGACCCTTCCTCTGAGGAACTGCTGTTTTTGTTTTAGAATTTGGAAGTACGGTTATTCTGAACTTATTATTTCTTTATTTTTCTCGTTTTTGCCCCTAGGAACTTGTACTGAAGAAGTTGTACCTAGGTACCTTTGGTCCTAAGACAGTACTGTGTTGACTTGTAAACTTCTCATTGTACTCATCTGAGTACATGTGACAATAAACCTAATTCATTCATAATTTATTCAATTTCAAATTGTCGCTGGGAATTAGAGAAAAAAATAGGTTTCACTTTAGTTACACAAGTATCTAGGCATTTAATACATCACAGTTGATGTTCTAATGGATCATATGAGTGGTTTGGTCAATAGTACCAGACTTGTGTTAAAACTAATGACAACTGTTATGCATCAAACACCCCAGGGAACTAAATATTTACATTAGATTGTTGAAAGGGTTCACTGTATTGTCCACTTGTAATTACATTACTCAATTAAAGCATCTGATGTTGGAAGTTCCAAAGAAAGGCTAAGTGCTGGGGAATGTTGATCCATGTCGATCCAGCTGCTTTCATCACTGTTTAAAAGGAAAGGTTGGACAGAGAGTGAAGCGACGTCAGGTATTAGAGTCAGATTTTCACTCCCCACCCCACAAAAAAAAGGGAAAGCTTTGCATTTGCAGACGTCGTGCGTTTTTTTTTACAGCTGCTTAAGAATGGTTGTAATGCAACTCAGGAAATGTAACAGCCAAATTGCACATTGCAAGCTCCAACAAACAGCAATATGACAATAACCAGGTAATCACAGATAAAGGTTATGTATTACAGCTGCATCACTAATGACCTTCCCTCCATCCCAAGGTCAGAAGTGGGGATGCTCGTTGATGAATGCACAATGTTCAGCATCATTCACAAATCCTCAGATACTGAAGCAGTCCATGTCCAAACGCAGCAAGATCTGGACAAAATCCAGGCTTCATCTGAAAAGTGACAAGTAACATTTGTGCCACACAAATGCCAGGCAATAATAATCTCCAATAAGAGACAATCTAACTACTGCTGTTTGACATTCAATGGTGTTACCATCATTGAATCCCCTACCATCAATATCCTGGAAGTTACCACTGACCAGAAACTTGACTGGACTCGCCACATAAACACAGTGCCCACAGGAGCAGATCAGAGGCAAGGAATACTGCAGAGAGTAACTCACCTCGTGACTCCCGAAAGCCTGTCCACCATTTACAAGGCACAAGTCAGGAGCTTGATGGAATACTCTGCAGGAGATAGGCCTCCCTACCTCCCCACCTACGCTCACCTTTACTGGCTCCATCCCTGCTATCTCCTCCCTACCTCCCCACCTACACTCACCTTTACTGGCTCCATCCCTGCCTCTTTGACTTGTCTGTCTCCTTTCCACCTATCTTCTCCTCTATCCATCTTCTATCCACCTCCCCCACTCTCCCTATTTATTTCAGAACACCCTTCCCCTCCCCCATTTCTGATGAAGGGTCTAGGCCCGAAACATCAAGTTTTCCTGCTCCTATGATGCTGCTTGGCCTGCTGTGTTCATCCAGCTCTACACCTTGTTATCACTAATTCCAAAAGGACTTGTGACGACCATTTTAGGGAAATAACCTTGCAGAGGAATATAGTAGGCGAATGTGTTTTACTGAATTGTTCTACAGTGAGCCAACATGGACTTGATGGGCCCAGTAGCCTCTTTCTGTGCCTTAATGGCAAAATGGCTTTATCAATGACTTGGTTAACTCATGGAAACATGAATGAACATCTACTTTTTTTATCCGAAAACAATCTACTCCAGTCCTTTAATTGTCCAAAATCTCTATGCACCTCTAATTGTGTTCTCTTGCACATTTTTGAGGGACTGAATGGTCTATTCCCTCACCCAATGTGTATGTTTAAAGAAGCAAAACTATTTCAATGAATTGTAACATTACGATTATATTCACAGGAGTTCAGAAGCAATGACAGAGATTGACACCTAGAAACCTATAAAAGGCTCACAGGACTAGACAGGGTAAACACAGTAAGGATGTTCCTAATGATGGGGAATCCAGAACCAGGGCTCACAGTCTAAGGATACAGAGTAAGTCATTAAGGACCGAGATGAGGAGAAATGTCTTCACCCAGAGAGTGGGATGCCTGTGGGATTCTCTGCCACAGAAAGCAATTGAGGACAAAACATTGAATGTTTTCAAAAAGGAGTTAGATATCATTCTTAGGGCTAAAGAGACCAAAGGGTGTGGGGAGAAATTGGGAACAGGGGACTGAGTTGGATGATCAGCCGTGATCGTATTGAATGGTGGAGCAGGCTCAAAGGGCTGAATGGCCTACTGCTGCTCCTACTTTCTATGTTTCTATGTAAACATTGAAATTATATTAGGAAGGTAGGTATCCTTATTTCCTTAGCAATTTCTAGTCTGTGCTTGGCGAAGATAGCTCCTACTGTTTCCAACTCCATTCATCTCAGAGCTGACACAATCACCTGGATGAGGCCAAAGATCTTTTAGTTTATCTTCCTGGGATGGCAGGCTTGTCGATGAGGAATGCTTGGGTGACTGAGCTTCCTCTCACTGGTTGTTCAAAGAAAGGGAGGGGTTCACATTGAAATGTATAAAAGTCTAATGGAGCAGGAAACATACTTGATGTAGGAAATGAAGCTTTTCCCCTGCCTAGAGTGGGACAGAACAAGGGGTCACAGTCTCAGGATACAGGGTAGGCCATTTCTGACTGACGTAACAACAAATTCTTTCTGTGAACCAGCAGAATTCTCTGCCACGGAAGGGTCTGGTGGTAAAGTCACTGAGAGAGGAATAGATTTCTCGAGGCTAAGGGCATCAAGGGATATGGGGAAGAGAGTTGGAGGGTATGGCATTGAAGTAGAGGATCAGCCATGATCATTTTTCAATGGCAGAATGGCCATGATGGGCCAAATGGCCTACTCCTGCCCTGGTGTTCTGTGTTTCTACCTTAATTCACAAATCAAAAACAATCGTGCTAAATTTGTACAGCCTTGGCAGAAATTTTTATCAACAATACCAGCAGAATTGGCCTCAGTTAAACATTGCACCCAAGGACAGCAGCTCCAACCTTGTAGCATTTCCTCAGCACCACATTGAAATGTCAGCTTAAAGATTTATGCCAAGGTCAACCTGGGTGGGACTTGAACACAAAACTTCCTGCATTTGAGGTAAAAGTGTTACCCAAACATTTACATTTAGATTTTATTGTCATGTGTATTCAAGGACAGAGTCAGAAAATCACACGCCACCAGGTTACAGTCCGACAGGTTTATTTGAAAACACCATCTTTCGGAGCCTCGCTCCTTCTTCAGGTGTTAATGAGAGAGGTAGTATCAGACACAGAATTTATAAGTTAAAGATCAAAGGTTCACATCACTGATGAGGATGTACTAAACAACCTTAAGATGCTGTTAAATCTTTAATCAGTTAGAAGGTTTTAATTGATTAGTATGTATACGTAAATCCCCAAATTCCTTTCAAGTCACAGTCCTGAGAGAACTAAAGGTTTTATCAGTGTAAAGAAAAGGTGACATTTTTGGTCAGACAATGCATGTTAGGTGTGAGACCTTGTTTAGAATCTGTTTGTGTTTTAGTTTGGAATCAGACTGGTTTTATTTCTAAAGTAGGAATTCATAAAACACCATACTGACAGACTGTCTATAAATTGTCTGCTTTTTGAACAAAATAAAATGTTAATGCAAATACAAATTCACCCCATAGATTCACGTGTGAGTGTGTGTGTGTGTGTGTGTGTGTATGTGTGTGTGAGAGAGAGAGAGAGTGTGTGTATCTGTGAGGGGGGGAGAGAGAGTATGTGTGTGTGTGTGAGGTGAGAGGGTGTGTGTGTCTGTGAGGGGAGAGAGAGAGAATGTGTGTGTGTGTAAGTGAGGGAAGGAGAGAGAGAGTGTGTGTGTGTGCGCGCGTGTGTGTGTGCGCGCGTGTGTGTGTGCGCGTGCGTGTGTGTGTGTGTCTGTAAAAGGGGGGAGAGACAGTATGTGTGTGTGAGGTGAGAAGGAGTGTGTGTGTGTGTCTGTGAGGGGGGAGAGAGAAAATGTGTGTGTGTGAGGGGAGAGGGAATGTGTGTGTGTGTGTGTGTGTGTGTATGTGAGTGTGTGTGTGTCTGTGAGGGGGGAGAGAGAGAATGTGTGTGTGTGTTTTTGTGAGTGAGTGTGTGTTTGTGTGAGTGAGAATGTGTGTGTGTGAGAGAGTGTGTGTGTGTGTGTGTGTGTGTGAGTGTGTGTGTGTCTGTGAGGGGGGAGAGAGAGAATGTGTGTGTGTGTGTTTTTGTGAGTGAGTGTGTGTTTGTGTGAGTGAGAATGTGTGAGTGTGTGAGTGTGTGTGTGTGCACGCACGCGTGTGTGTGTGTACAGTGTGGTGGGGGTCACCTGTAGTGTGACATGAACCCAAGATCCCGGTTGAGGCCATCCCCATGTGTACCGAACTTGGCTGTCAGCCTCTGCTCGGTGACTCTGCATTGTTGTATATCCCGAAGTCCACCTGGGAGGTCATTTACCCGAAGATCCGAGACTGAATGTCCTTGACCGCTAAAGTAGTCCCCACTGGGGACAGAAGTACAAAAGTACAGTGAAAAGTAAATAATGGCACCATCTTAGGTACAAAAAATCCTAAGTGCTAAGTAGTGAAAGAAACAAAGTTAAGAAGGTAAACATTAGTAGAATAGGTAGAAAATGAAAGAAATAGGGTAATAGTTAACATTAAAGTCCATCTTAATATAAACTAGAAAACTAAAGAAATAACATTTAAAGTTCAACAGTCTTTGATGAGTCCTCTGCTTGTCTTGCTATCTGGGAGAGCTCAGCTGCCTGTTCTCGATGCCACCATCTCTGATACTAGTGGAGCTCCTTCACTGCTTGCTCTTCTCATGTTGGACTGTCATGCTATCACTACTGCTGCTGAAGCTGCCATCTCCCTGATCTCCTCCTGATGCTTCCGGAACATGCTCAGGCAGGGACCCACTTGCACACTGAAATACTGCCGAGAGACCACCAGGCCGGGCCGAGAGACCACCTGGCCGGCTGAGAGACCACCTGGCCAGCTGAGAGACCACCAGGCTGGGCCGAGAGACCACCAGACTGGCCGAGAGACCACCAGGCCGGATCGAGAGACTACCAGGCCGGGCCGAGAGACCACTAGGCCGGACCAAGAGACTACCAGGTCAGGCCGAGAGACCACCAGGCCCGGACCGAGAGACCACCAGGCCCGGACCGAGAGACCATCAGGCCGGCTGAGAGATGACCAAGCTGGCTGAGAGACCATCAGGCCAGGCCGAGAGAATACCAGGCCGGACCGAGACACCACCATGCCGGGCTGAGAGACCACCAGGCCGGGCCAAGAGATCAGGTCAAGGCATGTGGCCAAGAGACTGCCATGTGCTGCCAAGATACTGGGCCAAGAGACCACCACAGGCCGGGCCGGGATGAGAGATCGGGCCGAGACACCAGGCTGAGAGACTGCAGTGGCTCGTCGAGAGACCAGGCCGAGACACTGCCACAGGCCAAAAGACCATCACTGAGGCCAAGAGTGAAGAAAAGAAGAACAGAAACACCAGAAACGAGAGAAAAAGAGAAAGAATTGAGAAAGAAATGGATGGAGCTGACGAGCTCTGACTGAAGCGTTCTAATCCACCACCTTCTTGGAATTTGAAAATCCCAGAGCAGGCAAAGAAGGAACAGACCTTAGCTCCTTGCCTTGGTTGATAGCCAGCTTCACGACTGGATGTTTCACAAATGTTTTTCTGGTGCTTTTCAAGAATGCTGAATATAAGACCAACTTGCACTCACTGCCAAAGAAAGCGGCAGAATATAGCACATGGACAAAGAAGCATCCTGCAGCTTCGCTAGCAAGCCCACCTCGTTGAAATTAACATGGGAGGGAGCACAGACTGTAGAGTGTCTGCTGTGGGCACAGGTGGCCTGTTAAGATTGCCAGTCACTCTTTGAAAAGGAAAGTGACATTGGCATTGATTGTGAACTTTCTCATCTTTAGGATTGGCAGCCAAACAGTTCCGAGGAAGAGTCACTGGACCCGAAACGTTAACTCTGATTTTTTTTCTTCACAGATGCTGCCAGACCTGCTGAGCTTTTCCAGCAACTTCTGTTTTTGTACCATTCTGATGGTACTTATGTGGTCCATATTGGGTTCAACTCAACTAAATGCTTTACTGCGAAGGAGGGAATACATCCACACAAGTTGTTATTGTTTTTCTGTGGCAACATACACTTTCACATGCAGGTTAAAGTCTGAACCTACGATAGAGGCTCCAATTTCTTTTCATCTCATGGCTGTTCCTGATCCCACTCTTCCCATTGGCATGCGTTAGAAAGATTTACTGTTTAGGCAGTTACAAATTCACCCTCTTTTGTCATCAAGTCCTGGACTGGGTCATGGACCCCGAATTTCTAACTCAGAGACAAGGACACTGCACCACATGACCCCTCTGGGCATGAACTGTGAAACTAAGCTAGCCCAGGCAGGATGGAGAGAACAGTCTTCTTCACATCTAATAGAGAAAAAAAATGTGAAAAATAAACACCAGTGGGACCCTGTAACAAGAAAGGGTCAAGGAGAACTTATAAAAGGGCAATGGAGGCTTCTCAAATTTCAAATTACAATGTTATTACTGGGAATGACAATGCCTTCTAGGCCGGTCCCATCAAAGGCTGGTACCATGCCAGTGGATTCCATCTGCTCCCCCTCCTTAGATGCCCGAGCATATAACCATAGATATAACCGTAGAAAAGGGCCAGTCAGTCAGTTACCATGTCCCTGCCCATGGCCTGTGGCCTAGATCTGATGATGGGCACTTTAGTCACGCCCAGGGAGCAGGCCCTTTGAGTCAGTCCTCCGACCTGCCTGATCCTCTCTGCATAGGATTGCCCGAGATCAGGGGGTATGGGGCTGAGTTTGCAGTCAGAAGTTTAAAAGGACCCCCTTTAATTAACTAAACAGAGATGAAAACATTTAAGATAAATGTGAACAAGTATTTCCTCCAGGCCACAAAATGTATATATGGCATGGCATCTGGTGAATCTACTTAACTTCTTGTTGCAGGGGACTACTACAAACAACACTCTCCAGTCTTCCGGTGTACTGTTTTATAAACAGGGATTTTTAGTGTAGTGGTAGTGCCCCAACCTCTAGGACTAGGGGATTCAAGTCCCATCCGCTCCAGAGCTGTGCAATAATGTCTCTGACACAAGAACAGAAGTTGCTGGAAAAAACACAGCAGATCTGGCAGCATCTGTGGACAGAAAGCAGAGTTAACATTTGGGGTCCAGTGACCCTTCTTCAGAACTGATTGTAGCTAGGAAACGATTGGCATATATGCTAAAGAAGAGGTGGGGGGTTGGGGTAGGATTAAATGATAGATCAAGATGGAGCCCAGAGAGAGGGAACAACAGTTGAGCAGACAAACGAATGGGTAAGGGTCAGCCTGAGAGAATCAATAGCTGGTAACGGGGACCATTAGGAGCTGATAATGGGTTGTTTGTGAGAGCAGCCCATGTGATGACAAGGCCTGGTGTGTGAGGGTTGGCATTAGGACATGGGATCCTGAAATGAGAACAGGTCATGCACACTCCTGTTTGTTTGATAGATACCCAGATGAGAAGGAAATAGAAAAACATCAACGTTGAAAAATGCACAGCGGGTTCCTCTGCCTCAGGAATTGAAGAACAGGTTCACTGTCTCAAATAATGCTTTGTATTCACTAAATGTTTAATCTCGTTTGCGATTTTTAGCATTTCCTTACCTGCACAACAGGGCATTTTGATGAGTGTCTCAGCAATTACTTCCTTTGGTTGAAGTCTAAGTGTCTTGGATAACTCAAAAATGAAATGCAGGCAGTGTTACAGGGAGAAGGGAAGCCCCCCCAGTAAGGGATGAGAAACCTTTATTAAACATTACAAACACATTGACAATTTCAAAACATTTCCATCCTTGTGAATTCTTTTGAATTTTAATGACCTCAGCGCATTTACTCATTTTCTGTACTCCCTTGCTCAGCCATAATAAAATTGGCAAGGAATCCATTATTGTCCTTTCAATTGTATCTCTGAGACTCATGGATGACACAGGCTGATTAAATCCAGTCATGGCCAGATTAAAAGGCTTTTTTAAAATTAATTCACGGGATGTGGGTGTCGCTGGCTAGGCCAGCATTTATTGCCAATCCCTCATTACCCAGAGGGCAGTTAAGAGTCAACCACATTACTGTTGGTGTGGAGTCCCATGTAGTCCAGAACAGGTAAGGATGGTAGTTTCCTTCCCTAAAGGAGTGAACCAGATGGGTTTTTCCCCAACTATAGATAACAAGGTATAGAGCTGGATGAACACAGCAGGCCAAGCAGCATCATAGGAGCAGGAAAGCTTGACGTTTCGGGCCTAGACCCTTCATCAGAAATGGGGGAGGGGAAGGGGGTTCTGAAATAAATAGGGAGAGGGGGGTGGGTGGATAGAAGATGGATAGAGGAGAAGATAGGTGGAGAGGAGACAGACAAGTTAAAGAGGCGGGGATGGGCCAGTAAAGGTGAGTGTAGGTGGGGAGGTAGGGAGGAGATAGGTCAGTCCAGGGAGGACCGACAGGTCAAGGGGGCGGGATGAGGTTAGTAGGTAGGAAATGGGGGTGCGGCTTGAGGTGGGAGGAGGGGATAGGTGAGAGGAAGAACAGGTTAGGGAGGCGGGGACGAGCTGGGCTGGTTTTGGGATGCGGTTGGGGGAGGGGAGATTTTGAAGCTTGTGAAGTCCACATTGATACCATTGGGCTGCAGGGTTCCCAAGCGGAATATGATTTGCTGTTCCTGCAGCCTTCGGGTAGCATCACTGTGGCATTGCAGGAGGCCCAGGATGGACACGTCGTCTGAGGAATGGGAGGGGGAGTTGAAATGGTTCGCAACTGGGAGGTGCAGTTGTTTGTTGCAAACCGAGCGCAGGTGTTCTGCAAAGCGGTCCCCAAGCCTCCGCTTGGTTTCCCCGATGTAGAGGAGGCCACAACGGGTACAGTGGATGCAGTATACCACATTGGCAGATGTGCAGGTGAACATCTGCTTGATGTGGAAAGTCTTCTTGGGGCCTGGGATGGGGGTGAGGGAGGTGGTGTAGGGGCAGGTGTAGCACTTCCTGCGGTTGCAGGGAAAAGTGCCGAGTGTGGTGGGGCTGGAGGGGAGTGTGGAGCGGACAAGGGAGTCCAGGAGAGAGTGGTCCCTCCGGAAGGCAGACAAGGGTGGGGAGGGAAAAATGTCTTTGGTGGTGGGGTTGGATTGCAGATGGCGGAAGTGTCGGAGGATGATGCGTTGGATCCGGAGGTTGGTGGGGTGGTACGTGAGGACGAGGGGGATTCTTTTTTGGTTGTTATTGCGGGGACAGGGTGTGAGGGATGAGTTGCAGGAAATGTGGGAGTCACGGTCGAGGGCGTTCTCGATCACTGCAAGGGGGATGTTGCGGTCCTTGAAGAACGAGGACATCTGAGATGTTCGGGAGTGGAATGCCTCATCCTGGGAGCAGATGCGGTGGAGGCGAAGGAATTGGGAATAGGGGATGGCATTTTTGCAGGAAGGTGGGTGGGAGGAGGTCTATTCTAGGTAGCTGTGGGAGTCAGTGGGCTTGAAATGGATATCGGTTTCTAGGTGGTTACCCGAGATGGAGACAGAGAGGTCCAGGAAGGTGAGAGAGGTGTTAGAGATGGTCCAGGTGAACTTAAGGTTGGGGTGGAAGGTGTTGGTGAAGTGGGTGAACTGTTCGAGCTCCTCGTGGGAGCACCGATACAGTCATCAATGTAACGGAGGAAGAGGTGGGGTTTAGGGCCAGTGTAGGTACGGAAGAGGGATTGTTCCACGTAACCTACAAAGAGGCAGGCATAGCTTGGGCCCATACGGGTACCCATGGCCACCCCCTTTGTCTGTAGGAAGTGGGAGGAATTGAAAGAGAAGTTGTTGAGGGTGAGGATGAGTTCGGCTCAGCGGATGAGGGTGTCAGTGGAGGGGGACTGGTCAGGCCTGTGGGACAGGAAGAAGCGGAGGGCCTTTAGGTCATCTGCATGGGGAATGCAGGTGTATAGGGACTGGACGTCCATAGTAAAAATGAGGTGTTGGGGACCAGGGAATTGGAAGTTCTGAAGGAGGTGGAGGGCGTGGGTGGTGTCACGGACGTAGGTAGGGAGTTCCCCAACGTTTGGCAACACATTCGTGATCATCATTCAGCCCTTAAATTCAGATTTTTTTAAAAAATTGAATTCAAATTCCAACATCTGCCATGGCAGGATTCAACCCCAGGACCTTAGAGCATTACATGGGTCTCTGGATTAATAGTCTAGTGATAATAAGAGAAGACAATCACTTCCCCAAAGTTGCACAGTGACACCATGAAAAGGGGCTAGATTCAGGCATGCAGAGTAATGCTAACCAAAACAATATCAGCGAAGGATCTAAATCAAACTTCACTCAAACATCCAAGCACTCCAAACATCCAAACATCCAAGTACCTTGCACTTTGCTGGGGAGACACTAACTGTCTTAAAACAAAAATTGCTGGAGTAACTCAACAGTTCTGAAGATTCATAGAACACCTACAACATGGAAGCAGGCCATTCAATTCATCAAGTCTGCACTGACCCACCAAAGAGCATCTCAGTGACACCTACCCTGCCCTATAATTCCCATGGCCAATCCACCTAACTGCACATCTTTGGACTGTGGGAGGAAACCCATACAGACACAGGGAGAATATGCAAACTCCACACTGACACTCACCCAAAGATAGGATTGAACCTAGGTCCCTAGCACTGTGAGGCAGCAGTGCTAACCACTGGACCACCACACCACCTGAAGAAAGACCCCTGGACTCAGAATGTTAACTCTGTGTTTTTCTCCGCAGGTGCTGCCAGACTTGCTGAGTTCCCCCAGCAATTTTGGTTTCTTTGCTTGTATCAGATCCGGCATCCTCAGTTCTTCGTTTTACTTTGCAAGCTGGTTTCAACTAGAGTAAAGGAATTGGTGATAGAAAAATTAAAGATCTCCAGGTCCTGATGGTTTATATCCCAGGGTATTTTCAAAAAAAAACTTGCATTTGTATAAGAGATAAAAGGTACTGCAGATGCTGGAGAATCCGAGAGAACAAGATTTTCTGATGAAGGGTTTAGGCCCGAAACGTCAAGTTTTCCTGCTCCTATGATGCTGCTTGACCTGCTGTGTTCATCCAGCCCCACACCTTGTTATCTTGCATTTGTATAACGCCATTCTGAAGCATTTTTGCAATCAATGAAATATACTTGAAAGTGCAGTCAATGCTGTAATGTTGAATACATTAAAAGAAGGAGGTGCGGAAATTGTTCATGCATTATAGACTCATTGTTAAGAGGAGGCCATTCAGCTCATCAGGTGCATGCCAACTCTCTGTATTGCAAACCAGCAGTCCCATTCCATTCATCTATTTCTCAAGGGTCTGCCCCATTTCCCTTTGAAGTCATTCTTTGCCTCCAAGAAGAGGAAAGATCTTCCCCACAAGCACCTTGGGATCTTACATTTTTCAGTCAAGTTGCTTCTTAATCTTCTAAATTTCAATGTCCGACCCTTCTGCATAAGACAAACTGCCCACTTCAGGAATTAAGCCAGTAAAGTCTCTCTGCTCTACTTCGAACATCTTTCCTGAAACGAGGTGACCGAGAATGTACATTACCATCCAGATGTGGCTTCACCGATATCCTGTGTAATTGAAGCATGATCTCCCGACTTTGTATTCAATTTCCATCACAATAAACAATAGCATTGGAAACTCACGGTCAGTATCACATCTCAGGGTCACCAGGTGAGCTATGGTATACATGAGCAAAATTAAGCATCTACCCAATCCCCAGTGAACACATGGAATCGGAGGGGTTTTTCATGGGATCTGGACATTGCTGACCAGGCCAACATATGCTGCCCAGCTCTTAACCAGACTGGGTAACAACACCAGATTGCTTTCCTCATGGTGGCTCAGTGGTTAGCACTGCTACCTTACAGCACCAGGGACCTGGGTTCAATTCTGGCCTTGGGCAACTGCCTGTGTGGAGTTTGCACATTCTCCTTGCGTCTGTGTGGGTTTCCTCCAGGTCCTCTAGTTTCCTCTCACAGTCCAAAGATGTGCAGGCTAGGTTGATTGGCCATACTATAGTGCCCAGGGATGTTTGGGTTAGACAGGGGAATGGGTTTGGAGGGGTGGTGTGGACCTGTTGGGCCAAATGGTCTGTTTCCACACTGTAGGGATTTGATGACTTAATATTTTCATTTTCATTTTTGTTGAAGTCAATTTTACTGAATTGGGCAGCACAGTAGCTCAGTGATTAGCAATGCTGCCTCATGGTACCAGGGACCCGGGTTTAATTCCACCTTCAGGTGACCGTCTGTGTGGAGTTCGCACGTTCTCCTCGGGTCTGCATGGGTTTCCTCCGGGTGCTCGAGATATGCAGGTTAGGTGGATTGGCCACGCAAAATTTCCCGTAGTGCCCAAAGATGTCCAGGCTAGAGGGACTAGACATGGAAAATGCAGGGTTACAGGGCTAGGGTAGTGGGGTGGGTCTGGGTGGGGTGCTCTTCGGAGGTTTGGTGTGGACTTGATGCGCCGAATGGCCTGCTTCCACACTGTAGGGATTCTATGATAAATTTCATCATATGTCATCAATGGGATTCAAACCCACATCCTCAAAACATACCATAATCCTCTGGATAGCTATTTCAGCAACAGTGCCATCCCACCATCATCTACAAGCTTTTAATGATAAATCCTGACCAATTAACTGCAGAAAGCTTTTGGCAGACTGACTCAATGTTGGTTCATCCCATTGAGGGGAAGTCAATGCCAATGATTCTGTCTCTGGAAAGGTTGACTTTGTCATTATGCACCTACGTTTGTCCAAGACGTCTCTTTTCAGTCAGAAGAACTTGAAATCTTGACTTCATAATGATGTCCACACTACACTAGGAAATGCTGTAGTGAACTTGCTTTCAAAAGTGGGAGATGTTCTGCACCCAGCTGAAAATGTAATGCGGCCATGCCCATATCCCACTGAGGCTACCTGGAATGGATAGCATTTCTTAAGAGCAGCTTCTCGTGGTGATCACAACTTGTTATTCTATATATTTCTACCATTTCAACATCGCCAAGTTTCAAGAAAGAGAAGGCTGAGAGGAGATTTGATAGGTGCATTCAAAATTATGAGGTCACTAGACAGAATAATTAGAGAAACAGAAACAGAAAGTGCTGGAGAAACTCAGCAGGTCTGGCAGCATCTGTGGAGAAAAAGCAGAGTTTACGTTTCGAGTCCAGTGACCCAACTGATTGTAGCTGGGAAAAGACTGATATATCTGCTAAACAAGGACTGGGGTGGCAGGGGAAGGAGTAAGCTGTATAGGATGGGCTGAAGGGATAAAATTGTTGATGATATTCGACAGCTACATGACCTTGAATGAGTCCTGTGAACATTCCTGTACGTGACAAAGATGGCATAATTCGAGTTACTTTTCTGTACTGTTTTCTGTAACTTGCTGTTTGTTATACTGTATAAGAGAGGGAGAGTTTCATTTCATGTCGTCAGACTTCACCTCGGACCAGGATTGCGAATGGTGCCAGGAACAAACCCAAACCTCTTGAACAGCCGTTAATCGAAGGGTCCCGGACGGGCAGAAGAGTGTGAGGCTCGTTGCTTTCTTTTCCTTCCTTTATCGTTTCTTTATTACTTAATAGATGGTCATATTTCAGTCTTTTTTCCCGTTTCTCTTCCATTTTTATTATTACTTAATAAATGCTCATATTTAAGCAAATGCTACTGTTGAGTCTTCTCTTAACTACATTTAACCAAATTTGAAAAGAACTGCTCGTATATACCCTGTGATCCAAGACATAAGCGATAGGTGGAGACACAGCCCAGAAGCTAGGGTTGGGGGGTGGGAGGCGGTGGTGGGGTGGGTGGGTGGCACGGAGATAGGGAGGCATGGTGGCCCCGTGGTTAGCACTGCTGCCTCACAGCACCAGGGACCCAGGTTTGATTCCACCCTTGGGCAACTGTCTGTGTGGAGTTTGCACATTCTCCCCGTGTCTGTGTGGATTTCCTCCGGGTGCTCCAGTTTCCTCCCACAGTCCAAAGATGTACAGGTTAGGTGGATTGGTCATGCTAAATTGCCCATAATGTTCAAGGATGTGTAGATTTGGTAGGTTATAGGGGGATGGGTCTGGGTGGGATGCTCCAAGGGTCGGTGTTGACTTGTTGGGCTGAAAGGCCTGTTTCCACACTGAACGGATTCTATGAAACATGGGATGGATGGTAGGGAAGGAGAAAAGCTGATAATGGGGACCATAGTGGGTGAAATTGGGTTGGCCGTACTGAAGGCAGGTCATGTTAATGACAGGGTCAGAGGCGTGGGGGTGGGTAAAGGACATGGAAGGAGGTACTCAGATTCTAAAATTATTGTACTCAACATTGAGTCCTGAAGGCTGCAGACTTCCCAAATGGAAGGTGAGATGCTGGAGTGTTAGAGACAAACTGTTTGCAAAAGGGTCAAGAATGACTGATTTAAAGTGCAGGAGATAGAGCATTATAATGCAGTGAATGGCTGTGTTCTGGAACACACTGCCTAAAAGGGTGGTAGAGGTTCAATCTAGGCATTTGAAGGGGAATTAGACAAGTAGAATCAAAATGTGGAAATAATTAATGTAATGGGTTAGAAGTAGGCTCTTGCAAACAGAGCCAGCATTGTCTTGATGAGCTGCGTGACTTCCTTCCGTAATCCAACCATTCCATGATTCCTAAGGCAGATGGTGGAGATCGGAATGGGCAGGGAGTGGCCGATCCCAGCGGAGAGGGAATTGGCCTAGAGTATGGCAGCTGACAGTTTAGTGAGTTAATTTGCCATTTTTACTTTGGGACCCTCAGAAACTGGATCATTCACTTGTGTTGGTTTGGTGTCACATTTAGATCTTATCCCAATAGACCCGAGATAAATCATTTATCTTGGCGAAAACTACAAACACGACAGGGCCTCATATTTTATTCTTTGCATCTATTTTTCTTTTTGATTACTGAAAGAGAAAATGCTAGTGTGAGAAAAGAAGGGGATAAAAGTCTTTTTGTATTGTGAAATCACACAGGGTAATTTATTATCAGTCTAGTATTTCAACTTAGTTATTCGACAGTCTTCATGAATCCTTTGTCTTTCATCCACCGCAGTCAGGTCATCTCAGAATCTGAGTCTTCGGACACAGGACTGTCTTCACAGCAATCCTCTGCATCAGAGAAAGAGGACACATAGTGTAACCCTGAGACTTGCTGGTACTGGGACAGACAGGGGCTGGGGAACAGCAACAGCTCCAAGCAAGTATTTGCCGTCTGCTGCTTTGAGGAGAATCTCCACCTTTCAAGCAGAGGCGAACACATCACACACCCCATGTCGGTGAAGGTAGCCTTTCGTAACAGGCCAGCTCTGGAATTCCTCAGTTACTGCAGGTCGTGGATTGGAGGGGAGGATTAGTCCCACTGTATCCAGATGTTAAAAGCGTTCACAGTAATGGTCTGAATTACTGGGAGCATTGATGAAGCTCCTTAGCTCCAATAAGGTACCTGAGAAATGGAAAGCAAAACACATAGAAATAAAGCTTTACTCGGGACATTCTACATTAGAATCAGAATAATCCACCACATTATGACTTCTGTAAGAATAAACCTGTATTTTTTAAAAATAACTCCTCCAGAGTATGGCATCCAGTATTTGCATTCATACAGTGTCTTTAATGTTGGTATGAAGTCCAAGGTGTTTTTCAGGAGAAATGATCAAGTACAATTTGACACTGATTTAAAATGATTTCTGGGTGAGACAGTGGATGCTGTAAACCAGGAAACAAAACAGAAATTGCTGGAAAAGCTCAGCAGGTCTGGCGGCATCTGTGAAGGAAAAAAGAGTTAACGTTCCAGGTTCAGTTCTGAGGAAAGGTCACTGGACCCGAAACGTTAACTCCGTTTTTTCCTTCACAGATGC
>JAHRHZ010000036.1:1982784-2003704 GCA_024137785.1 Ginglymostoma cirratum
GCATCTGTGAAGGAAAAAACGGAGTTAACGTTTCGGGTCCAGTGACCTTTCCTCAGAACTGAACCTGGAACGTTAACTCTTTTTTCCTTCACAGATGCCGCCAGACCTGCTGAGCTTTTCCAGCAATTTCTTTTTTTTTAAGACGTATAGGTAATTCTGCTATAACGCGTGTTTCGTTAATGCGAATTGGCTGTAACGCGATTGATGAATAGTGGACGTTTTTTGGATAACACAAACTTTCTACTGTACAGGTACAGCAATTTTCTATAGCAATTCCCCTGTAACATGATTTTCTGTGGTGATTTCCACGGCACAATATCACTCAAGAATGCAACTATCGTGTTTACGGAGAACTACTGTATCTGTTTACGTGATTTGGTCTGAATGTTTCTATATGTTGGACATTGGTGTTTCCTGACTTCTGCTATGAAGATTATGTTCTTGTTGAGACAGATGTCTTGAAGTTTATTAATAACAACTATCCAATCGAAAGAGGTGCAGGTTAGGTGGTTTGGCCGTGCTCCATTGCCCACGGTGTCCAGGGATGTGCAGGTTAGGTGGATCAGCGATAGGATATGCAGGGTTACAGGGATAGGTTGGGGGGGTGATGTTGGATGTTGGATGCTGTTCAGGGGGTCAGTATGGACCTGATGGGCCAAATGGCCTGCTTCTACACTGTAGGGATTATATGATCAACTGAACCAAAGCAAAGTGTTACAACCATTGGAGACAAAACAAAAACAGAAGTGCTGGAGAAATTCAGAGATAATAGGAACTGCAGATGCTGGAGAATCTGAGATAACAAGGTGTAGAGCTGGATAAACACAGCAGGCCAAGCAGCATCAGAGGAGCAGGAAAGCTAAACTGGAGAAATTCAGCAGGTCTGACATCACATGTTGAGAAAGAAAGCAGGGTTAATGTTTCAAGTCTGATATGACTCTTCTTTGGAATTCCATGTTTGTTCGTCCCATTCTGGCTGGTAAAGCTGAGTGAAAAAGGACCTGGTCTAGGTACATAAATGTTCTGTGGCCATTGGTGATTGTAAACATAAACAGAAAGTGCTTGAAATCTCAGCAGGTCTGATAGCATCTGAGGAGAGAAAAACAGAGTCAACACTTCGAGTCTAAAATGGCTCATCTTCAGAACTGAAGGGGCTGGAAAAGCGATGGATTTTATGCTGTATAGAAAAGGGGGCCAAGTACACCAGATAATAAGTACCAGAGAAAAAGGGAAATAGAGCATTAATGGTGGTAAAGAAGTGCTGTCGATGTACAGTAGATGTTAATAGCAGAAATTAGGTTAGCTCTGCTGAGTGCAAACACATACAACAAAGACATTGAGAAGTAATCAAAACAGTGGATAGAGTTCATTGCTGGTACAGATGTATCTGCCTATTCTTAACCAGATCTCACTCTCCAAGAGCAGTGTCAGTAGGCATGACCAACCAGGATGTTACTCCGAGCTGTCAGTCTCTCTATCTAGCTTACCTTCAATGAGGTGACATTAACTAGATTTATTCACAGCAGCTACAAAAAGGCAAACTTGCAAATCAACATAAAAAGTCATAAAAAGCACAGACACACAAATGAGTTTGTCAATAACCCTCTCCAGTGAAATTAATTGCCTTGAGGGGGCTGGAATGTGACAGAGGTGAAGCATTTTACTGCTAAAAGCACTTTGTGCACAGACTGTGACAGAGCTGCCTTAAAACCCCATTTAAAAAAGCCAATTAACAGGTTTCAATGACATAAATCACAGCTGTCATGTTTTGAAGCCCTTGAACTATCCATTACACTAATATTAGACAGTCTCTGCACCAATGATAATCACTAAAAGTCCCAGGGTAGAAGTGATGGCCTAGGGCTATTATTGCTGGACTGTTAATCCAGAGACCCAGATAATGTTCTGGGGACCCAGGCTCAAATCCTGCTATAGCAGATGGTGGAATTTGAGTTAAATGTTAAAAGAAAATCTGGAACTCAAGAGTCTAATGATGACCCTGAATCCATTGTTGATTGCTGGAAAAACCCCATCTGGTCCACTAATGCCCTTGGGGGAAGAAAACTGCCATCCTTACTTGGTCTGGCCTACATGTGACTCCAGATCCTCAGTAATGTGGTTGATTCTTAACTGCCCTCTGGGCAATTCGGGATGGATTATAAATGCCACCTAGCCAGTGACGCCCTCATTCCATGAATAAATGAAAACAAAATAATTAAGTTTGTGAATATTAATTTTACATTTGAGATTTCACCTTCCAATGTTTGTAATTAAATTTCTTCATCAATTCCAAGAATATTCCTGAGTAAAGAACAGTGAATTTCAGGCTGGTGATAAATGGATGACTTTTATAGTTATCTAATAGTGAACATCCCAAAACATAACACTGGAGATGGCATTACATGAGATCTTGTGCTCCAGTATTCAGATCTTTTAGTATTTGTTAAGGGTTTATGGGTATCGTTGGCTTGGTCAGCATTTAATGCCACTCCCTGAGGGCCTTGGAGAGGGGGTGATGAGCTGCTTTCTTGAATCACTGTAGTCCATGCAGTGTAGGTACACCCATTGTGCTGTTAGGGAGGGAGTTCCAGGAGTTTGACCCAGAGTATTTCCAGGTCAGGATGGTAAGTGGCTTGGAGGACAGCTCGCAGGGGTTGGTGTCCTTACTGTCCTTGACCTTCTATGTGATTCAGGTTGTGATTTTTTACGTACTGTTAAAGGAGTCTTGGTGAGATGCTACAGTACAACTTGTATTGGCACGTTCCACCATTACTGTGGCTCCTTTGACAGCCCTTTCCAAACCTGCGACTTTAACCACTGGAGAGGGACAAGGGCAGCAGATACATGGGAAGAACACCCCCTGCAAATTTCCCTCCACAGCACAACACAATCTTGACTTGGAAATATTCTTGCAGCGTCACTGGGTCAAAATCCTGGAACTCTGTCTCCCTAAGTGCGTTGTGGGTGCACCTTACAGCACATGGACTGCTGCTGTTTAAGAAGGCAGTTAACGCAATCTTCCCCGGGGCAAATAGATAAAAGCAACAAATGCTGGCCAAGCCAGCAACACCTACGTCCCTTGAACAAACTTTTTAAAAAAAATTTGAAATCCCTGCCTCTGTATTTATTGCAAATCAAATAAAATGACATCTGCTGCTTTGGGGAAGAATAACATTTCATCATGTCCAAAGGAAATTTCAGGTCATGTTTGTGCGCAATGGTATAAAGTCCAAAGAGAATGAAGGTTGCCATGGTGATGTTAATGGCCTGGCTTTTGCTTGACCTGTGTGTGATTAATGTTATGACTAGGAGTAAGGGGAATACCATGTCTTTCCTCACTAGAAATGTTATCCAAACAATGCAAGCTCAGTTACTCACAATATATTTGAATAACTTTCTTCAGTTTTAATGTGAACTGTTTATCTTGGAATGATTCTAACACCTTGTTTAAATAAGAGCCTGAACGTCACATCAAGTCCATTTTAAGCTTGATCCTGGGACTTGACTGCCAATGACATACCAGGATGTGGAGATGCTGGTGTTGGACTGGGGTGGACAGGGTCAGAAATCACACAACACCAGGTTTATTAACCTGTTGGACTATAACCTGGTGTCGTGTGATTTCTGACACTGACATACCAAACACAACTTTACTTACTGTTAAAAACGTAAACTAAATGAACCCAAAAAAACTGCAGAATCTGGTAATCAGAAACAAGAACAGAAATTGCTGGAAAAGCTCAGCAGGTCTTGGAGAGAAAACAGAGTTAACATTTCAGGTTCAGTGACCTTTCTTCAGAACTGAGTTCAGAACTGGAAAAACTCAGTTCTGAAGTAAGGTCATTGAACCTGAAATGTTAACTCTGTTTTCTCTCCAAGACCTGCTGAGTTTTTCCAGCAATTTCTGTTTTTGTTACTGTTAAAAATGTCATAGTGAGTCCCTTTGGAATCAGTGATGTCCAGGTCCATGGAGAACACAGCGACAGCCTTAGATTTACACCCCATTTGATGAAATGGCACCACCATGAGCACAGTCGTGCACTGGGGTGTTGCTAGATTTTCTATTCAAAGACAAATCTGCAACTGGAGAGAAGGACCGTTATGTTCTCAGCTCTTGAGTGATGTACCTTTAAGAGCTGAACATGTGAATGAGTCACGTATGTTGTCATTTGACCGCAGGCTTGCTGCACTGTAGTACTCGAGACACTGGAGATTTCTCTGCACTGTATATATTATAGAGGAAGTGATTGCCTAGTACACTGTATAGGGGAGGTGACGGCCAAGTAGTATTATCGCTGGGCTGTTAATCCAGAAGACCTAGTAATGTTCTGGGGACCTGGGGTCAAATCCTGCCACAGCAGACGGTGGAATTTGAATTCCATAAATATCTGGAATTAAGAATCTAATGATGACCATTGTCAATTGTCACTAATGTCCTTTAGGGAAGGAAACTGCCATCCTTACCTGGTCTGGCCTACATGTGACTCCAGACCCACAGCAAGGTGGTTGACTCTTAACTGCCCTCTCGGCAATTAGGGATGGGCAATAAATGCTGCCTGGCCAGCGACACCCTCATCCCATAAATGAATTTTTAAAAATTAGTTACACTGTAAATAAACTAACTAGAGATCTTCAAGTGTAGGAAATCCATGCATTTTCTTGTGTTACATTCAGATAACGCAAGACCATCACTACAGGGCAATACTTTAGAAACAGCCAGTTCCCAACACTAGGAAGAAGAGTTTCACGATCATCAAATTGAAGCTACAGTCTCCACTGGCTTTCATTCATAATAATGTTACAACAACATTAGCAAACCCTTGGGCAAATGTGCATTGATTAAGGAAACACAGCACATTCATTATTCATTAAGGACAAGGAAAACAGAAATTGCTGATGAAACTCAGCAGGTCTGGCAGCATCTCTGGAGAGAAAAATAGTTAATGTTTCAAGTCCAGTGACTCTTCATCGGAACTGATGGAAAAAGTGGTATTTATACTAAGGTTCTGCGTGCATTTGTGTGTGTGGGGTGGGAGGGAGAAAGGGGGAGATGATAGGTGGAAATGGAGTTCAGAGATAGTGAGAGATATATGAAAGGGGCCAGGCAGATGAAGAGTTTATTGATAATAAACGAGGACACAAGAGAAACTGAATAAGTGGCAATAAGAGCTGAGAGGGGGTGAGAATGGGAAGGCTGTGTATGAGGTAGGAGCTGCGGAGGTAGAGTTGAGCAGATGGGTGGAGATGGAGCCCAGAGAGAGAAAAATACAGACAAGGGCTTTGCTGAAAACAATCCATGTCATGTCATGACAGGGCTATTATCAGAAGGATATTATTAAACTGGAGAGGGTTTAGGATAGATTTACCAGGATGTTGCCAGGAATGGAGGGTTTGGGTTATAAGGTGAGGCTGGATAGGCTGGGACTTTTTTCAGTGCAGTGTAGGAGGTTGAGGGTGAACTTGTAGGGGTTTTTAAAAATCATGAGAGGCATAGATAAGGTGAGTGGCAGGTATCTTTTCCCTAGGGTGGGGGATTTCAAGACCAGGAGGCATATTTTTGAAGTGAGAGGAGAAAAATTTAAAAAAGACACGAGGGGCAACTTTTTTTACACAGAGACAGCACAGTGTGGAGCTGGAGGAACACAGCAGGTCAGGCTGCATCAGAGGAGCAGGGAAGTTGATGTTTCGGATCGGGACCCTTCTTCAGAAAAGGGGGAGGGGGAAAGGAGCTGGGAAATAAATAGAGGGAGGAGGGGTGGGGCTGGGGAAGGTAGGTGGGATGGTGATAGGTGAGTGTAGGTAGGCAGTGGTGGGGATTGGTCAGTGGGCTGGATACGTGATTCATCAGCAAGGCCTTTTCTAGTCGGATCGGGGAGCGGTTTCCATCTCAGGTCCTGCAGTTTCCTCCAGTTAAAGAGGATAGAGGCAACAACTTTGGTCATAAGCAGTAGCTCATACAGAGCAATGAGCTCCTGTATAACAGGAGATGGCTTGAATGAACCACCAACACCGGTATAGACCAGTTAATCTCTCCCCACGCTCTCATTTCTACGTAGCCGCTCTCTTCAACCATTCGTTTAGCTTCTTCTTAGAATTAGAATCCCTACAGTGTGGAAACAGGCCATTCGGCCCATCGAGTCTGCGCCAACCCTCCGAAGAGCATCCCACTCTGTTACCCCGAAACCAGTCCATCCAATCTATACATCCCTGGACACTAACCCTGTAACCCTGCATTTCCCGTAGCTAACCCATCTAGCCTACACATCCCTGGACACTATGGGCAATTTAGCATGGCCAATCCACCCTAACCTGCACATCTTCGGACAGTGGGAGGAAACCGGAGCACCCAAAGGAAATCCACACAGACACGGGGAGAATGTGCAAACTCCACACAGACAGTTGCCTGAGGCTGGAATTGAAATCAGGTCCCTGACGCTGTGAGGCAATGATGCTAACCACTGAGCCACCATAATTAAATGCTGAAATTACATCCATCAATTCATTAGCCATGTCTGCTAAGGCTATCATTTAAATTACAATTGTCTGGAATTTGAAAGTACTGCATGCAAAGAGAGTTTTAATATTGCTTTTAAGAAAACAGATATTGATTTACAGTTTACTTCCAGATATGAGAACTCCGTACCATGTTCACTGTTCCTCCAAGCACACTCGTTACATTTAAACAGGGCATTACTGAGGACAAGCCCAGAGAACAGCAAGGAGGTTGGTCTCCTTACCTTAAGGAAGGGCATATTTTCTCCAAAGGGACTGCAATGAAACTTCACTAGACTGGATCTTGGGATGAGGGTATGATCCAATAAGAACAGGTTGAGGAGACTAGGCCCACATTCCCTTGAATTTCGAAGAACGAGAGGTAGATTAATTGCAACATAGAAAGGTCTCGAAGGCACTAACAGAGTAGATGCTGGAAAAATGTTTGCCCCTGGATGCAGAAATCAAGAACACAGGATTATAGTCACAGATTAAGTGGTTAACTATTTATGACTGAGATGAGCAGTAATTTCTTCACGTAAAGGATTGCAATTCTACATCAGAGATCTATTAATGCTCAGGCATTGAGACATATTCAAGGGAGAGGTTGGCAGATCTTTGACTAATAGGGGATATGGGGAGAACATGGGTGAATAGAATTGAGGTTAGACATCAACCACGCTCTTGAAGGGCCAACTCCTGTTCCATGTTCCCGGTTCCTTATGAGTTCCAGTGGCCACTTGTATGTCACTGAGATGACTTTCCAAAAAAAAATGACCACAGCATTTATTGTCCATGCTGAGTTGTCCTTGAGAATGTGGTGGTGAGCTACCTTCTTGAACCACTTCAGTCCTTGTGCTGCAGCTGTATCCACAATGCCATTAGGAAGGGAATTCCAGGATTTTGACCTAGTGACACTGAAGGAACGGCGATATATTTCCAGGTCAGGATGGTGAGTGGCTTGGAGGGGAACTTGCAGGTAGTGGTGTTCCCAAGTATCTGCTGCCCTTGTGGTAGACATTGTGGGGTTGGAAGGTGTTGTCATTTTGTTTTCCTTTATTCACTCATGGGATGAGGACGTCGCTGGCTAGGGCAGCATTTATTACCCATCCCTAATTGCCTGGAGGGCAGTTAAGAGTCAACCACATTGCTGTGGGTCTGGAGTCACATGTAGGCCAGACCAGGTAAGGATGGCAGCTTCCTTCCCTAAAGAATATTAGTGAATCAGATGGGTTTTTCCCAACAATCAACAATGGATTCATGGTCATCATTAGACACTTAGTTCCAGATTTTTATTGAGCTCAAATTCCACCGTCTGCAATGACAGGATTCGAACCAAGGTCCCTAGAACACTACCTCAGCCTCTGGATTAACATTCCAACAAGAATACCACTAGGCCATCACCTCTCCTCATAACTCATGTCTAAGGAGCCTTGGTAAGTTGCTGCAGTCCCTTTTGTAGATACACTGCTGCCCACTGTGCATCGGTGCCAGAAGGAGTGAATGTTGACAATAGTGGGTACGGTGCCAATTAACAGGATGCTTTGTCCTTGGCTGATGTTGGCCTACTTGTGTGTTATTGGAGCTGCACTCATTTTGCAAGTCGGGAGTATTCCAGCACATTCCAGGCTTCTGCCTCGTACATAGCTGTCAGTACTGAAGGAGTCAGGAGGTGAGTTGTTGAGAGTTCTCATCCTCCCTTATGCCCCTTCCTTAGGGTTGCTAACTGATGTATTCCTGGTGGTACCACTTTGCTTCCTGAACCTACATATCTGTCCCAACACTCCCAGCATTGGTTGCCCAACAGACAAGCTGCCTTTCCCCAGCCAATTAGAAACCCAATATATTTAATATTACCCGACTGGATTGTTCTTAACTATCAATTAAACAGCCATTTATGTCCATCTCCAAAATGTTCAATTCTAATACTTCCCTGGGTTTTGCTCACCACAATGTTGAGGAGATTAATCTTCAATTCCTGGGGACTCTCGGACAGTCCTTCACCTCTTCTGACCTTACACTCTTACACACATAAATTTTTCCTTGCATAAAAGCGAGGAAGACTGAACCAACATCTGCTCTTCAAAACACCAAACCATTCCCTTCCCTGCATATTTAGTTTCCAAACTCTAACCCTCTCTATTTTTCTATTGACCCTATCCACTGTGACCTTTCCTTCATAATGTAAAATACAGTTTAAAATCCTGTGTTGGTGGAAAAACAAGGGGCTTGGCTGTCACACACTGAAGTCTCTTTTTAATTCATCCATCAATGGACATAACTTTTTATTTATCTTGTATTTATTCTGTCAAACTCTTGCAGAACCTGAGTAGTTGTGTAAGGTCACATCAGCCCCAATTTTGATGTCCCTCCTCATAACTATACCCTGCAAACCTCAGTGCTGTCCTAATGAGCCAGTGTTGCATCATGTTGATCTTACAGCATAGCTGGAGGTCATTTGGCCCATCACACATGTGCCATCACTCTGAAAGATTCATCCAAGTAAGCATTTCATTGAACACCTACAGTATGGAACTGTAACTGTGACTTTGCAATGAACATCCCATATATATCCACCGCAGTTACTCCAACTAGCCTGCAAACTACCGAGAAATTTAGCCTGGCCAATCCACCTAACCCTGTTTGGACTGTGGGAGGAAACCTACACAGGTACAGGGAGAACATGCAAACGCCACACACAGTCACCTGAGGCTGGAATCAAACCCAGGTCCCTGGTGCTGTGAGGCAGTAGCGCTGACCACTGAGCCACCATGGCTCCCTAATTTGGTTATGTACTGAGGTCTCTTGTGACACAGTGATTGCACCTCTACAGGCAGGCTCAATGTCATCCTACTTGCGCCAGAGATGTGTAATAACATAATTTTGAAGATCTCAAGAAAATGAGTGCCACTTTTTCAGCAATTGGTCCCGCCATCTTGTTTTTCCTTCTGCATTGCCCTGCAATTTTTGTTTCTTTTCAAGTCATTTATTTATCAAGTTACGCAGCGTAAACGTGAAAAACAGAAACTTAGCAGACTATTTAAATGGTAATATATTGGGAAGTGCAGGCATAAAGTATGGACATACAAAGGGATCTGGGTGTTCTTGTACGCTAGTCACTGAAAGTAGACCGACAGTGCAGCGAGCAATTAGGAAGGCAAGTGTTACATTAGCCTTCATTGCAAGAGGATTTGAGTTCAGGAGTTACGATGTCTTACTGTAGATATACATGGCCCAGGTGAGACCACACCTTGCGTGTATGCAGTTTTGGTCTCAGGATATGGATAAGGCATTTAGATCTGAGATAAGGAAACATTTTTTTCACTCAGAGGGTGGTTAACTTGTGGAATTTGCTACGACAGAAGGCTATGGAGGCTGGGTCACCGAGTGTAACCAAGTAAGTGATTGTTAAAGTTTTAGATATGGAGAGAAAGTGTTCTGAGGAAGGGTCACTGGACCCAAAATGTTAACTCTGATTTCTCTCCACAGATGCTGCCAGACCTGCTGAGTTTTTCCGGCATTTTCTGATTTTGTTTCCGTTAAATCCCTCTTCGGCTTCCTTGCTTCGCTGTGAAGAATTCTCTATTTCTCCAGTTTTGCTTCCTTGTAAATCTTGTAAGTCTCCTCTGCTGTCTCTTCAAGATCTTCACAATGTAGTGTGTTGACAATGCACTGGGAGGTACCCAATTTGGTCTTTGGATGGCTCAGTTCTATTCGAAGTTGCCTTTGAAAAGCAGCCCTTTGTGAACTTTCCTTTTTATCCCAATGACAGAGACTTGCCTTAGGCTCTCACATCAAAACCAGCTGTTCTAAGGGCAGGGATGTCTCATTAAAATCTCTCTGGAGACTCTCAGTTGAAACCTTTGGCACTTCTCACAAAGCTCGCAGCTACTGCCAACATAATTGTGACAAAAATGATAAGTTATTTCTGGCAGTGACCTTACTCCACAGGATGACAGAACACTCATTCGTTGCACCTACAGATCCAGAGCAAATCCCTTCAGCCTTTGATCTGGAGACGTGGGATATATCATTAAGTACTGCAGTGGGACTGAAACCCACACCTTTCTGAGTCAGACTGGGCCTGATTGTAACCCACTCAAAACCAATCTTCCATCCAGTTTTTATTGTTTCTACATGGATCTCTGAGTAGTCACTGCAGCACATGTCAACCAGAGCCAAAAGTCATAGAAACGTAGAATATAGGACCAAGAGCAGGCCATTCAGCCCTTTGAGCCTGCTCCATCATTCAATATGAATATCACTGATCATTCAACTCAGTATCCTGTTCTCCCTTTCTCATTCTTGAAAAAGATCCTTAAGGGATGGCTCAGTGGTTAGCACTGCTGCTTCGCAGTCCCTGGACCCAGGTTCAATTCTTACCCTCGGCTGTCTGTGTGGAGTTTGCACATTCTCCCCATGTCAACGTGGGTTTCCTCCCAAAGTCCAAAGATGTGCAGGTTAGGTGGATCAGCTATGGGAAATGTGGGGTTACAGGGATGAGGTGGGTCTGGTTGGAATGCTGTTCAGAAGGTTAGTGTGGACTTGATGGGCCAAATGGCCTGCTTCCTCACTGTAGGGATTCTATGAAGCCTCCAGACTTCAGGTTGAACCCACAATATCCTCGACTCAAGAACCCCAATGCACCACATGCACTTAGTGCCACATGGAAGAGAACGGTGGATTGTGTGCAGGGGCAACATGGTGGTTAGCACTGCTGCCTCACAGTGCCAGGTACCCAGGTTCCATTCCAGCCTCAGGCAACTGTTTGTGTGGAGTTTGCAAGTTCACCCCGTGTCTGTGTGGGTTTCCTCCCAGTGCTCCAGTTCCTCCCACAGTCTGAAGATATGCAGGTTAGGGTGGATTAGCCATGCTAAGTTGCCCATAGTCTCCAGGGATATGCAGGCTAGGTGGGTCAACCATGGGAAATGCAGGGTTACAGGGTAGTGGGGTAGGCCTGGGTAGGATATCCTTCAGAGTGTTGGTGTGGACCCAATGGGCCGAATGGCCTGACTCGCCACTGTAGGGATTCTGTGGTCCTCAGCTGCCGTCCAACCACACATGCACACTGCTCAAAACCCAATTACCTACATCGCACAACATTAAAACTGGGAGCTTGTCTTATTAGCCAAGCCTGGTGAGTAATTGATGGTGGAGCAGCTCTAAGAAACAAAAGACACACAATTCAGGTGAATGAGGGGAAACATTATAGCGTAATGGGAATGCGTATGTTCCAGAGAAGCTGATGTAACTCAGACACCATGATGGACTGGTCAAATTAGTAGCAAAATGGAATTCAATCTGGATATTTGTGAGGTGATGCACTTAGGCAGGACAAACAAGGCAAAGGAATACATGTTGTACACTGGGACCTTGGGTAGCACCAAGGAAACTCTGAATGGTGTGGTCCAGAATCCAGACACCTAGACCTCATGAGGACAGAACCCATGAGGACAGAACTATAAAGGGATGAAATAGAGGCAGTTCAAACCACAAGAAAGCAGCTCATTGTAAAAGCCACGTCAGTGATATTCAGAGATAAAAGGTACTGCAGATGCTGGAGAATCCGAGATAACAAGGTGTGGGGCTGGATGAACACAGCAGGCCAAGCAGCATCATAGGAGCAGGAAAACTTGATGTTTCGGGCCTAGACCCTTCATCAGAATGCCGCTCAGTGATATTCACCCCAGGCAACGAGAGGTCAATTGTATAATTACAGGCTACACTCCCAGTTTGACAGACCGTAAAACATGAAGGGGCGCCAACAGCAACTTGCATTTATTTAAATCAAAGAACAGTACATCCATAATATAGAGCAGCAGAGTTAGGCCATTCAGCCCATTGAGTCTGCTCCACCATTTGATCATAGCTGATATGTTTCTTAATCCCATTCTCCTGCCTTCTCCCCACAACCCTTGATCCCCTTACTGAACATGTACAGCATGGATCAACAGGCTTACATGACCCGAGGTTGGATATCTTGCATGATTGCCTTCAGTTACACTAAACTATTTGATCTACACAAACATGATTTGCCTAATACAAACACTACGTAGTGAATTCGTCAAGGGCAGGTCGTGTCTCACAAACCTCATTGAGTTTTTTGAGAAGATGACCAAGCATGTGGATGAGGGTAGGGCAGTTGACGTGGTGTACATGGACTTCAGTAAAGCCTTTGATAAGGTTCCACATGGTAGGCTATTGGAGAAAATGCGGAGGCATGGGATTGAGGGAGATTTAGCAGTTTGGATTAGAAACTGGCTTTCTGAAAGAAGCCAAAGAGTGGTGGTTGATGGAAAATATTCAGCCTGGAGTCCGGTTACTAGTGGTGTGCCACAAGGATCTGTTTTGGGACCACTGCTGTTTGTCACTTTTATAAATGACTTGGACGCAGGCATAGGTGGATGGGTTAGTAAGTTTGCAGATGACACTAAAGTCGGTGGAGTGGTGGACAGTGTGGAAGAATGTTGCAGGTTGCAGGGAGACTTGGATAAACTGCAGAATTGGGCTGAAAGGTGGCAAATGGAGTTCAATGCAGATAAATGTGAGGTGATTCACTTTGGGAAGAATAATAGGAAGGCAGAATACTGGGTCAATGGCAAGATTCTTGGTAGTGTGGATGTGCAGAGGGATCTTGGTGTCCAGGTACATAGATCCCTGAAAGTTGCCACCCAGGTTGATAGTGTTGTTAAGAAGGCATACGGTGTGTTAGGTTTCATTGGTAGAGGGATTGAGTTCCGGAGCCGTGATGTCATGCTGCAACTGTACAAAACGCTAGTGCGGCCTCACTTGGAATATTGTGTACAGTTCTGGTCGCCCCATTACAAGAAGGATGTGGAAGCATTGGAAAAGGTGCAGAGGAGATTTACCAGGATGTTGCCTGGTCTGGAGCGAAGGTCTTATGAGGAAAGACTGAGGGACTTGGGTCTGTTCTCATTGGAGAGAAGAAGGCTAAGAGGGGATTTAATAGAGACCTACAAAATGATCAGAGGATTAGATAGGGTGGACAGTGAGAGTCTTTTTCCTAGGATGATGACGTCGGCTAGTACGAGGGGGCATAGCTGCAAATTGAGGGGTGATCGATTTAAGACAGATGTCAGAGGCAGGTTCTTTACTCAGAGAGTGGTAAGGGCGTGGAATGCCCTGCCTCCCAATGTAGTTAACTCAGCCACATTAGGGGCATTTAAACAGTCCTTGGATAAGCATATGGATGATGATGGGATAGTGTAGGGGGATGGGCTTAGATTAGTTCACAGGGCGGCGCAACATCGAGGGCCGAAGGGCCTGTTCTGTGCTGTATTGTTCTATGTTCCATGTTCTATGTAATTGACCTGGCAGCCTGCAATCGCTGCTAATCGACCTAATCGCTGATCAACCCTCCTTAAAACTCACAGGAGAAACTGTGTCATTCATCTTCAAGAGACTATTATCAGCTACACGCTCCTCATGTATCAGTTATATTTTATAAACACAGCAATCCAGTCAACGCAATGTTGACTCTGACACAACTGACTCCACTCAGATTGACACTCATTGAGAAGCTTCGATTCTTGTTAAGTGTTATCTTTCAGTTTTACATTTAGTTACTTAAAAGAATACCAGTGATTAATCACTGGGAGGCATTTTCAAAAGCATGATTCTCCAGGCACCGTGTAGACATGTCTCTACAGAGAAAAAGGGTGATAGTGGCAAATCTAGATACCCCTTAGTTACAGAGAAAGGTCAAGCCAAAAAAGATAGCTGCAAAAAGCTTAATATTGTTCGAAAGCCTAGAGGTCTATAGAAAGTACAGGTTTAAAAAAAAAACTAGGAAGGCAAAGAGAGAACATGAACAACTACTGGCAGGTATAATCAAGGAAAACTCAAACATATTTTATCAGTAGATGAGGAGCAAGAGAATGGTCAAGGAAAAGATAGGCTCTATCAGAGATGTACAAGGTAGTTTATGCTTGATTTCAGAAAATGAATTCTTAATAAAAACCGAAAGAACTGTTCTGAGGAAGGGTCACCGGACCCGAAACCTTAAGTCTGTTTTTCACCTTCACAGATGCTGCCAGACCTGCTGAGCTTTTCCAGCAACTTGGTTTTTGTATGTGTAGATTGAATTCTTAATGAGAGGGATATGGATGATGGGTTCAGTCCAGTTAAATGGGAGTCTGGAATATTTGTTACAATAAGAATAATGGGAGAATATGTGGAGATGCCGGTGTTGGATAGGGGTGGACAAAGTCAGAAGTCACATGACACCAGGTTATAGTCCAACACCTTCTCCTGATGAAGGAGTAGCACTCCAAAAGTTTGTGATTCCGCATAAACCTAATGGACTATAACCTGGAATCGTGTGACTTCTGACGATGTGAGAGGAAGTACTGGTAGGACTGACTACTGATTGCATTGATTACTATGACCGGACGCATTGTACACCAGGCTGTTAAAGGAAACCAGGAGGGAAATAGAAGCTGGTCTGAGGGTCATTTTCAAAGCTTCGCTAGATAAAGGTGAGGCACCAGAGGATTGGAGGATGGTACCACTGTTTAAAAAGGGGACGGGCCAAATAATGACAGGCCGTTCAGTTTGGCTTCAGTGTTGGGCAAATGATTGGAATCAATTCTGAGAGACGATCACTTGGAAAGGCATCTCAAATTCACTGCCCTGTTGGGAGGTGGAAGTTTATAAGGTACATGGATCTGCACCTGAACTGCTGTAACCTACAAGACCAAGTGCTGGAAGGTGGGATTGAAATGGACTGTTCAAAAAAAATGTATTCACCAGCACAGACCCGATGGGCCAAACTGCCTTTTGGGAAGCCATAACTGTTTAATGGTTCTGTTAAAAGCCACACCAGTGATGTTCACCCCTGACAATGCAAGATCTACAATACAACTACAGTCCATAGTCTCAGGTTAACAGACAGCAAAACAGCATCGATGACAGCTTCCATTTGTATGCGATCATAGAATTGTACAATATAGAGAGGGCCAATCAGCCCATCAAATCAATGATAGCCCTTTCAGAATCCAGTTCCAGTGCGCTGGTCTTTCCCCATAAACCCCGATATTCTTCCTTCTTTAAGGATATTCTTGCAAAACATTTTTCACCTCCCAAAATATACTTGTAAAAAACACTCATCATGTAAGATTTGACATATGGAGACATTAGGACAGGTGACCAAAAGCTGGTCAAACTATTAGATTTTTAGGATGGGCAAGGACTAGGGAGGGATTTTCAGATCGAGTTATAGAGATATATAGCACGGAAACAGATCCTTTGATCCAACTCATCCATGTTGACCAGATATCCTGAATAAATCCAGTTCCACTTGCCAGCATTTGGCCCACATATTTCTAAACCCTTCCTATTCATGTACCCATCCAGATGCCTTTTAAAATGCTGGTAATTGTACCAGCCTCCACCACTTCCTCTGGCAGCTCATTCCATACACACACCACCCTTTGCATGAAAAAGTCCCCTCTTACAGCCCGGGCAATTGAAGGCACAGCCACTAATGATTGAGCGATTAAAATCCTGGATGTGCAAGAGATTGGATGAGAGTCATACAGTACAGAAGAGACCTTTCAGCCCATTGACCCTTCGGCCCTGACCTATCTACACTGACCCCATTTTCCAGCCCTCAGCCCCTAACCTTGAATGTTATGACATTTCAAGTGCCCATCAAATTACATTTTAAGGTTGTGAGGTTTCCTTCCTCAACTCCTCTCCCAGGCAGTGCATTCCAGACTCCCACCACCCTTTGGGTGAAAAACATCTTCTTCAAATCCCCTTTAAACCTCTTGCCTTTCACTTCAAAATCATGCCCTCTCGTTTTTGACTCGTCAACTAAGGGAAATTAGAAGAGAGCAGAAAACGTGACAGATGGAGGAACGTTACTGAGAAAGGGACATGTCTTTGCAAAGAAGGGATTTGAAAGCAAGACAGAAAACCTTAACATTGTGTTTAGCAGCTAACTGTATCCTTGTAGCAGGTGATGTATTTTGTTCCCTTAACCTCTTATTCCTAGAGTCTGCATGTTTGTGTGTTGTTTGAAACAAGTCTCCAGCTCTTAAAACCTTCTATGTCTGGTGTCTCACAGATTAACAATGGAAACATATCACCATTGAATCAAATGTAATTATGGGGCAGCTATTTCAGCCCCTTTGCAGTAAAAAAGAAAGTTGCAATATTCTTAGCTAAAGCATAGGGGATACAGTGGTGAAACGCTAATGTCACTGGGCTAGTCATGGAGTCATGGAGTTGTACAGCACGGAAACAGACTCTTCGCTCCAACTTGTCCATACCAACCAGGTTACTCTAGTCCCATTTGCTAGCATTTTGCCCATATCCCTCTAGCCCTTCCTATACATGCACCCATCCAGATGCCTTTTAAATGTTGTAATTGTACCAGTCCCCACCACTTCCTCTGGCAGCTCATTCCATGCACACACCACCCTCTGCGTGGAAAAGTTGCCCCTTAGGTCCCTTTTAAATCTTTCCCCTCTCACCTTAAAACTATGCCCTCTAGTTTTGGATTACCCTGCTGTGGGAAAAAAGACATTGGCTATTCACCCTATCCATATCCCTCATGATTTTATAAACCTCTATAAGGTCACCCCTCAGCCTCCCACGCTCCAGGGAAAATAGTCCCATCCTATTCAGCCTCTTCCTATAGCTCAAACCCTCCAACCCTGGCAACATCCTTGTAAATCTTTTCTGAATCCTTTCAAGTTTAACAACATCTTTCCTATAGCAGGGAGGCCAGAATTGAATGCAGTATTCCAAAAGTGGCCTAACCAATGTCCTCTACGGCTGCAACATGACATTGTAATCTAAAGCTCCAGGCTAATGGTCTGGGGATGAGCTTGATTCTCACCAATTGTGATGGTGAAATTTGAATCTAGCCTCACAGTATTATCGCTGGACTGTTAATCCAGAGACCCATGTAAGGTTCTGGGGACCTGGGTGTGAATCCTGCCACAGCAGGTGCTTGACTTTGAATTCAATAAAAATCTGGAATTAAGAGCCCAATGATGGTCATAAATCCATTGTCAGAAAAAGCTTTAGGGAAGGGAACTGCCATCCTTACCTGGTCTGGCCTACTTGTGACTCCAGACCCACAGCAAGGTGGTTGCCTCTTAACTGCCCTCTGGGCAATTAGGGATGGGTAATAAATGCTGCCTAGTCAGCAATGCCCTCATCCCATAAATGAATGAAGAAACTAAACCAATTAGTCATTCTGCTTACTCTTTGTAAGCTGCACCGAATCTCCTCGGGGGACAAATAATTTTCATGGCTTTACCTGACTACATCACTACTATTTTCAAATTGAACTTGTCTGCCTTACTGGTGCACATAGCAGCCATGGGAGCTTTTTTGCTTCAGACATTTGGTCTTGTTTGCACTTGTCTCAGCACTTTAACATCATCCTTTAATCCAGAAAACATTGTTTGATCAGGAAGCTTCTTTCTTTGTGTTCACCATTCAGGTATCGCCAGCACAAGTTGCTCCTCTGATGATGACAAGTTTTCAGTTTGACTCCTACATCAGAGGGTCGCTGGTTCCCTCAGCCTCCCACTATCAAGTCCCCCCGGCATTTGACCCGGTAACATGTGCTTTGAATCTCCCTAAATTACATGCCGCCGGATCATGCTCCTTTTTAATTGGATTCCTGAACTTCTGGCTGACAGCTGTCAAATCTGGTGGCATTTTCACTTGTGTGAACTGCGACGCCAGTGCATGTCTGCTGGCTCACAGACTCCAAACCAGCTCCAGTCTGACATGCACTTGCATTATTGAGCTCTCAGAGGGGTCAGGACTCATAGCAACTCCCCCTAGCACAGTCACTTCAACACATTAAGCGCTAACTCACTGTAAATTATAGGCTCCGGTCCCTTGATGTGTCTCCATGGGCAGCGTTGCATACATGGGTTGCAGCATCTCTCTAGATGCTTCCGCGGAAGAGTAAGGCCGCAGTGCTAAGGGAGTGCTGCACTGTGCCTTCTATCCACGAGATGTTAAATTGAAGGGAACGATATTGAACAGCAAAGATGTTCTCCCCGTGGCCAATATTTTACCACTTCACCAACCTCACTGGAACAGTTCATCTCGCTATTAAACTCATTTGGCCAAATCAACCAAGGAGTGACAGATGGAGTTTAATCCAGATAAATGTGTGGTGCTACATTTTGGAAAGGCAAATCAGGGCAGGACTTATACACTTAAGATAAGGTCCTGGAGAGTGTTGCTGAACAAAGAGACCTCGAAGTGCAGGTTTGTAGTTCCTTGAAAGTGGAGTAGCAGGGAGGCAGGGTAGTGAAGAAGGTGCTTGGTACACTTACCTTTCTTGGTCAATGTATTAAGTATAGGAGTTGGGAGGTCATGTTGCAGCTAATCAGGCCACTTTTGGAATATTGTGTTCAATGTGGTCTCTCTGCTATCGTGAAACTTGAAAGGATTCCAAAAAGATTTACAAGGATGTTGCCAGGGTTGGAGGGTTTGAGTTTAGGGAGAAGCTGAATAGGCTGGGGTTATTTTCCCTGGAACCTGGGAGGCTTATAGAGGTTTACAAAATTATGAGGGGCATGGATAGGGTGAATAGACAAGGTCTTTTCCCCAGCGTAGGGGAGTCCAAAACTAGAGGGCATAGGTTTAAGGTGAGAGGGGAAAGATTTAAAAGGGACTAAGTGGCAAATTTTTGACACAGAGGGTGGTATGTGTATGGAATGACCTGCCAGAGGAAGTGGTGGAGGCTGGTACAATTACAACATTTAAAAGGCATCTGGGTGGGTATATGAATAGGAAAGGTTTAGAGGGAAATGGGCCAAATGCTGGCAAATGAGACGAGATCAATTTGGGATATCTGGCCAGCATGGATGAGTTGGACCGAAGGGTCTGTTTCTGCGCCGTACATCTCTATGACTCTATGACTCATTGCTGTTTGTGGGAGCTTGCTGTGCACAAATTCTGTGGGGTTTCCCACAAAAATGGCAAGATTTCAGAAGTGCTTCATTGGCTTTGTGACATTGCGAGGTTGTGGAAGGAATTATATGAATACAAGACCTTCCTTTAAAATTCAGATTAAGTTAACATTTTTAGACTGGATTACCCTAGCTTTTAAAAAGAAGAACATCTCTCTATTCGACATTTGAAATACAGCACAGAGCTCTCTGCTTACATTGACTAACCTGCCATTTATCACAAAGACGATTCTAACATTCTTTTATCTCAGTTTGGGGCACGGAGCAGAGCAACGATAATAGCTAAATCAACAAAGTTATCGAAGTGAGATTCACCAGCCCTTGATTGGGCTTGTTCACAACTAATTCGAGAGATTTTGTGCACCTCTAAACCATACATAATTCCCACCCAGCCATATATTCCGTCTGCTCACTGAATTGGAGCTTTCATTGTAGGAAAGCCTTTATTTGATGAAATATTTACCTTTCTGTTAAAATTCTACCTTGATCTCACTCTTTCCTGTCTCCATAACATCCTTCAGCCCTACTGTAATGTTTGGAACCAGGTGGATCTCACTGACCATGAGATCCGTGATTGGGGCTGTTAACCTGGGCCAATCAGGGAGCCCTGGCTGACACATATAAACAGGGGATTCAGAGTCTCTCTTACTTCAGGGGACTGACTCCGAACTGCCTTGCAACAGCCAGTGCACGGTGCACATGTAAATAGTGGTTGACTTGGTGATTAGATACCAGCCTCCATGGAGTTACTTCACCGACAAACCTCACAGAAAAGTTATCAGCGGAAGTGTGGGGGTGGTGGTGGTTGCAAATAGGAACATGGAGCAATCAGATTGGCCACAAGGTTATTGAGTAGTGTACCAGAATCAAGGGGCCTACTCCTTCCTAATTGTATGTAGAAGTCCGCATTCAGGTCCCATGTATTTCAACTAAAGTTCTGTTGCTGCACTATTGGCACCAAGCCTTCATCCATCAAAACACTAACTGCTGAAACCACCTCCCCATACCTCTCCCTTTTTAACCTGTGTGTGTGTGTGTGTGTGTGTGAGTGTGTGTGTGTGTGTGTGAGTGTGTGTGTGTGTGTGTGTGTGAGTGTGTGTGTGAGTGTGTGTGAGTGTGTGTGAGTGTGTGTGAGAGTGTGTGTGTGTGTGTGAGTGTGTGTGAGTGTGAGTGTGTGTGAGAGTGTGAGTGTGTGTGAGAGTGTGTGTGAGTGTGTGTGTGTGAGTGTGTGTGTGAGTGTGTGTGAGAGAGTGTGTGTGTGTGAGTTGGTGTGTGTGAGAGTGTGTGTGTGAGAGTGTGTGTGTGAGAGTGTGTGAGAGTGTGTGTGTGAGAGTGTGTGTGTGTGTGTGTGTGCGTGAGTGTGTGTGTGTGTGAGGGTGTGTGTGAGAGTGTGTGTGTGTGTATGTGTGAGAGAGTATCTGTGTGTGTGAGTATGTGCGTGTGTGGGTGAGTGAGTG
>JAHRHZ010000036.1:2008704-2023606 GCA_024137785.1 Ginglymostoma cirratum
ACACACACACACACACACACACACACACACACACACACACACAGAAATGTATTCCAGCGAGGAGAAAATGTTAAATGCAAAGCAACCAGAATGGACAGCGATCAATGAATCATTGGTTTTCTCCCAGTGGTTAGCAATGTGGGACAAAAGCAATAATCTTAATAATTATATAATAACCTTAATAATTATATAATAATCTTAATATTATTACCATAATTAATATTAATTCTTAGGTTATTTCAGAATGGACAAACACATTTTTAAGTAAAAGAAATCTGTGCATTGACAAAACATATCCTTCATCAAAAGCCTTTTTTTTGTCTGAATGCATGCAACTGAAATACAAATAGAAATGAAGTATTTAAATATGATCAGATGGGGCTGTCTATAATGGCTTTGACACATACAATTCTGTTTAATGAAGAAGGTTCATTCAGCACAAGCTACATTGTGAACCATTTATAAATCTAAATGCTTTGTCAGATAATACTGAATGCTGCTTTTTTTTTAAGATTAGAATGAGATTGATTTAAAAATAAACACTTTAGAATGCAAAGGGTTATATATTTTGAGGTGAGCACATGGAGTGCATATTGTCACAGATGGTATTCCTGCAGTGAATCTCTTGGATTTAATGAGAATTTTAGTTCAGTGTGGAGCTGTACATTGTGGTGAAAAAGATCTTCAGGACATAAAGTGAGTTGATAAAACATGCACCTACCTGTACCGTGAGGACTGGGGATTTGAAGAGAGCACACTGTCGCATCCTCTGTATTGTTCAATCAACTCCAAAGTGAGCCCTTCTCTCCTCTCGGGTGAAGTGATTCGATCTGTGGTGCTGAAGGAGTGGGGAGAGAGTGTCACAGAAAGGCTGGGTGGTCCCTTCCACGCATCCCTCCCTCGCTCGATGTTCAGCAGCTCTGGGAGACAGGAGTTAACCTGTTGTTAGGCAGTTTGCAGCAGAGACAGATCTGAGAGGGAGGAGAACGAGGAAGGGTGTATTATAGTTAAGTGGGATGAAAGCACTGCAATGTTGAAGCAGCAATGAACCCAGCAGCTTCTTACAGAGACAACACATCAATAAAGTCACAGGTGTACAGGAACATTTTTCTGGTGTTAGTGGCAGTGGGGAGGTGCTGGGACTGAAACTATCCCCTGGGGGTTAGATATAGTGTGGGAGTGGGAGTCTAAATTGCATTTGAGCTGTTCCATTCCTGATGTAAGAGCTATGAGGTTACACTGCCTCTGTTATATTATCTTTTATATTGTATTAAACTATTATCTATCAAACCGATCAACACATACACAGTCTTGTACTTGCACACAGGCACAACGGGACTAATACACGTTTTACGGCTCTGCTCCTACTTTTTAATTTTGTTTTATCTTTCTGGACACTCTGAGAGATAATAAAGTCCAACAAAGGGCACTCCTCAGGAGAGGATTCTGTGTCTGGTCTCTTCAACGAGACATTCAGAGTTTCATTGTCATAGACATTGACTAGGAGCTGCAGCCAATTAATCACCCACTACCTACTGATCTTGTATAATGAGAGAGGGCAGGGATGACACTGGCTGGATGCCCACTTGCCAGCTCTACTCAGCAAAGAACAATTCAATCACTAGATTATGGTCTGTCCCATTAGGACTGAGTCCAGCTACTATCAAACAGAATAATAAATCTATCACAACCTGCAAGCATGTAATCATCCTTTCTTTTAACCTCCTGGCAAAATGCTCGATTCTGTAATAGAATACTGCCACCCTCTCATGTATAAACAGTCTCCTTCTACCCCATAAAAATTCTGTGATCTTTTCTGATTTCAATCCCACCAATGCTGTCTCTCTCCCTCTCTCACACACACACACACACATTAACTCACTGCCAGATATTGAAAGTGTCTGAGGCAATGACAGATCATTCACCAAAGTGTTCGGCACCAAATGAGCCATTGTGACCTGTGGAATAGTCAAGCATCTGACCATGTCGATAAGCTTCAACACGATTCTACCTATTCAACATTTTTCACCCTTCCTCAGCTCACATGTGGTTGCCCTGGCTTTCAGTACCTCACTCTGATTCCTGGTTTTCCAGTGCGAGGTTGGACAGAGAGAGAGGGGGATGACATTAATCAAAGCTTGATATCTCCCTGTCCGACACCTAAGCAGGAAAGTTTTCACCTCCAGAGGTACAAATGAGACATGTTCAGAGGAGTTTTGAGTTTTTTTTTACATTCATTCACAGGATGTGGGCATTGTCTACACCATCCATAATTGCCCAGAGGACAGTTAAGAGTTAACCACATTGCTGTAGGTCTGGAGTCACATGTAGGCCAGACCGGGTAACGATGGCAGATTTCCCTCCCTAAAAGGAAATTAAAAATAAAAGGACATTAGTGAACCAGATGGGTTTTTCTTTTCCAAACGTTGACAATAGTTTTGTGATCATCAATTAATTCCAGAGTGTTACTGAATTCAAATGCCACCATCTACCATGGTAGAATTCAAACCTGGGTTCGCAGAACATTTCCTAGGCCTCTGATGTGTGGTTTAGTGATAATACCATGAGGCCATCACTGTATCCATTACCTCCTCTAATAGTAACATTGAATTCGAGAATGTGTAGAGAGGGAGAGAGTGAGTGAGCAGCAGGAGCTGGGGAAAGGGTTGCACACCAAATAATCTGAGCATCTTGAGGCATCACGCAGGATGTATTGGCCTTGGAGGGAGGACAGTATAGACTGACTAGAATTACACCAGGGCTCAGAGGCTGTGAATTCTTCAGTGCATTACCTAACTCCAAACGTCTTGAAGTAAGGCACAAGTGATGGAATAGTCTCCACTTGCCTGGATGATTGCAGCTCCATCAACACTCAAGAAACCCAACACCAACCGAGAGACCAAGCAACCCACTTTGGCACACTTTCCACATTCATTCCCTCCACCATTTACTCACAGCGGCAGCAGTGTGTACCAGCTACAAGATGCACTGTGATAACTCATCAAGGCTCCTTAGTCAGCACCTTCCAAATCCCCACTAGAAAGACAAAGGCAAATATGTGGGAATGCCACCACTTGCAAATTCCCATCCAAGCCACACACCATCCTGACTTGGAAATATAATCGCTGGTCCTTCACTGCGTCAAAATTCTGAAGCTCTCTTATAACTGTACTTCAGGTCAATTTATGCCATAAGGACTGCAGCAGTTTGAGTTAGGCACCTTTTCCAGGGCACTTAGGGATGGGGAATACATGCTAGCCCAACCAGTAATGCCCACATTAAGTGGTTGAATAAAGAAAGCACCCCTCCCCCAAGATTAAGCTACAAGGAGAGAACAGATGAATTAGGATAGTGTTCCCTAGAATGAGGACGGATAAGAGGTGATTTGGTCAAGATTTTCAAGATATAAAGGGGAACAGATAGGTTATATTGGGATGAATTACCTCTGCTAGTGGAGGAGTACAGGAATGGGGAGAAAGTTCTAAAATTTAGAACCAGAATTTTCTTTGTGGTAGGAGTCTGGAAACTTCTTCTGCAAAGGACATTTGATGTTAGATCAACTGTTAACGCTAAATGTGAGGTAAGCATAATTCTGTTATTCAAATGTATTCGTCGAGATGGGGCAAAGCTGGTCATTGGAGCGAGGATGCGCATCAGCCACCCTGGGGCCCTAAGACCCCCTTCTGTCCTCCCCATCATATTAACCCTGCCTCATGCACTAGAGTGTGAAAAACTTTGCTTCGTACGAGGGCAGAATGAGTTGTATTCCAGCACAGATAAACTCAAAATTTACTGTTCCGCAGGAAAATAAGTGTTGGGCGTGAAAGAGGAAATTGGCAAAGATACTGAGAGCAAAAATTGACCAAGGACGAAATGGGGGAGCCATTGGCACCAATAAGAACAAGTTGGCAACGTTTGCAGAAGTGTTTAGTTCTATGAAACCTGTGAGTGAAAATCAGAGGGCGACGGAACAATTGGAGAAGAAACGTAATGATTCCCTACACAGCAAGTATGTGTACTTTTAAGGTGAACTAAAGACAAAGGAAAAGGTATTTGGGAGATATCGAAATGTAACAAAACATGTTTCCATTTAGCTCCAACATCAAATCACAAAATGAACTCCAACATTCTACCCTCTGTAGTGAAGTCATGTCTGGTTTATTGATAATAGTTACACACTGGTCAGTGAATATTAACAAACTTGTTTACATCCATAAGTGTTTCTTAAGTACATACACTATACACGGGACAGGACGTCTTTCAAACAAACATTTTTGGAACAAATATCTCTCAAACCCTGCACACCCAGGACCCAGTTCTATGGGATCTGACATCATTATGACCTGGTTCATTGTGCACATGCTCAGTAGCTACTATTGGAGTAAATGTACAGTTAACACTTTACTCCACAACCTCCTCCCAAGGTAGGATAGATCTATGCACCTCAAAATGGATTTAAGATGAAAGTTAGATCGGCATATCAGAAACAAGTCTCACTGCAACTCCTTGTCGGTCTTTTCATGGGAATCCAACCCCATACTTGCAATCAGTAGTTATGACTGACCTCAGATCAGCAAGCATCCAGTATCTCGCTCATTTTTTTTGGCTCAGTTAGCTGTACAACATGGAAAGCTCAGCTCCCAACAATGTGGTAATCTAGGGAATGGAACTGCTTAATTTTTTTTTCCCCCTTTACTCATTCATGGGATGAGGGCATCGCTGGCTAGGCAGCATTTATTGCCCATCCCTAATTGCCCACAGGGCAGTTAAGAGTCAACCACACTGTTGAGAGTCTGGGTTCACATATAGGCCAGAAAAGGAAGGAGAGCAGTTTCCTTCCCTAAAAGATATTAGTGAACCAGATGGACTTTTCCTGACAGTTGATTCATGGTCATCATTAGAGTCTTAATTCCAGAGGTTTATTGAATTCAAATTCTATTATATGCCCCAGTAGGATTTGAACCTAGATCCCCAGAGCCTTTGGTAGGTTAACAGTTCAGTGATAATACCACTGGGCCATCACTTCCTCATTAAACTGGACAATAAAATCCCAAAACAGCACTATGATAACGATCAACACATCTGTTGGTTGGACAGTGAATACTGGCCAGTACACCAGGAAGAAATACCCTGCTCTTCTTTGAGATAGTGCTTCGGGATCTTTTACATCTAGCCAAGAGAGGAGATGAGTTTAATGTCCCATCGGAAGGGCTGTTTAGCACTCCCCTGTAGTGCATGGGAGAGTCAGCCTGGATACTCATGATCAAGACTATGAAAAGGTATTTGGACCTACAACCTCTTGACACAGAACCAAGATTGCTAAGGTCACAGAAAAAATGCAAACAATGCGCTAACTCTAGGGCAGTTTAGGTTCACTGATCCCAAGTGCCCTTTGTAAAGTTATTTCAAAGCTTGTATTTTTGACCGTGATGCTTCGTATCGCCTTGCTGGATATGTTTACAATGACAATGAAACTAGGGGAAAAAAAGTATTGGCTTCACAACATCAAACCTCAAGGACTCCAGTAGATACAGGAAATGTTACAGTTTGATGCCCATCACAGAAAACTTGTGGTGAAATGAAATCATAGAAAAATATAGGGCAGGGGTCAACCTTATATTGGTGGTAAAAACCCAAGTAATTTAACTGCAGTAAAATAAAGCAAAGAACTGAGGATGTGGAAAAGCAGAAATTGCTGGAGAAACTCAGCAGTCTGGCAGCTCCTGTGGAGAGGGAAAGCAGAGTTAATGTCTTGCATCCAGTTACACCTCAGAACTGATGGTAGCTAGAGAAAGCTAGTACATGTGCTAAAGATAGGGGGTGGTGGTGGAGGAGGTGGGGGTGTTAAAGGAGTAAATGATAGGTTGAGACAGAGCCCAGAGGGAAGACAAAGACAGTTTGGCAGACAAAGGGATGGATAATGGTAAGTTAGGGTGAAAGAAGAGGTGCTAATGGGGACCATAAGTTAGCGAAAATGGGTTGGCTGTGCTGAGAGCAGCCCATGTGGTAAGGCCTAGGTGTAGGGATGGGTAAAAGATATGAAAGAAGGTGCTCCAGACCAAAATATTATAAAAATTGATATAGAGTCCTGAAGGCTGCAGGGTCCCCAAGCAGAAAATGAGGTGTCGTTCTTTTAGCTTGCGCTGGAACACTGCAGCAAACCCAAGACAGAGATGTTGGCCAGGGAACACGGTGGTATATTGAAGTCGCAGGCAACTGGAAGCTCGGGGTCATTTTTGCAGACACAGCATAGGTGTTCCATCAAGCAGTCACCCAGTCTGCATTTCATTGCCCCAAAGAAGAGGAGACTACATCGCCAGCAGAGAATGCAGTAGTGAAGTGTAGGTAAAGCTTTGCTTCACTTGGACGGTGAGTCTAGGGCCTTGGATTGTGAGGACGGAGGAAGTAAATGGGCAGGTGTTACACCTTCTGTGATTGGAGGGGAAGGTGCCGTGGTGGGGATGTGTTAGGTATAAAGGACGAATGGACCAGCCTGTCCTGGAGGGAATGTTCCCTGTGGAATGTTGACAAGGGAGGTGAGAGGAATATATGTCTGGTGGTGGCAAAAATGGTGACTAATGATTTTATGAGTGTGGATGCTGGGGGTTGGCAAGTGAGGATCAGGGGATCCTAGCATTGCTGAGGAAGGGAAAAAAAGGGGTGAGAGTTGAAGTGTGGGAGGTGGGTCAGACATGGCCGAGGAATCCTCGGTTGAGGAAAAATGCAGCCAGAGGGAAGGTAGCATCATCAAAGCAGATGCAACGGAGATGGAGAAACTGGGAGAATGGGATGGAGTCATTACAGGAAGCCGGGCGTGAGAATGTTTAGTCAAGGTAACTGTGGAGTTGGTGGTTTTGTAGTGGATATTGGTGGCCAGCCTGTCACCAGAAATGGAAACAGAGATGTTGGGAAAGGGAAGAAGGAGCCAGAGATGTATCAGGTGAAGGTGAGAGCAGGATGGAAATTGGAAGAGAAATTGAAACATTTTTCCAGTTCAGAACGAGAGAGAGAAGCAGCATCGATGACGTCATTGATATACCAGAATTATGGATGGGGACCGGAGTAGGACCAGAACAAGGAATATTCCATGTACCCCACAAAGAGACTGGCATAACTTGGACCCATGAGGGTACCCATGGCTACATCTTTGACCTGAAGAAAGTGGGAGGAGTTGTTGCAGAAGTTGTTCAAAGTGACAGCCAGGTGGAAGAGGATGATGGTGGATGGGGACAGTTCAGGCCTTTCTTCCAGGAAGAAGCAGAGAGTCCTGAGACCATCCTGATGGGGAGGATGGACAGGTAGAGGGATTGCATATCTGTGGAGAAGAGGGGGCAGCTGGAGCCCACGAACTGGAAATTTGGAAACTGATGTAAAGTCTCAGAGGAATCATTGATGTAAGTGGGATGGGATTGGACAAGGTAGAGAAAAATATCAAGTCAAAGCAAGACTGTAGAAACTGTAATTTAACTTCAGATTAAGGGGTAAATGATGGCCTTGTGGTATTATAGCTAGACTGTTAATTTAGAGACTCTGGTAACATTCTGGGGACTTATGTTCAAATCCTACCATGGACACCGTGGAGTTTGAATTCAGTAATAATCTGGAACTAAGAGTCTAATGATGACCATGAAACCATTGCTGATTGTTGGGGGAGAAACCCATCTGGTTCACTCATGTTCTTTAGGGAAGGAAACTGCCATCCTTACCTGGTCTGGACTACATGTGACTCCAGACCCACAGCAATGTGGTTGACTATTAACTGCCTTCTGGGCAAGCAATGCTGGTTCTGTCAGTGACAACCACATCCTAAGAATGAACTTAAAAGATCAATATAACCATCTCATAGCCATGCAAGATGCTACAGGCGTATTTTTTTTTTTCTTTCGTGGGATGTGGGCTTCACTGCCAAAGCCAACATTTGTTACCCAACCCTAATTGCCCTTGTACAGAGTTGCTTGTTAGGGCTATGAAAGAGAAAAATTAAGAATCAATCACATTGCTGGAATCCGAAGACACATGATGACCAGACCAGGTAAGGATGGCAGATTTCCTTCCCTTGGTAAACCAGATGCTTTTTGCAATAATTAACAATGGCTTTATGATCACCAATACATCTCTCTTTTTTCAGAAATTTCAGATTTTTATGCTGGCCAAGTGAGATTTCAAACCATGACCTTAGAGTATTAGCTTAGACCTCTTGATTACAATCCCAGTAACAGTATCATTTACACACCCCTAAAAATTCAGGGTGTAAACATTCTGTTTTACCTGCTCTAATGTTGACCCGGACAACATTTATCCCTCAAACATTACTTAAAACAATTGACCTGGTCAATTGTTGCTTCTGAGGACTTGTCCTGTGCAAATTGACTGCTGCATTCCACATATTCAAGTAGTGACTGCACTTTGAAAGCATTTCATTATATCACAAACCACCCTGAACTGCTGAAAGGTGCTACATAAATGCAAGTTCGCTTTTTGCTAAGGACAAAGACTATTCTTGAATTATTGCAGGTCAGAACCTTTTCTTGGTTATCTGTGCAAGATGTCCAAAGCTCCAAACTAACAAGATAACGAAGAGCAGCTTTGGAGCTATTTGTAGGAGTCACTCTGATGGAAGATAGTAGATTTAAAAGAAAAATTCTAGTCAGGTTCTTTTTTTTTGTGCAGAGCTGGATTCAATTCTGAGAATAAACTGAATCACTACTACCATGGTGTCATAAATGGTGGGAGACAGGTCACATTTTGTGCATGCTCACCGATTCTTCACAGGCGGCTTTCTCCAGTCATGCCTGATTTTACTGACCTTGGTTTGAAAAGGATATGTGCACAAAATAGGCCCGGTAGGTGGAGGTTTGAATTTTATAGGGTCCCTTGGAGAAGAGAATTACCCTTATAGAGAGGTACAGTATTCCTTTGGATGTGGTCTTGGGCATCTTTGGGAGAGGTAAATGCTATTTGGGATTGTTAAAACTATAGATCATTGAGCGTAAAAAGTGTATACAGCTATTAACTGTCAAGCTCGTTGGAACTATCAAAAGGAAAGCTTAAAAGGAACAATGAAAAGAGCATATCAAACTGTTAAGGTATTTAAATCACCTGGCCTTTAAACATTTGAAAATTAAATTGTCATGCTAAAATAACCTTGCTTGCTATTTCACTTTATCTATTTACCGTAAATCTGAGGGTCACCATTCGTAGATTAACGCCACATGGCTGATTTCATAACTGCTCATTATCAGGGTAACTGCCTTTTCATATTTTAATTGACAGCTCCAACTAGTTACAGGCATTTTGAAATGGCATGATTAAATTCAATGCTTCTTTTTTATAAAGGATTTGCAGTGAATCAAAGTGCCTGTCTTTATAAGGGAATATGTATTTGACTAAAATACTAAGAGATTATGCAGATGAAGGAATTTAACAATGGTGAAGGGTGTTTCACGAATGAGAGTCTTATTTAATAAAGTATGATGAAGATTCATCATCTTTTGTTACTCAGACACTCAGATTCTAAGGTAGAGAAGATATATCTGTTATAACTCCTTTAAGTGTGATTTGTATTTCTATATTGTATGTGTTAAGAATAGAAGAAATAGTCTTCTATTCATAGATAAAAGGGTTTAGGCCCGAAACGTCAAGTTTTCCTGCTCCTATGATGCTGCTTGACCTGCTGTGTTCATCCAGCCCCACGCTTGTTATCTCAGTCTTCTATTCATGTCTGTGTCATAAGTCTGTTGGGACATTTGTTCGTGCATACATTTTTAACGGGAGTAGAGGTGAACAGTTCAGTGCATTAGAAACAAGGGTCGGAAAAAAACTGCTTCACCTAGTGACAGGGTCTTACCATAACAGAAAGGCAAAAACATGCAGATTAATGGTGCGTCTATATCTATGAAAAATAATAGTGGATATTGAATTGCAAGCTAGTTAGGAGAGCAGCCAGAAAAAAACAGATTGGGTTTCCATACCCTGAGCTTTTACCAATCTGTTTACTCTAAAATAGCTTGGAATTAACGAAGAAGAAATCTATCAAGTTCTGATTATCCCTGCATCTGACTAGCCCAGCATCATAACTATAGTAAAGTCTGCAGTAGATACTTTAGATCGTTACTTAATTTTATCTCAGTGTGGATCTTGAGGTCTGCCCATGGCGGACATTGAATGATGGTGTAGGGGCAAAGGATGGTGCATGGGAAGCATGAGTTGACATGACTTGGCACCAAGTTGGCATCAGGGTTATAAAGAACTATGGAGAATGTAGATTTGCAAACGTGTGCAAAGAACCTGTAAGGGGCCGTGTCGGGTGGGTAGATAGGTAGAGGTTGGCATCCAAGGCATGAGGGATTATGGGATTGGGGGCATGAGATGTCATGGGTTGGATGGACGATGGAGAGTTCATGGGAGGGTGGGAAAGTGTCAGGAGTGAGGACTGAAGGTCTTTAAAAACAAAACCTTCAACACAATACTGGAACACCTTTGCATCCAGCAGCCTCCTCACCCATTGCCCAGCCTGACTCCCAAAGAACCCTGGAATTAATATCCCAACTTCTTCAGCTTTTATACCCAGGTCAGGTTGGAGAAGCCAGAACTGTTCCAACTCTCTGCATGCATTAGAACATTACAAAATAGGAGTAGGCATTCGGCTCCTCAGATTTGCCCCGTCATTCAACAGGATCATGGTTGGTCTGCCCCCAGGTCTCACAACTTACAGCCTAAAGTGAAGTGTTTAACAACTGTCATGGGTCTAAATAAGGTGGATAGAAAGACCTCATCATTTTGCTTGTGGGGTCCAAACCAGGCAGCATAGGTTTGGGACAAGACTGAGGAGCTTAAAGAAGATTTGAGGGATATGTGTATACTAAACAGCAGTTGATATTTGGAACTCATAATTATAAATGCCTTAAAAGATGATAGAGGCAGAAACCTTCATGACATCCTAAAAGGACTTGGATATCTAGAATTAAGAGTATAATGATGACCATGATCCATTGTCGAATGTTGGAAAAACCCATCTGATCCACTAATGTCCTTTAGGGATGGAAACTACCATCCTTACCTGGTCTGGCCAACATGTGAGTCTGGTCCCACAGCAATGTAGTTGACTGCTAACTGCCCTCTGGGTAACTAGGCACGGGCAATAAATGGCAGTTTAGCCAGGGACGCCCTCATCCCATGAATGAATAAAAAAAAAACCCTACAACCTACAGAGCTATAGATCAAGATCTAGAAAATGGAATTAGGCTGGATTGTCTTTGTCAGCTGGCATGGACACGATGGGATGAATGGCATCCTCTATTCTATAAGTTATGCTTCCGCAATGCTGCGATCCATATCTAATATGTTCCAATACGTCGACTTATCACTTTGTTTTAAAAATAGTGACAAATGTTTTCTCGTCTTTGTCAAATAATGGGCAACGATTGGATGAAAGTGCGTCATTGTGCTGTCAAGACAACATTGGGCCAATGGTAATGCATGCACATTGCCCCTCTCTACCAGTAAACACCAAGCCTCATGGCAAGGTGTCAGGTGACTCTGCATCAGCCAGTCAAAGCTCTGACGAGCAAACCACGTGAAGGCATTTAACTTCAACAATCTTGTTTGCCTTGCTCGACGGAGTAGCTAAGTAAGCACACACCTAATGAGGAATGTTTTAATGTTCATTTATAAAACTTGAACGTCACTCGAAAGTGCAGTATTTATTTCCAGATCTTAATTGCCCTTGTGAGTCTGGTGCTTTCTTGAAGCACTGTAGTCCATGTGATGTAGATACACCCACAGTGCTGTTAGGGAGAAATCTTTCGGATTTTGATCCAACAACGGTGAACGAAGAGTGATAATAGTTTCAACTCAGGATGGTGTGTGCCTTGGAGGGGGATTTGCGGGTGGCGGTGACCCCATCTGGTTGCTGTCTTTGTCCTTCTAGGAAAGGTCACAGTTTTGGAAAAGCACAATCAAAGTTGCTCCAATGCGTCTTGTAGGCAGCACACACTACAGTGAAGCAAAGAGACTGAGAAAAAACTAGAATTTGTGATGGTGGGGACCTCAAGATAACAAGATAAGGCCAATCTGACTGTCACAAACAAGAAACTGCTAACAGAATTCAATAAGACAGCTCGCCTGTAACTAATACCATTCATGGCCAGCTGCTAACTATTTAGACAGGCTAAGTGGGGCAGGGCAGAAGTCTAATACATGCTGTCAAGTGCATGACTGATCTTCAGCATAATCTTCTTCGCCTCATTCATCAGTTATCCTCCCAAGAAATAATCGAACTGAAACTACCTCCCCAGGAATAAATCATTGTCATGGCACTCATTAAAAAGCAAATGGAATTCACGTTATGAATGGCATGGTCTTACAGTCATATTGAGGAATGGTGTCAGGTACAGTAATGAACAGTGTATGAAATGGGCTGAAAAGAACGTTAAAGTCAAACACATCTAGAAGGCAAATCTGAGGTTAAACAGCATGTTGTAAGACAGAATCTCATCAATTGTACTGAATAATATGATGAGCTGCTCCAGAGCCATCAAGTGAATGACTGTGTTTCCAAAATAAACGATATACTAAAAGACACATGAGTGAAGGTTAAGGGGTAAAGATGCTTTGGAAAACTCACATTCAGCGATACCCAAGGGCACTTGTAACACATTGATAGGCATCTTACTTGCAAACAGTCGATGCTGATTTTATTGAAACTGCCTGGTTCACTGTACTCATATATTATTTTATTTTTATTATTTATCATATATTATTATTAACTCATATTATTAACTAACTATAACAACAACTGCTTGCATTCATATTGTGCTTTTAACCTGGAAAGAAAACATAAGTACTTGATGGGGGCCAACAGTAACTTTGCTGGCCATTACTAATGTCGATTCGCAGTTTTACAGCAATGTGTCCCACTCCCATAGTCTCCCTGCTCCCATAACTGCTTCCACATTTATATGGGCTGAGACAGATCGTGGCTGGAAATTAATCAACAGGGCTTTATTTTCCTAAAATTACTTATTGATTTTTGTAGTGATTGTTTCGAAGCCGCCCACGAGAGTCTATGTTTAGTGTAACGACACTCAATCCGCAGCGATGCAGTGAGGCAAATGGTTACTCAGGAGAGGGGTGTAGAAAACGTTACCATCAGAAAGTTCCATTCCCACAAGTAATGTCATCAAAGGTGTTTAAAAGAAAATGGTTCTGAACTCATGCAGCTTCATATCTAGGAATAAGATTTCAGCTCAGTTCTGGGCATGTGGCTTAAACTGCTACACAAGGGAGACATCAATGTTATCCTTCTCTGATCTGTTCAGAGAGATTTCACGCAGCTGAGTCACGGAATAAAGGTGTTATATTATGAGGAAAGAAGAACAGGGTGTGTCTATATCCATTGGCATTTAGATGGTTGAGAAATGATCTCTCAGTGAACATGCAAAATTCTGAGGTGGCTTGACAGAATAGATGCTGAGAACAAGTTTTCCCTCCCGGGGAGTTCTAGCATTAGGGAGCATAGGTTCTAAATAAAAGGCTTCCACTTAAGACAAAGGTAAGGAGGAACATCTTCTTTTAAGAAGGAGCGCATCTCTGAAATTCTCTACCACAGGAAGTGGAGGAAGTTGAGTCATTAAACATTTTCAAAGTTGAGATAAACAGATTTTTGATGAATAAGGGAGTTTATGTGTTTGTGGTGTGGCGAGGTGCAGGCAGGAAAACAGAGGCCAAAATCAGATCAGACACGATCTCATCAAATGACGGAGTAGGCTCAGAGGGCCAAATGGCCTACTGCTTCCTCCATTTCTTTCAAGCCAAGAGAGAAAGAAGACATTTACTAAATGTAGATCATCAAAGATCACCAACATGGCTACATCATGTCGATTGTTGATGATTAAAGTGGATGTTGGAGGACACATTTGGGGGCAGACAGAGGAAGAGAAATGTGAGACACCCATGGGAAAACAGGGTTAACCATTCAAGGAAACTCCCAGAAAGCAAACCAATTCACGAAATATGTAACACTGGGTCTGTTAAAAAGATCATCAAAATAAAAGCCAACTACTCGGGTTTATTTCTAGAGGAGCTGAACTGAAAGCAGAAAGGTTACACAAAACGTTAGTTAAACCATTCTTGGAATGATATATTTGGACTTGAACAGTTTTGGTTTCTGTATTGTAAAAGACATACCATAAAAACATAAAGTCACCATTGCCTCACTAATTAGCGAGATGGCTGCTGGTGAGTTTTACTTGAGGGTCACCACACCTCAGGTGAGGGGTGAGTTTGAGACAGTGGGACCTTCATAATGACAAGAGCAAATGCAGGGATTGAACCCACACTATTGGAATCACCCTGTATTGCAAATCAGCCGTCCAGCCAACTGAGCTGACTATTTCACAAAGGGGAAAAGTAATTCACTAGAATAATATTGGAACCTGACCAGTTATACCTAGTATTGTAGCCAAAGACGTTTTTCTCTAAAGAAGTGATAATTAAGGGGTAGCCTAATAAGCTTTTGTAAAGTTAGTGTTAGTAATCATAGAATCCCTGCAGTGTGGAAACAGGCCCTTCAGCCCAATAAGTCCACACTGACCCTCAGGGTATCCCACTCAGACCCATTCCCCTATAACCCACCTAATCTACACATCCCTGAACACTATAGGCAATTTAGCAAGGCAATCCATCTAGTAGGAGGAACTGGAACACCCAGAAGAAACCCACACAGACGCAGGGAGAATGTGCAAACTCCACACAGACAGTCACCCCAGGGTGGAATCAAACCCAGGTCCCTGGTGCCGTGAGGCAGCAGTGCTAACCACTGAGCCACTGTGCCACCTACTTGAGAGCCCAGTGATAACCTTATATTGTGTCTTTTTAGCAACACTCAAGTTCTGCACTAACC
>JAHRHZ010000036.1:2028606-2053992 GCA_024137785.1 Ginglymostoma cirratum
TCTGAAGAAGGGTCCCAACCCGAAACGTCAACTTTCCTGCTCCTCTGATGCCGCCTGGCCTGCTGTGTTCCTCCAGCTCCACACTGTGTTGTCTCCTCTTTGAGATAATGCTGTTGGACCCTCTCAAAAACACAGAGTTCTGGTTTAATGGCTCACCACAAGGCAGTTTCTGGTGACAGCACAGCACTCCCTCAGCACTACACTTCAGTGTCAGACTAGAAATAACGCAGAATTATTACAGTGTAGAAGGAGGCCATTTGGCCCATCATACCTGTACTGGCTCTATGATCTAGTCCAGCTCCACTATCTAGTGCCCATCTCCTGCCTTTTCTCCATATCCCTGCACTCCATTATTGTCTAAAAAGGATATCCAACAACCTTCAATTGAACCTGCCTCCATCACATTTCCAGGCAGTCCATTCTGCTCCCTAACTATTCGGTGTGTGAAAACGTCTTTTCTTACATCAGCCCTGCTTCATGTGCACATCACTTATTCTATAATATGCAAAGACAACTAAAATACCAGAAGGCAATGCATTGCAACTTAATGTAACAAAAGCTTTAAAAGAATCGAACAATTCATTCAGCCAGCAATTCCATCCACAGATCACAAGGTGTGGGGCTGGATGAACACAGCAGGCCAAGCAGCATCATAGGAGCAGGAAGGCTTGACGTTTCGGGCCTAGACCCTTCATATACAATTTTAACCCCCCCCCATCCACAGATCAGCTGTGATATTACCCTTAACTCTATATTTTCACCTCTTTTTTGTGACCAGCAGAGTTTTCATCCTCCCTCACATAGACTCTGACCTTCCATCTTTCAGACTCCGTTCCAACATTCAGGTCTCAAGAACAGGAACTCGTGACTCTATCGCATTCCATCCTAATGTAGTCACTCCCCTTCGCAGTTTTCAGACGTATCCAGATTGATTTTGATTCTCTCTTGTTTTTGTCCATTCCATACGTCCAGCTCATCTAGGGAAAAGCATTGGAGGGTTCACATGGAACTGTCAATGGGCTTCCTTCTCATTAAATAACAACTGAAAATCAGGTCAAGAAGCAAAAACCAATAAAACGTGTGAACGATACAAAATGGTCCAGCTCATACATATTTTTGAGTCAACCTGATGCATCTCAGGAACAAGTGAGATGTGAATCCAAGTCTCCTGGCTTAGAGATAGGGAAACTGTCCTTGTGCCACGGTACCCACTTCTGGACTGGTCATTTATACATCAAAACTGAGCTCCAGTGCTACCTTCATTTCCAGATATTACTGCTTCGTTTTTACTAGTTGTACCCCTGGGAAGGCCTTACAAAGGGTCTTGAATGTTTTAAATCATTGCAACCTGCTCCTTCTGCAAAACCCAAAGACAGCTTTGTCCACTTAGGTCTGACTGAATAAAATATCAGGGAGCCAGCTGTTCATCTCACCACAAATACCATATTCTCGCCCCTGGAAAGCTGTTGGGGCCAGTTGAGTAGACATGTTCAAGAGAGAGCTGGGCATGGCCCTTGTAGCTAAAGGGATCAAGGGGTTTGGAGAGAAAGCAGGAATGGGATACTGAAATTGCATGATCAGCTGATCATATTGAATGGTGGTGCAGGGTTCGACAGCCGAATAGCCTACTCCTGCAACTATTCTCTATGTTTCTATGTTTCTTTTGCTGCACATACATCCCACCCTTTCATGTAAGCTACTTCACATAATTTTAGTCTCACTTTTGGTCGACAAATAAATATTGGCCATGGTATCTCCTATACCGCAAATATGAGTGAGTAAACGAGCCTTAAACGCAGCCAAACCCAAGTTATAAGTTCTGCAACCTACGTCAACATTCTGCTTGGAAGAGACCCACATATATGGCAACTTCATAAATTCTTGAATAAAAACAGAAAATGCTCAGCAGGTCAGGCAGCATCCATGCAGACAGATCAACATTGCAGATCGATGATCTTTTTCCATAACTGTCCTAATGAAAGTTCATCGACCCCGAATCATTAACCATGTTTCTCTCTCCATTGGTACTGCCAGACCTGCTAGGTATTTCTGGCATTTTCTGCTTTTGATGATCTAAGATAATCAGTCAAACTGGTAACATGCCTCGCTTATGCTTGCTCGGACACATTCATAAACAAGGACCCATTCTCTGTAAACAATAAAAACACGTCGAGACCTTGTGATTTTCTTGAATTACCCGGGAGGTTGGGTTCCTGTAAGTCCCTGTGCTCTGGAGAAAGCAGATGCCTTGGCCAATCAGAGACAACATGTCAACCAATCAGAGATTCAAGTTTTCCTGCTCCTATGATGCTGCTTGACCTGCGTGTTCATCTCGCCCCATGCTTGTTATGTCAACCGATCGGCACCTTTTTCTCTTGTACTATAAATTGTTGCAATTGTTTGAAATTTGACATTCTTGCAGGTGTCCTGATGTGTGGAAGATGGAAAGCTCTGACACTGTCTCTCTTCTCAGCAATACCCTGGTTCGATTTTTATTTCAGATTTCCAATAGCTGAAGGAATTTTGCTTTTGCATTACAAAGTTTTCTTTGGGGTGCTGGGAGTCTTCTAAAAAAAAAATGAGCTGTTCCAAGTCTTTCAATGACTCACCTTTAAATATGCATGAGATCTAAATTGAAATACTCTGGTATAATATGCCAGACATAGTCCCAGCATTATGCAGCAACCATTTTAAAACATTCCAGCTCGTATCCCACATTGCATCACATGCTCTTTAATATATGACAGCCCTCGCTATATATTTTAATTAATAGTTTCTTGCATTCTCTTTTGATCCATCAGGGATTTTCCCACCTTTTTCAGCTATATTTCCCCTGGTAGATGACACATGGGGCTCTTACAGAGGGACTGGTCCTTCCTGCATGATCCTAATACTGGGGCTAGGAATTTCCCCAAACTGTAGAGTCTTAATTGCATAAAAATAAAAGCAAAATTAAAATTTGGCATCTCTAAATCAATTAAATGCATTTTGTCAAATGTCTCTACCAGAAGCTTAATTTGCACATACAATCAGTAAACACATGCATTGAATATATATATATATATATAATCAAAAATTTGGAACCAAAATAGATCCAAATTTGAATTGTCACTTTTTTTTTCCTTCCTGGCACCACAGGTGCATGTTTGAACAGGTGCTAGGATAAGCCATTGATCCCTCAAGAAAAGCATGGCTCTTACCTTCACTGACTTCATTTTTCTTTGTTTTTTCCGTAATATTGTGTAACTCTGGAAAAGGCTGCAGCTGCCAATGACAAGTTAACACAAAACCGGGAATTGCTGGAGGAACTCAATAAGCCTGTATGGGGAGGCAGTGGTACTGTCAATGGGCTGTTAATCCAGAGACCCAGCTAATGTTGTAGTGACCTGGGTTCAAATCTTGCCATGGTGGAATCTAAATTCAATAAAAATCTGAATTAAGAGTATAATGATGACCTTGAACCTGTTGACAAAACCCATCTGGTTCAATAATAACCTTTAGGGAAGGAAACTGCCATCCATACCTGGCCTGGCCTACATGTGGCTCCAGATACACAGCAATGTGGTTGACTCTGAACTGCCCACAGGCCTAGTCAACAAGCTTGTAGACTTGTTTGCCAAGCCAGTGTGTTTGATAGCAGATGTTTCATCACACTGCCAGGTAACATCATCAGTGTGCCTCCAGTGAAGAGTTGGTGTTCTGTCCTGCTTGTTATTTTATATACCTCGGTTTGCTGGGGTGGTTGGTATTAGTTCCAGTTTCATTCTTCAGTGGTTTGTATATCGGGTCCAGTTCAATGTTTTTGTGGACGGAGTTCTAGTTGGAATGCCAGGCCTCCAGGAATTCCCTGGCATGTCTCTGTTTGGCTCATGCTATTATGGATGTGTTGTCCCAATCAAATTTGTGTCCTTCTTTGTCCGTGTGTATATTGAGACCAGTAAGACTTGGTCATGTCTCTTGGTGGCTAGTTGGTGTTCATGTATCTTTATTGTCAGTTTTCTTCCAGTTTGACCTATGTAATGTTTCTCACAGTACGTGCATGGTATTTTGTATATTAGGTTAGTTTTATTGGTTAGTTTATTGATACATTCTTCAGTATCAGTTGCAGGGTGGTTGTCGGTTTGTGGGCTACGCTGATACCTACTTAGACCCCTAAATATCAGAGTAGCCCACAAACCAACAACCACCCTGGTTATGTCGTGAATGCACCTCCATTTGCTGTCCAGCCATGGGGTGGAAATCAAACCCGGGACTACTGGCTCAGAGCCAGGGATCCTATTCATAGTATTGCATGGCCAAGCCCTAATGGTGGGCTGTTGGCGAGGAGAGACACAGAAGGGGCCGCAAGTGGATAAAGATAGATTTCAGAGGGTTATAGGCCTGGACAAGGTTAAATAAATTGGTGGGGCACAGAAAGATTTAAGTACAAAGAAGCATATTTTAAAGTTACAGGTTGAAGTGAGAACTGTAAAAATAAGAGATAGCAAGAACTGCCGATGCTGGAGTCAGAGGTAACACAGTGTGAAGCTGGAGGAACACAGCAGGCCAGGCAGCATCAGAGGAACAGGAAAGCTGACTTTTCAGATCGGGACCCTTCTTCAGAAATGGGGAGGGGGAAGGAGCTCGGAAATAAATAGAGAGAGGAGGGGTGGGGCTGGGGAAGGTGGGTGGGATGGTGATAGGCAAGTGCAGGTAGGAGTGGTGGGGATTGGTCAGTGAGGTGGGAGGGCTGGGTAGGTGGGAGAGAAGACAGGCAGGTTGTGTCAGGGGATGCGACGGAGAGTTGGTCGTGGGATGAGGCCGAGGATGGGGAGATTTTAAAACTGGTGAATTCAACGTTTAGGCTATTGGGCTGTAGGCTCCTGAAGTGGAATATGAGGTGTTGCTCCTCCAGTTTGCAGGTGGTGTCATTGTGACACTGCAGGAGGCCCAATATGGACATGTCGCATAGGGAGTGGGAGGGGGTGTTAGAATGGTTGGCGACCGGAAGGTGTTGTCATTTGTCATGTAGCGTAAAAATAAGTTGGGCTGATACACTGTGTAATGGGAAGGTGATAGCGTACTGGCATTATCACTAGACTATTAATCCGGAGACACAGGTACTGTCCTAGGAGACCTGGGTTCAAAGCCCGCTATGACAGATGGTGGAATTTGAGTTCAATACAAATTTGGAATTAGAAGGCCAATGACAATCATGAAACTAACAAATGCTGAGGGGGGTGCGGGGGGAATGCCACCTGGTTCACTAATGTCTTTTAGGGAAGGAAACTGCCACCCTTCCCTGGCCTGGCCTACATGTGACTCCAGACTAACAGTAATATGGCGGACTCTCAACTGCCTTCTGGGTAATAAATACTGGTCCAGATCCTGAGACTGAGTATTTTAAAATAAAATTCTGACAGTAATTAGGCGTGCACTTAAAGCATACAAGGCTACAGGCCAAGGGCTGGAAAATGGGGCTAGAACCTTGTTGGGCTGAAGGGCCTTTTTCTATGCTGTAAACCTCTATGACTCCAAAAGTATTCCAGATGATTCGTTTTGCAACATTTTCATAGTACAACCAGTCAGCTCCTTGCTGAAGCAACTGTTCGACCATTCAGTGTGTGCCGGGCACATTAAGGGAATGTGAACAATTCTAAACCAAGTGGCTGAGAAGTGTGAGCTAAGATAGAGTGTGTCAGTGCAACAATAAAATGGTTTTAAAAGTAGCATTTGGCAACAGTGGCTGCAATTCAGAAATATTTCTTTGGCTGTAATCTACTTCTGTGATTGTGACAGACCCTTTGGAAATGGAATTTTTTTCTATTGTCCATACTGCCACCATTCAGCTGTAGGTAGGTAGGCTAGATTGGTCTCCAGCCCTGCTGAGCAATTCTGGCATCTGTTGGGCTCTTTTTTAAAATTCAGATCTTCAGCATCTGCAACATTTTGCTTCTATGCTCTCATTAAAGTCTCCATCCTTTGAAATTGTCTCCACTTTAATCAATCCAAGATTGCTATAAAGACGAAGTAGGGATGAAGCCTGATGCAGAGAGAGCAAGAGAGAAGGATGACAAGGACGAGGCAGGACACATGCTAGGTTATCCCACTTTCCCAAGAGGAGATGTTTGAACAACTTGTACTGCATCTCCAGCATCAGTTGTTTCATTCCAAAAGGCAGTGTAGCACTGGGGAAACAGCTACATTCAAGGAGCTGGTAGAGGCTGTTATGAAATATCTGCTCAACAAGCCAAAGCAGTTCAAGGGATTTTGCCAGGACTTCAGGGTTTGAGTTCTAGGGAGAGGCTGGATAGGCTAGGACCTTTCTTCCCTGGAGTGTAGCAGGCTGAGGGGTGACCTTATAGAAGTTTATAATATCATGAGGGACATGAATAGGATGAATAGTCAAGGTCTTTCTCCTAAGGTGAGGGAGTCCAAAACTCAAGGGCATAGGTTTAAGGTGAGAGGAGAAAGATTTAAAAGTATCCTAAGGGGCAACTTTTTCAGGCAGAGGGTGGTGCGTGTATGGAGTGAGCTGCCAGAGGAAGTGGTGGAGGCTGGTACAATTACAACATTTAAAAGGCATCTGAAGGGGTATATGAATTGGAAGCATTTAGGAGGTTATGGGCCAAATGCTGGCAAATGGGACTAGTTCAAGTCTAGGAAACCTGGTTGGCATGTTCCTATGCTGTGTACCTCTATGATTCTATGGCAGTTACAGATGGGCAGAAGATGCTGGCTATGCTAAGTGAAGTCCACATCCCAAAGAATAAACAGAAGGGGAGGGAGAGTTGGTCAGCAGCAATAAGTGCATTTGATCCTTTGCAGAAACTCAACAAGGCTCGTCTGACAGCACCTCCCAAGCTGATGACTGCTATCACCTACCAGGACAAGAAAAGGAGATGCATGGGGGCACCATCAGCTCTGAGCCACACACCATTCTGACTTGAAACTATTCTGCTTTCCCTTCACTGTCACTGTCGCTGAGTCAAAATCCTGGAACTCTCTCTCTACCAGCTCTGCGGAAGTACCTATGCTGAAAGACTGCATGGCGACTAGGGATGGGCGACAAATTCTGGTCTCAACAGCAACAAATTGTCTTTGCAAAATGAAGAAAGCAGCAAGCTTTGTATTTTGAGAGAAAACCTAGTTTCATGCATTATGCTTCCACTCTAATGTTCGGATGCATCAACAGCCAAGTCAGAGGAAGGACCATTGTTTACTCTCTCTACCTGACACCTCTGATAATTATGGCAAGTATGGCAACTTTTAACTTCTAAGTTCTGCAAAGAGGGAAGATAAAAAAGGACCAGTTTTAGGATCTGAAATAACTCCAAGGAGGCAGGTATCCTGTCAGCATGTCACCTTTTATTTACTTGTGCACAGTACATGGACTGACATTTTTCAAAATCATTCAAGGGATGAGGGCATTGCTGGCTAGGCCAGCATTTATTGCTCATCCCTAATTGCCCAGAGGGCAGTTAAGAGTCAACCACGTTGCTGTGGGTGTGGAGTTCCATGTCGGCCAGATGAGGTAAGGATGGCAGTTTCCTTCCCTAGAGGACATTAGTGAAACAGATGGGTTTTTCCAACAATCAACAACGGATTCATGGTTATCATTTGATTCTTAACTTCACATTTTTATTGAAATCAAATTCCAGTAGCAGTCATGGTGGAATTGTGTACCTGGGACCCCAGAACATTACCTGGTTTCTGCATTAACAGCCCAGTGATAATATTATTAGGCCATCACCTCCCCTATTAGATTTCTCAGAGCCAACCTAGAATGAGGAGACGCTCTCAATCTCTTGTTTATATCCGACAGCCAGGGCTCCCTAACTAGCCCAGGTTAAAATCCTCAATCAAGGGTCTCGTTGTCATTGAGCTCCATCTGGCCCTCATTCCAATTACTACAGGATCCTCGTTAATAACCCTTATTGTTGCAGGAAGGGAAATAATTGGTCAATGAGAACCAGGAGTGCACCAATTTGTTATACCTTATGCAGCGCTGTTTCAACGGGGCAAATAGCCTCTCTTGGCAGAAAATCCATATTATTCATTTTCTGCCACTTTGACCAAAGGTTGTGCTCTGGCAGAAGGGATCTGTGAGGAATTAATCACCTTTCATTTATTGTCTGAATTACTGAAAGCCAATGAAGTAGGGCTTGAAAATGGTCATGAGGCCTCAGTGGGAACTGAGAGAGCAAAGGCCTTTGGGACAGGGATCATGGCTCTTTCAACCTGATCTATACTTCATGGCAGCCATTAAACCTCAGGTCTTGTGACTTCCACCAGGCACCTCAGCCCCACTTTGGGCAGCCCTAACGTAAGGATTTATGCCAAATCATCAAGATGAATTATATTTAATTGAAAACAGTCACTTCGGAACAGGAGGGGGCCAACCGGCCCACCATTTCATTTCTGTTCCATCATTCAATTAGATGCTCTGTAATCAACCTACATAGAATCATAGAGATGTATGGCACAGAAACAGACCCTTCGGTCCAACTCGTCTATGCTGACCAGATATCCTAAATTAATCTAGTCCCATTTGCCAGCATTTGGCCCATATCCCTCCAAGCCTTTCCTATTCATGTACTTATCTAGATGTCTTTGAAATCTTGTAACTGCACCAGCTTTTACCACTTCCTCTGGCAGCTCATTCCATACATGCACCACCCTCTGTGTGAAAAAAGTTGCCCCTTAGGTCTCTTTTAAATCTTTCCTCTCTCACCTTAAACATATGCCCATCTAGTTTTGGACTCCCCTACCTTGGGGAAAAGATCTTGACTTGTCACACTATCCCTACCCCTCAAGATTTTATAAACCTCTATAAGGTCACCCCTCATTTCTGATGTTCCAGGGAAAATAGCCCCAGCTTATTCAGCCTCTCCCTAAAGCTCAGGGTTGATGCCAAGAGGTTGTTGCCCATTGTGGGAGAGTCTATGACCCGAGGGGATAATCTCAGAGTAAGGGGTCACACATTTAAGACAGAGATGAGGAGGAATTTCTTCTCTCAAAGGGGAGTGAATCTGTGTAAATCTTTACTGCACAGGGTAACTCATTGATCACATTGAAGGTTGAAGTGGACCTGGTAATGACTCAGTAATTGTAAAACGTCTGACTTGTTCAGCCATTTCAGAGGGCAGTTAAGTAGCAACCATATTGCTCTGGGACTGGAGTTACATGTAGGCCAGACCAGGTAAGGATGGCAGATTTCCTTCCCTAAAGGACGTTAGTGACCCAGATGGATTTTAACACCAATCAATGCTCGTGTTGTGCTTACTCTTACGAAAACTAACTTTTAATTCAACATTTATTTAAGCTAATTTAAATTCCATCATGGGTAGGATTGGAACACCTGCACAAGCCAGAGCCTGGGACACCTGCTTACCAGCCCATCTTGTGGAAAAAAAATGAGGGTTTCTCAACATATTCCACTAAAAAATGTTTGAGGGTGGCTGTATGTGATATGCCTCTTCCAATTATCCAAGATATTAGCAATAGTTTCCGAGTCAGGCAATTATCAAAGAATAATACATTGCATTCAGACCAACATACCCTGTGCCAACTCTTTGATAGAGTGTACAATGAGTCCCATAACGCTGTTCTTTCCCCATTGCTTGCAAGATTTTTCTTCTTCAATTGTTTCTATAACTCTGTTTTGAAAGTCATTACTGAACTGCTTCTATCACATTTGCAGTCAGTGCACTTCAGATCACAGTAACAGCCAGCAGAAACAAGCCTGACAAAAATGCCAGACATGACATGGCAATCACCTTAAATCTGTGTCCGCTGGGTTAACCAGTGAACAAATGTGGTGAGAAAAGTTGCAGATGATACTTAAATGTGTCAACAGCTATGCATCACATTTCCCTGAAGAAATTCTTCATTTGGACTGACTGCCTGAGGGCTATTTGATCAATCAGCAACTTTGTTCCTCTAACCTTTACAAACTTTCTATGTCAGCATTTGGTTAACAAGGGCAACTATTTCCCCTAAATCCCTATTACCTCGTGACAAAATTGATCCGACAGCAGTGAAGATAAAGCTACACATCAAGTGTTACATATTTATGTGATACCCGTAGGCACGGACATCTTCCCTACTGGAAAATTAATTTATGTTGCAAATAACAAATGGTTTTAAATGTACATTGAACACATCAGCATGTTATTTCAGTAAAACATTTGTTGGACATTGTACAATTAGCCCAAAATACTTGTAAAATAGTGGGGATGATGGAAGAGCTTTCAGGATCTATTCAGTGTTTTTAAAACCTCAACTGCTGCATAAACATCTACTGTGTTTCCAACATCAAGATTTGAACTTGTCTAAAACTGAAAGGACCACAGACGCTGTAAATCAGAAACAAAAACAGAATTTGCTGGAAAAGCTTAGCGGGTCTGGCAGCATCGGTGGGTGGAGGAGTCTAAGGGTCAATTGACCCAAAACGTTAACTCTGATTTCTCTCCATGGATGCTGCCAGACTCGCTAAGCTTTTCCAGCAATTGGTTTTTGTAATCTAAGTTCTGCTCACCTATCTCTTGACCTTAACCCTCATCCAGAACTCTGACACTTGCTTTTCCCTATCTTGGGTTCTGCACTTTTTAATATCTCCTTGTCTGGTCGATTTCAACACACACGTGCACATATACTCTTCACAAAAGGAAATGTAAGTGTTTGCTTCAGTTTTCACCGAATAGGGTTCAGCACGTTATCAGAGCCTTCTACTGCATCCTATGAGCTTAGACAAGAATCAGCCCTGGGTGCAAGGTGTGGCCACTTCCCCAAAACAGTGGTTGTGTTTATACTGAAATACCAATTGCATGTGTGATGAAAGACCCTGCAATTTGCAGTAGGAATTTCTTAACGCCGAGACTACCAGTCACAAATGATTTCATGCCAACTCTTTTACAAGATAGAATCCTCACTGCCAGAAGCATGAATTGGTCACCAAACTTCCATTGTAATTGTGAAATATCCAGAACTGGAGATGTCCGATAATCACTACAGCATGGAGTACCCAAATAGCAATCTTTGTATCAGCAACAAGTTCCTTTGGATCCATGTTGAGGTGGGCTGTGCATTCGGCAAGATATATGCAGTTCTGGATTTCACACTATAGGAGGCAGTGAGAGCACTGGAGAGGGTGCAGAGATGGTTTACCAGGCAATTGTCTGGGCTGGAGAGTTTCAGTTATGAAGCGACTGGATAGACACAAGTTGTTTAATTGTTTTTTTTAAAGAGCTGAGAAGATTGGGAGGGACCATGATTGAGATTTAGAAAATGATAAGGCATATAGGCAGTGTAGACCAGAAGGAGGGATTGAGGGATCAATAAGCCAGAGGGAATCTAGAACTCACAGCCTGTAAGGGTGGGAGAGGCAGAAACCCTCATAACATGCGAGTAGTATTTAGATGTGCACTGGCAATGCCAATGCACACAAGGCCATGGGTCAATTGCTGGAAAATGGGATTAGAATAGTTAGGTGGCTGTTTTCGACTGGCACGGACACAATGGGCCTATGAATTTCCTCATTTCCATTAAAGCTCTGAACGCCCTTGTGGAACAGATGCCCCTTAACCCCAGACTCACTTTGCACTGGAGTAAAACTCCACTTGGTGCCAAATCCAACTTAATCAGGACAGTTTCTAGCTCATATGACTTGGTCTCACTACTCTACTTGAGTTATATCAGGACCTTACAATGTAGGGATACCCAACTTTCACACCAAGTCTGCTTTATACGAACATAAAACTTGAAGAAAGAGTAAGTTTTATTCACCTCCTCAACCCTATCAATGGAATTCAAGTTTCTCCCTTTGAAGGCTTTGACACATGATCCTAACCACCTATTGGAACAAGTCATGTTTGCCACTGGTCACATGCTAAATCTATTTAACTCAAGTTGAAAATTCTCACCTTCCAAATACTCTCCCCTAGCTGGAACGCCAAGAAACTCAGCCTTTGGCCTATTGTGTCTCCAAAAAGCATTGGACCCAAACCAAGACTCCCTCCCCTCCACATACTATCCCAACAACCCCACTTTTACAATGGTTAACCCACTTGGCCCTATACATCCCTATCCACCATTGACAATTTAGCACAGTCAATCCACCTAGCCTGCACATCTTTGGACTGTGCGAGGAAACCCAAAGGGAGAACATGTAAACTCCATACAGACAGTCACCAAGGCTGGGATTGAACCCAGGTCCCTGGCACTGTGAGGCAGCAGTGCTAACCATTGAGCCACTGTGCCACATTAGATTGTTAGACTAAGTTAAAAAGAAAACTGAGTTATTCTTTAAAACTGTGATAATTAGATATCATTCAATTTAATTTCAAACAACATTTTAAAAACAGCGTGACAAAAACATTTAGGCATAAGTTTTAAAGTAGGTTACATTTGCATTTGGTTGACTGGGAAAGTGAGGTTTGGTGCTAAACTGGCTCTGATCAGGAAGAGAATGAAGAAATTAAGGTTAAGCAATTAAATTACTCAATAATCAGATGCCTTTCCTATTAACAATAACTGCTCGATCACTTGATAGTAACCTTTAATCACATTCAGTAGATATAGTTGCCAACGACAGACTTTCTCCAACGTAAGTTCACAAGTACTTTGATGTACAACATAGAAACAGACCCTTTGCCCAACTTGTCCATGCTGACCAGATATCCTAAATAAATCTAGTCCCACTTGCCAGCATTTGGCCCATATCCCTCTAAACCCTTCCTAAACTTGTACCCATCCAGATGCCTTTTAAATGTTGTAATTGTACCAGCCTCCACCACTTCCTCTGGCAGCTCATTCCATACACGCACCACCCTCTGCATGAAAAACGTTGGCCCTTAGGTCCCTTTCAAACTTTCCTCTCTCACCTTAAACCTATGCCCTCTAGTTTTAGACTCTGTTACCCTTGGGAAAAGGTCTTGTCCATTCACCCAACCTACGTCCCTCATGATTTTGTAAACTTTTATAAGGTCATCCCTCAGCCTCTGACGCTCCAGGGAAAATAGCCCCAGACTATTCAGCTTCTCCCTGTAGCTCAAATCCTCCAAACCTGGCAACATCCTTAAAGATCTCTACTTAGTATAACAAGTACCTTTGAGCTCATGTGAGTAAATGGACAGTTGCCTTCTCTCACATCCATCTCTTCCACTTCAACTAGCTCTCCTTTGTACATTGTGCCCAAGCCCATTGGAAAATCTTGCTTTTCAGTCTGCATGGGTTGAGCGACACTGTTTTAGGTGAACAGCGCAGGATCACCTGCACAACTGAAATCTGGGGAAGAGTCTCCAGCATCGGCAGTTCCTGCTATCTCTGAAATTTGTGGACACTGTTTTAATATACTTCATTAGAGTTACTAACAAACTCTAGAGGTCGCATGGCTCAGCGTGTAGCATATTTGCCTTTCAGCTTGAAGTTCCAGCTTAAAAGAGTCCCATTCCAGAGCTTGATGATAGAATCAAAGAATCCATACATTGTGGAAGCAGGCCATTCAACCCATCCAGCTGTCCAAAGAATATCTCACACAGACCACCCGCTATCCTATCCCTGTAACCCTCATTGGCTAATCCAGCTACCTTGTACATCTTTGGACTGTGGGAGGAAACCCACACAGACCTGGGGAGAACATGCAAACTCCATACAGACAGTTGCCCAAAACTGGAATCTAATCCAGTTCTCTGGCGCTGTGAGGCAGCAGTCTAACCACTGAGCCATCCTGATGATTACAGGTGGTGGACTCATAACATCTCATAACATGTGATGACACATTAATCATCAACCTGTGAATCCTTCTAATGCACCTATGCCAGGCAGATAAAGCAGGAGAGTCACCTGATCAGCCATGGTGACAGAGCACACTTAGTTCCAGGTGACTTCCAGTGAAAACTAGCCATGGCACTAATACGCACATGTTCCACAAGCCTCAGGTAACAATAGGCACAGGAGAGAACCGAGGACGGAGGAATGATGCCCAAAAGCATGACTATGGCACCACCTAGTGACAGGAGATAGCAATGAACAGCAACATTAAACAAGTTAGCTTGAAACATCCCATGAAAATCTTTCTACATTACTCTTCCGGCTTCCTCCGTTTTATTTGGGGTTGCAACAACTGCTAATAGATCATTCTTCTCTATCTCTACTGTCCATCTTCCATCTCTCTTCCAATGCTACTGTAGTTAAGACCTTCACCACTGCATCTCTTCATCTGGTCTTAGACCTTCTCCTGACAGTCACAACTCCATTATTTGCCTCACCAAAGGTCATGCCAAGGTAATCAAGACTATGGGCCAAGTCCTAGAAAATGGGACTAGAGCAGATAGATGCTTGTTTTTGATTGGTGCAGATTCAAGGAGCCAAAGGGCCTTTTTTCTGTCCTGTGGACCTCTACGACTACAACCACCTGTCCTCCCTCTGTCTCTACACACATGACCACAACCATTTCGATCTTCTCTCAGCTTTCTTTCCTTCTCCCACAATCTTTGCTGGCTCCCTGATGCATTGCTTTCCAATTGTTCTTTTTCCTGCCACTCCACTTATGTGCCACCTCAGTGATCTGTAATTGAATGAGCCTGCACTAACATAGCACCTTTCACAGCCTCAGAACATCATTTCAAAGAATTTATGTAGTCATTGTTGCAACTTAGAAATACAGCAGCCAATTTGAGCTCAGCAGGTTCCTAAAAATAGCAAAAAGATTCATGTTTTTCAGTGAAACTGGCTGAGGAATATTAGCCAAGACGCCAAGGAAACCTTCCACCACCCTCCTTTGAATAGCATTATGGGATCTCATCTATGTCTTTGTTAAGCACAATGTTCAACTCTGTGGAGAAAGTAAGAACTGCCGATGCTGGAGTATGAGAGAACACAGTGTGGAGCTGGAGGAACACAGCAGGCTAGGCAGCATCAGAGGAGCAGGAAAGCTGACGTTTCAGGTCGAAACTGATATCTATTTCAATCCCACCGACTGCCACAGCTACCTAGACTACATCTCCTCTCACCCACCTTCCCGCAAGAATACGATCCCCTACTCCCAATTCCTCTGCTGCATCAGATCCCAAAATGAGGCGTTCCTCTTGCGAACATCCCAGATGTCCTCATATTTCAAGGACCGCAACATTCCCCATCCCCCCACCCCACAGTGGTCGAAAATGCCCTCGACTGCATCTCTTGATTTTCCCGCACCTCAGCCCTCACACCCCCTCCCCGCAAAAAAAAACAAAGACAGAATTCCCCTTGTCCTCGCATATCAACCCATTAACCTCCGTATTCAACGCATCATTCTCCGCCACTTCTGCCACCTGCCATCTGACCCCACTACGAAGGATTTATTTCCCGCCCCACCCTTATCTGCCTTCCAAAGGGACCACTCTCTCCGCGACTCCCTCATCGCTCCACGCTCCCCACTAGCCCCATCACCTTTCCCTGCAACTGCAGGAAGTGCTACACCTGCCCCTACACCTCCCCCCTCACCTCCATCCCAGGCCCCAAAAACTTCCACATCAAACAAATGTTCACCTGCACATCAGTTAATGTGGTCTATTGTGTCCGCTGTTCCCGACGTGGCCTCCTCTACATTGGGGAGACCAAGCAGAGCCTTGGAGACTGCTCTGAGGAGCGCCTACGCTTGGTTTGCGACAAACGACAACACCTCCCAGTCACAAACCACTTCAAATCCCCCTCCCACTCCCTGGATGACATGTCCATCCTGGGCCTCCTCCAGTGTCACTACGATGCCACCTGGAAACTGGAGGAACAGCACCTCATAATTCCACATTAGAACCCTACAACCCAATGGTCTCAATGTGGACTTTACTAGCTTCAAAATCTCCCCACCCCCAACCTCACCCCAAAACCAGCCCCCCCTCCTCCCTGCCTTGTTGATCCATCTGTCTTCTCTCCCACCTATCCACCCCTCCCACCTCACTGACCAATCCCCAACACTACCTACACTCCCCTTTGCTAGCTTCATCCCCACCGCCTTGACCTGTATCTTCTCTCCCACCCTAACCGCTCCACTATCTACCTGCTAAAATCAACTCCACCCCCCCCAATTTATTTCTGTGCCCCCTTCCCCTCCCCCATTTCTGAAGAAAGGTCCTGACCCGAAATGTCAGCTTTCAACTCTGTGGCGTTCCCTCAGCACTGCACGGAGGCTAAATTTGTCTTTTACAGTGGGTATAGCGTAACTACACATACTAGCATCAATGCCGGTCACTATTTAAAAAACACGTTACTTTGCTCCTCTATCATCCCTGACAAACATTAAATCCACCCCGTCAGCCTCCGCTGTATCTGCTCCCAAGATGAGGCGTTCCACTCCCGAACATCCCAGATGTCCTCTTATTTCAAGGACCACAACATCCCCCCTTCAGTGGTTGAAAATGCTCTTGACCGCACTTCTTGTGTTTCCCACACCTCTGCCCTCACAACCCCTCCCTGCGACAAAAACAAAGACAGAGACAGAATACCCCCCCTGGTCCTCACACATCATCCCACAACCTCCGGAGTCAACATATCATTCTCCGCCACCTGCAAGCTGACCCCACAACCGAGTATATATTTCCCTTCCCACCCCAGCTGCCTTCCATAGGGATCGCTCTCTCCACGAATCCCTTGCTCACTCCACGCTCCCCACTAGCCCCACCACCTTTCCCTGCAACTGCAGGAGGTGCTACACCTCCCCCCACACCTCCAACAAAAACTTTCACATCAGAGGTTTACCTGCACATCCACCAAGGTGGTCCACTGCATCTGCTGCTCCCAACGTGGCCTCTTCTACATTGGTCAGACCAAGCAGAGGCTTGGAGTCCGCTTTGTAGAGCGCCTGTGCTTTGTTTGCAACAAACAACACCTTCCAGTCGTGAACCGTTTCAACTCCTCCTCACTCCCTGGTTGACATTCATCCCGGGCCTCCTCCAGTGTCATAATGACGCCACCCAGAAACTGGAGGAGCAGCACCTTATATTCTGCCTTAGCAGCCTACAACCCAATGGTCTCAATGTGGCCTTTACCAGTTTCAAAATCTCCCCAGCCCTAGCCTCATCCCATCACCAACACTCCCTGTCATCCCCACCTCCTTGACCTGACACAACCGGTCCATCTTCTCTCCCACCTATCTGCCCCACCCAGCCCACTGACCAATCCCCACCACCGGCTACCGGCACTCACCTATCACCATCCCACCCCACCTACCTTCTCCAGCCCCACCCCTCTTTTTATTTCAGAGCTCCCTTCCCCCTCCCCTATTTCTGAAGAAGGGTCCCGACCCGAAATGTCAACTTAATAGCTCCTCTGACAGTGCCTGGCCTGCTGTCTTCCTCCGGCGCCATACTGTGTTATCTCCGACTCTAGCATCGGCAGTTCGTACTATCTCTCTGATTAAATCCAATGCTATGGAATAAGCTTCCACAGAAAGTGGAAGAGGCTGGTACAATAACAACATTTAAAGGCATCTAGATGGGTATATGGATAAGAAAGATTTAGAGGGATATGGGTCAACTGGGACTTGGTCAGACTGGGATGTCTGGTCAATGTGGACAAGTTGGACCGAAGGGTCTGTTTCCATTTTGTATATCTCTGCTGCCAAACAGAACGATTAATAATAATTTTTTTGGAAGAGGCTTAAAAGGCTTGCCCACTCAGCACCACATCCCACCTTCAACGTTTGACAAATTAAAGCAGAAAACAAAAATCAAAACCAACACTTCATTGGAGTTTTCTTTAATGAAAGAATGTTTATTTGGATAAAAAATTGCTTGCTGTACTCATTTTAGTTCTGGAGCAGGACACCAGAACATGTCCGAGATCTATTTACATATGTCCATCGAACGTAAATCTAATGGAAATTAGTGCCGGTCGATTCCATATGGCCAACAGGTCAGCAGACGTTTGCAAGGATGATATCCTTAAGCACGGATCTGGTGCCCTGAGACAATTCTATTCCACGAATGAGCTGCTGAAAGGTCAATTCACTGAAACTGCTTTGGCAAACAGCTTTAGATAGTTTAACGTTCACGTTTCTTAACACACGACATATTTAATAAGTGCCTAATAAGCTCCCCCTTTTATTTCAGTTTAGCGTTGTAATCTAGGGCTCAAAAACCAATAAATAAATCATCTTGTCCAAACATTCAGATACTGGGATCAATCAGGTCCTCAACATGAAAAATAAAAAGGACCACAGGACCATAACATGACCAAAATTTCTCTTGGCCAGGAGTGAAGATACAAATGCATTAGACCTGTACATCCTGTTTATCAGGTCATTCCTTTTTGTAATTAAGAGCGAGCTGAACCATTTTCATGTGTCAAAGTGACAAGTTGTGAACAGTAAAAAATTTGTGATTTGTTTTTTCTACCTAGAAATTTGAAGGAGTTATCAGAAACAATACACAGATCACAGGACAATCATAGAATTATGCACAGGATTTCCCTTTTCCCCAAATTCAGAAAATTATTTTTTAAGCCTCAACTTTATACAGAGGTTCAAGTTTCTCCCTTAGTCATGGAGGTCTCCTCAATAGCACTGGGGCATGGTAGGTTGGTCTAAAGCGAACATGTGCTACACTACGATGATTGACCAGTTGATTCCATAGGTGACAATCATGCCTTTTGACAATCTCGTGCCCAAACTTTGATAGCTCAGTTCAGACGACAAGTTGGCTCAAGATGCTGACTTCTAAGATTGGTCTATCTTTGACTCAAGTGAAATGTCATAAAACAAAAAGTAGGTTAGCCTACTCACCTGAAGGAACATTTCCAGTTTCGTAGAAATTTAGGTGCAAACTCTGAATGAGCCACTTCTCGCTGGAATTTCTTACAGGGCAAGAAAATGACAAGTGTTCTGTCTTAAGTTAAAAGCAAAATACTGCAGATGCTGGAAATCTGAAATAAATCAGGAAGTGGTGGAGAAATTCAGACAGGTCTGGCAGCATCTGGAGAGAGAAACTGTTGACGTTTTGACTTTCCAAAGAAGTGTCATACGGGACTCCATGTTAAGACTCTTCCTGTCTCCATAGATGCTGCCAGACCCGCTGAGTTTCTCCAGCACTGTTTTTAGTCATTTTTGTTATTAAGCTATGGGAGCATGTCACAACTGCTCCAAATCGGCATGTACAGACAAGGTTATGTGCCAATACAGTGGGATCTTCTGTATGAACTCATTGAGAAAATCCTGCTGCCTTTGTGGAGGAGTTAAACATGAGTGAACCTTTAAACTGGATGAGAAAAACAAACTGCTCCACATTGCAAATTTCTGATGGATTCCATGATGCCGTAAGTTCTCCAATTGGTCTAAGAGGATTTTTTTGCTACAGTCAGAACACACTGATGCAGGCATATATTGCACCAACTGAACTTCCAAAGTGAGAACCATGATTTCAGCAATTGAGGCAACCAGTGTATTGCTATAAATATAGTTAAACAATTCAAAAATAAAGTTGTTTGATGATTATGAAATTTAGGACAGTTTATACAATTATGAATTGGACATGCATGCACCGTAATCTTTGCCATGTAATGATGGACTAATCTTTTTCTCATCGCAGAAAACTCTTCTGCTTTTAGTAGTTACTAAATAGTGTCAGAAATCAGTCTTTTGTGAAATCTATATTGGCTACATGAAAACTAGCCCCTTAGCCATTTCATGACATGTACAGTGCAAAAAAATGATGATTAGTCATACAAAATAGTTTATTTTCTAAAGAAAATTGGTTTCTAACGTTGTAAATGGTGATTATTAAAATGGAAACGACAAGCTTTAATCTTTGTGTCAAATGGAACGGATGGAAAAATGGAGTAAAACTAATCATTTCACCTACATGTAGCTAAATAAAGTCAGAAGTCACAACATCAGGTCATAGTCCAACAGGTTTATTTGAAATCACGAGCTTTGAGTGTTGCTGTTTCGACAGGTGAAGTTCACCTGAAGGAGCAGCGCTCTGAATGCTCGAAATTTCAATTAAACCTGTTAGGCTATAACCCGGTATTGCCTGACTTCTGACTTTGTCCACACCAGTCCAACACTGGCACCACCATTGCTAAATAAAGTGGCTCTGTATGGTTTGAATGAGTGTTTGTGAATATTGAAAACATTTGTAAATGAACAATAAACAGACTTTGAAAAAAACACAGAAAACCATACATTCTTAAAGTCATTTTTGCTAAAATGTGTCATACTGGCAATTGTTCAGACTGTACAATTAAATGAAGGAGGAATTAATAAAGCTATTCATGCCATTTATTTCACTTTATTTATGCACTTAACAGCTCCGCATTACTTATGAAGCAATAATGAACCCCATCACGTTAAGTGTACAATTGAGAGAATAATTTAAATTTGTAATTTGCAGCTGCTACACAAGATAAAGATTACAGCAGATTAATCCCACCTTTACAAATTGTGTCAAGGCAACACATTATAACACTGAATCAGCAGTTCAGCCAATGCAAGAGATTCACATTCCATTTTATAATTAGAGTAGCAAAATTGAATCATATTGAAACCTTAGTGACAGGGCAGTGTTTTATATAGACCTTTAGGCATTTTCCCTCAGTAACAGGTTCGGTAAAAATTAGTCATACACTCTGATTAAATCTCAAAACCCAGAAGGGAACTATATAAAAGCAAAAAGTCTATTAAAGGAAGTATCCTGTCAGAGAGAGATTAGGGAAGTAGGGGATCAATACAAACAATTCTTAATTTTCTGCAACATGGGAAAAATCTAGCCACGTCATGTGCATTATTCCATGGACAAAGTAAACCTTTAATCTAGGAATATTCTTCATTTCTCGAGGTGAGTGACGATGCCATTACTGGCAACCATTTCTGCAATATAACCCACCAATATGGCAATATGTCACTAACTATCTAAAATAAGACTGATCAATTCCCATCCATTAGAAAGAATGGATCCACTACTCCTTGTCCTGATAAGGTATACAACAGACTGGGGATTTGGAGCATAGGAAAAGGAGATTACTGTTCAACCATTCAAATCACTATCACTCAAACTATGTCTGATCTATGCCTCAACTCCACTTGTCCAGCTATGTTCCATCCACCTCACCTTTACCCAATGAAAAACTACTGATCTCAGTCATGAGCAAAGAAATCATCAACCTAACATTTGCATCTGGGAATTCCTGATTTTCTTTAACCTGTGTGGAAACATATCACTCCAGAATGACTTAGCTGTAATTTTAAAGCTAGTGTCACCTTGTTCTGGTTTCCAGGAGAAAATTTCTTGTACTTACAACACTGAATCTCTTTAAATACCTCAACTAGATTTGCAAATTGAATGCTTTCAATCTGGGCAACTGGACAACCAATATTTTTGGTAGTACTTTTTAAAAGAACAAAAATTCTGGAAAGTATTTAGTTACAAAAATAATTCACACAATATTTTTCATACAAATATTCTTAAACGTATCTGCAATAAAAACAAGACTTTGCACAAAGGAACTCAATAGTAGGAAATTATTCCTTAGAAACTGCACCAAAATATATATAAATCTGGCTGTAGACCAAGGTAAAATACACCAGCCTGAAAGTATATGACACACCTGTTCAAATGCATGGACAGCAAGTATATTACAGCTGTGAATATTGTGCAGCTTTCATAGAACCATAGAAATATTAACACGGGAGGCAGCAAAACAACCCATCGTTGATATGGAGACCATTCTGTAGGGGACCACTCTTCAGCATATATTCTCAGAAAAGGGGAAAAGACCATTTTAAAAGTCAACACAGTTATTATGCATCAATACCTTTCCTTCCCTGTTCTATACCAAACTGCCACATAGGTAGAGTTCAGGGAGAAAAAAAATCAATTTTCAATCCTGCACCTCTTAGGTTAGCTTGATTTAAAGTCTCAATATTCTCTTCTCTGTGTAAGAATCTCATGTTTTACAAACTTCTACCATTATAACATATTACCAGTCTTGCATATTCATATCTCTCTTTTACGGTGCCTACAGTTTAAAAATGCCCACAACTGCTGTGACTCAACTTTGGAAAATTTTCACTAAGTCTCAAAAAAATGTCCATTGGGAGCAATGCCAGGGAACATCTCATATTGGTAACCAAGAGAGCCAAATTTTAGTAGATTTACAATTTTTTCAACCTCTCTGGGCACCACAACCCTACCCCAGAACTCAAAACAAAAAAAGTGTTCTTTACTTTCGTTAAAAGCAAATGCTTAATATCTCATACATGCATAATATATACATGTGCACGAGTGACAGAAAACAAAATTACACCCCAATAATGGGATACTACTCTAATCTTTCAAGTCATGGAATTAATTTTTCAGCCATCTCCATAAGGCAGTTGAAAAATATTTCACTCAATTTATAAATAAACTTCCAAAAGCAAATAGCTTTAAATGTTATTTCAAGGGAAACTACAAGATCATACATCCCTCTGTGGAGTGGAGTGGAGTGGAGTGAAGTAGAAGGCGGTGGGGGGTTGGGGTGTTTGAAAAAAAAAAAGAGATGGTAACTCATGAACAATAATTTGAAAATCAAACTAGTTTCTACAATAATTGGTTTCTACAGGTTGAAATGCATAGGCTAGCTTACAACTTGGTGGGTGGGGAAGTGGTGGGGCAAAGCAAAGGTCACTGGAGTCGGCCAAGCAGCTCATCATTTATTTATGATTGTTTTTAACCTGAAGTTCAATATCCCTTTAGCATTCTCTTCCTCTGCAGATTCAGGCAGGCTGATAAGCCTTTGTACAAACACTTACATTCCACATCCAGCAACGCCACCACCCACTCCCCTCCCATTATCTTCTTTGCCCCTCTCTACAATCTACACAAATGGAGGATATTTAGCCTCGTGTTCCATGCTGAGCATTCAGAAAGTGGTCAACAATCTCCAACACAGACCTTCATACAGCAAAACAAGGCTAATATCAACCAAAATTTCACTGATCCCAAACTGGCAAAGTACAACATACAAAATTCCCAACTATTCAAATAAGCTACTGAAACTATTTTAAAGATTGCTAATATAAACACTGGGACTAGAGATTTTTGTGCTCTTCAATTACATAACTAAACTGTATTTCATTGCATAAACATAAACACTGCATAATGTTACTTGCTTACGTTCAGGGACCTCACTTTTCTCAGGAAAAAAGTGGCAGGAAGCTGGACAGATCTGGGTGTGCTGACAGAACAAGTCCAAAGCCTGATATATCATGGCAAAAGTAGAATTAGCAGTAGGTGACATTGCAGAATGTAATGTACAATTCTTGACCTGGGTGTGGGCACTAAGCATCTTTTACCATCACTAAGGTGCAGCAGAAATTTTTAATACAAGACTGGGATGAACAGAATAGCATCTGTTCAATATTTCCCGACAGACAGACCTCTGATCAGATTAAGCCACGTTAGACAAAACACCAAATTCAAAAGCATCTAAGCAAAGGTCAAAATTTCCAACTGAAGAGAAAGAAGAATGTTAATGTTCTATTGTCACTAAGGACTCATCCAGGAAAAAAAAATGTATACTTTCCCCATAATTCCAGCATTGGAATTTCACAAGTTCGATGAGTTAATGGAGGAACTGGTGCAACATGAGGTTTCAGTCCATGTAGGAGAAAATTGTTTAAGTGCTCTCAAATTCAGAATTATTGCTGTAATGCTCATAACTTCTAGAATTTAGCAAACCAGTTTGAAAATCGGAAGTTGTTTAAAGTGAATCATCTAAAGCAAGTAATAAAGCAAGGCAGGAACTTAACGCATGAATCAGCTAAGCAAATGAACAAAGGAGGTGACTACAAAATCCAAGATGTGTTTAAGTGAGTTAATTTGTCAAAGGAATAAGTGATTCAAACCTTTAAGTTGCTTCGCTTTTCAATAACATCAGCCTGACCTTCTGCCTCGACTCTATTTTCTTGCCCTATCACCTCAAGTGGTACAAAATTTCAAAGATTCACAATCCTGAGTAAAGAAATTTCTCATCTCAGTTCTACATTGTGATAGAGAATTCCAAAGATGACAGTGAGCTGTAGATGCTTAGTTGTTGAACATGGTCGAGGCAGAGTTCAATAGATTTTTCGATACCAAAGCAGTAAGGGATTTGGGACAGCATAGGAAGATGGCATTTGGGGTCTTCCACAATCATTGATCTTGCTGTTCTTTATATTTTTATTCTGAGATAGAATTCTTAAATTTTTTCTACTTGGGATGTGGATGGCTACCGTTTTGTATTCTTTTAACTCTGATTCCCCCTCCTCAATCAAATTGTGTCCTTGAGTTGAATGCTTACGTCAAAACATGTGTTTGTGGGGAATTAATCAGAGGTGTAGCTCAGTGGCCCCTGCAACTCCTCCATCAGGTAAAATTTTAAGATGCATATTGAGGATTTTTCCTCCAATCCAGAAACTTTGGCACATAATTAAGAATGCATATTGGTATTGGTAATGCCAATGATACAGCAAATTATAATGGTGAGTACCCATTTTGGGAACTCCTGCTCTTTACCAGGTCATCTGGTCATCCCTTTCAAATCATTAAAAAAAAAATTAAAAATTCAGAACAAGCTAACCTGCCCAAAAGCTCAAATTCCATTGATAAAGCAAATTGGGAAATGATGCGTAGGACGGGAGAGCCATAATGAGCTTGGGAATAACAAAACAAAAATATTTACACATGTTGAGATCAAACACTGCATAGATTACATTGGAAAACAAGCAACATTTGCAACAGCATTGAACAGTGTACCTCGCTGACATTGCCAAACTGCTACTAGAACCACTAGGAGAAATTCTCTCCCTAAAAACCTATCTCGTGAAGACTTCATTTAACCCTTGGGCTTAAGACCATACCAGCGATGTTGCATGTGCATCATCACAATATTGCAGGCCCAAATCGCTACTGTAATTACGATATACAAATGACAGACCTCTTGGTAGAACAAGATGTTTGTTTTATACATACACACAGGACAAACAGAAGTGTAGGCTCTACTTAAAGGAAATACAGTCAAGACTTATCCAAGTACAGCATTAGTGTATCCAGAGCGCTCTCGACTATGCATGGCATTATGCAACGCACTTCTTTTTCTAGCCGTACATTTAGTCAGAAAGAAATAAAATAGCTTTAAAAAGGATTTCTACAGTTAAATTACAAAGTGCTCACATAGATTGATCACAGGTGCAAACGTTGCAGTGCTCATTATCCTTGACCTCAGGTTCACAGCCTGCAAAACAAAGATGTTCATCCTTAATTGGTTTCATTGTCGATGTTGATTAAACAACTACATCAGCAATTCTGTGCTGATCACTTTACTTTCCTATTATAATCAGTTGTACTTTCACAGCAAGCATGGGGCTGGATGAACACAGCAGGTCAAGCAGCATCATAGGAGCAGGAAAACTCG